>PVIW01000057.1:156837-586316 GCA_004026585.1 Noctilio leporinus | reverse complement strand
CCAGACTCCTCCAAGGGGCATTTGCTAGGTTAGGGCTGTGCAAAATAACTCTCCTGCTTCATCATAATACCTGCTAGAAAGAAGGTGTCTATCTTAAGCCTATACCCTGTCTTTCCCTCAAGATATTTATTTGATTTTAAAGCTTCATTTGGTGTAACTAAAGAAAGATGAGCTAGGGACTTCTGAAGGAAGAAGACATTTTCCACAGAATTTCAGGGGTACAAAGACATATAAAAGCCAGGCTTGCAAATCAAAGCCCACACACTCATTCCAAAACAAAAGCAAAGTTAAGATACAGTCTTACTAAAACTTCCACCTGGCCCCACACCAGCTTAATTCCTGACTGAATTGAGGTTATCAGTTTCTCACTTCCTTTGCTTAACAGAAGCAAACAAATAAATAAATACATATTTTCAGGAAGTAGATAACATCACCAGAAGTCCATATCTATTTTTTGTTGTTTGTTTAATAAAGAAGCCGTGGCATATGATTAACAGTATGCGAAGCAACAAGAAAACATGTTTGATAATGGAAAGAAAAACATAGACAATAGAAGGAGATACCCGGGTGGTTCAAATACTGAAATTTGTGTTCATTCGTCCCAACATACTTTCTAGTTCTCCTTGTTATTTTTTCCTTGACACATTGCTTATTTAATATGTTATAGAATTTCCATGTATTTGTTAATTTTCCAAGTTTTCTTCAGATATCAATTTCTAATTTCACTCCACTGTGATCAGAGAACATACATATGATTGCAATTCTTTTTCAATTTACCAAAACTTGTATTTTGGCCTACCATATGATCTATCCTCAAGAACATCCCATGTGTACCTGAGAATAATGTGTACTCTATTGTGGTTGGGAAAATTTCGCATTGTATAGAGCTAGGTGGTTTACAGAGTGGTTTAAATCTATTATGTCTTTGCTGATATTCTGTTTGTTTCATATGTTATTAAATGTGGAGTTTTTTTCAGGTTTCAAACTGTTACTGTTGAATTACCTACTTCATCCTTCAGGTGTTCATACTTCTTCTTTATGTACGATGGGTCTCTGTCATCAAGTGCATGCATATTTAAGGTTGGTACTGCTTCTTGTTGAGTTGACCCTTTATCATAAATGTCCTTTTTCTGTAGGGACAAATTTTATCTTACAATCTATATCATTATAGCCACTCTAGCTATTTTATGTTTTCTGCTTGTATGGTATGTTGATACCTTTTAGTATCAACCAACTTGTTTCTTTGACTCTAAAGTGTATTTCCTATAGACAGCATACAGCTGGATCATGTTATGTTTAACTATTCCATTAAGACCCATCTTTTACCTCCCCGTTACCTTTTATCTCTAAATGTGAACTTCGACTAGGGGAAATTTGGTCATTTGGTTAGAGGTTAGTATTACTTGCTGCTCTTGTGTTCATTTGAACTCTAGTGAGAGATTTTGGTTAACATCCACATAAAAATTTAGAAAACTCTCTTTTGTCCATATTATCCTGTTCCTGGTGTGTGCTGCCCCCTACCTTTCTTCACTACTCCACTATCTTATGGTCACACTGAACCCTATCTTCCCAACCTAGGCCTCTGTTTAATTACTAACGTAAAAAACAATGGAGGAAACTCAGCTCTGTGGCCGAAGTGGACCTATGATCTGTGACATCTTCAAGGACTTGTTCCTTTTTAAATGGGTAGGTTGAACAAATTGCTGTTTTCCTGCCTCCCTTCAAAATGGTGCTATAATTACAGCTGATTAATTTTTTTAAATCATACAGGCCGAAGACAATGTGAGAAAAAGACAAAACGGGATGCTAGAAGTTAAGCCAATTTTGGAAAATGCTAAATAGACTGATATCTGACTTAGAGTGAAGAAAGCTAAAATCAACCTTCCTGCAAGTGATAGAGAGGGTGGGAAGAACTAACAAGAATTGGGCTAAATGTGCTGTGGAACTGCAGCACAGCTCGGAAATTCAAGATACTATATCTCAAGGCAAACATATGGAGCAGAGGTAAAAATAGAAAGCTTGGTTGAATGTCTGAATAAGACCTTCAAGGAGAAATTAGACCTTGTTTTAGGTAGGGATAGATTCTGAGAAAAAACTGCCCCAGATGAGATTCTTGTGCAAGTGATGTATTGATGAATGTTCTCAGGAGAAATATTATTAGGAAATAAGAAAAGCAGGGTGAAACAGGGGAGGCAGCTAAGCAAAGTAGTTTCAGCTGCAAGCTAATCTCCGTCTAATCCCAAGGAGGACTCTAGCATAAGGCTGACATCCCAAAGTTTCCTCCCCTTCAGGGAAGGAGGTCAGGTTTTTGCAACCTGGTCTGAGCCATTCGTTGGCTATAGAGGCTACCACTCAAGCGAGTGGCAGTTCTGGGCAAATATATGATTTTTTTTAATGGAGCTATACCTATTAAAAATATTTTATTTAAAAACATTATAAGATGTGTAAATTCATTTAAGATATATTGATTTATCAACGAATGCTTTGAACAATGAGCTTAAGAAGATATTGAAGTTAGATTTGCCATTTTAGAGTTTTGGCATACAGATGAAACAATATACTCTTCGATCACGTCTTGTCTTGGACCCTTTAAAAGCACTGTGTTTTTAGAGTTTTGTTGACACACCTGCCTTCCCAAGCACCACTGTCATGGAGGATGGGGAAGGAGCCCACGCATGGAGTGAGAAGAGCTATTCTATCCATGAGACATGTCCAGTTTTTGTCCAAAACTAAGAGAGTACAACCAAACAATATAAGGCAGGGGCAAGAGAAGACATTGATGGAAGAGACTGCAAACCAACATTCTTAAATGTTTTGGCCAGAGGCAGGGATAGCGCTAGAAGAGATGTTGAGGACACCGGTAAAATGTGACTAAAGGAAAGGACATCTGCTACTCCATCACTGGGGGCATGGAGAAGAGGTAGCACCATGCTGGGACACAGCCAACAGGCAAGACAAAACACACGGGCCACACACAGCCTCAAGCACACAGGTCAGTAACAACCATTGATAACCAAGAGTTCGGATCTTATCCTATATCTGGCTTGAATGAGTCAGTCCAAATCAGCATGTCAGACCTATTCCAGTGGCCTAGACTCTCATGATTCTATAAAAGAAAAATCTTGCTGGCCAGGGGGAGTGACCCCTTTGCCCGGCTGCTGTTCTGGAATTGGGGTCAGCCCCGAGGCCATGGGGTGACACCACCGGCTGGAGTGTCAAACTCCCACAGGATGCCTCGTTGACCTCACATGAATGGGGTTAGGAAAGTACACCAAAGCAGTAACAAAGAACAGGTGCAAGGTCAGGGGCCAGAAATCTTCCCACACCTCAGCCTCCCAGAGGGTCCTTCTGGCCCCACTAAGCCCAGGGCAAGAGACGGGTTCTGCTGAAGAAGAGCTCCAAAGCTGATGTCCCTCTCAAAATACTGGCATGCACATCGCCCCTACACTGAAGGGAAAATAGCATGCTATCAATTGTGGGGGAAGCTGGAAAATCCCATCTAAAGCATTTTTATAGCTGAGAGGGTTCCAGCAATGTAGCCATGACCTTCCCTCCACCACCATACAAGGCTTGTTCCTCCGCAGGGCACAGTCAACTGATCATAAAGTTCATCATTCCTAAACATGAATAGGCAGTCAAGAATCAAAATTCCAAACCTCCTAGGAGAAACAAACCAAAATAACTGGCAGGAAAGAAGTCATGCAGAAAAAAAACTATTTCAAAATTATGCAATTTACCTAGAGAAACACGAGCCAATAACAAATCAAACCAAGTATATGTTTAAAAATGTCCTGAGGACAAGGAAGAGGTCACATAAATAAAACTAATAGCAGAAATATAATAAAAATTCGAAAGAAGGCTTAGGTTTATCAACAACAGAAGATCTCCCCCACTCTCACCAAATAAAACAAAGACAAAGAGATTGAAGGTAAAAAGGCCACTACTTAATTAAAAGGGATTCCCTCCCTACCCAGGCCAGGAATGTGTTTAGTTAGAGCATCATCCTGAGACACCAAGGTTTCTAGTCCTCCTTCAGAGCATAGGCAAGAATCAGCCCATAAATGCACATGAGTGGAACAACAAATTGATGCCCCCCTCTTTCTCTCCTTTTCTTTAAAAATCATTAACTAAAACATAAATATAAAAGGAATTCCTATAAAAGTGGAGAAACTAAAGTAAAATAATAATAATAATAATAAATCCGTTGTCAGTACCAAAGGATATCCATTTCCAGATTGAACTGATAAAGACTTATGCCAAAACACACCATCAGGAATATCACCTGATGGGGAACAAAAAAAGACTCTTCAAAACTTCCCAGCTTACAAAGAAGCAGAGGGTAACAAGTAAAAAGATTGCATTCAAAACTGGGTATCAAAGTAGTATCAGACTTCTACTTCTAGCACTGTTGGATTGTTCAAGGATTTATTATGAAACATATTACCTTACTTTTACTATGAAATAAATGTTCATTTTTATTTACTTTTTAAAGATTTTATTCATTATTTTTAGAGAGAGGGGTAGGGAGAGAGACAGAGAGGGAGAGAGACATCAATGCATGGTTGCCTTTCACCTGCCTCTAGCCACAGACCTGGCTGGAGACCTGGCTTGCAACCTGGTGATGTGCCCTGGCTGGGAATTGAACCAGCAACCTTTGGGTTCACAGGCCGGCACCTTATCCACTGTGCCACCAGCCAGGGCTAGGTGTTAATTTTTTAAAGGATAATACCTTAACCTGTTAAAATTAATTTAGGTGTCACACATATTGGCTGATCAAAAAAAAAAAAAAAAAAAGGAAGAAGTTTGAGTTATTTGGATAAACAAATAATATTTTGAAAGGTGAGAAAAAGATACATTTTTATCTTGCTAAATTAAGACAGGTAATAGATCTGCATAAAAAAGGATATGGGTAAATCTGACACTTCTACAATGGAAAAGATGCCGATAAGATTTCACTCTTGAGAAAGCAAGGGGTAGTCTCTAAAATGAACCAATGTTCTCCTTGATGTGAAGAACAATAGGATGAAGGATAAGTAAATTAGATGATCAGAGTCCTGCCTAAGATTTCAGTGGCAAATGGATGATAACTTAGGCAACTGCAGGGAATTTCTTTTGGAGAAGTGTTTAATATATCCACATTTTGAAAGCCACACTGCGAAAAGGTGAAGGATCTGGATAAAACCCGCAAAAGCCCGAAATAGTCACAGTTTCGACCTTAACTCTCCTCTTACAACTTGTGATTTTCAGAATTAAAACACGCCATCAGGTATTAACAACTTGGGGTTCCTTTTCAGTTCGAAAGCACAAGAAACCATGTTCACAAGAGAAAAAAAGGCAAAAGCCCACACTTACACATGGCTTTCTAGCTACGCATATGAAAATCAAAATGCTTCTCAGAGCCTTATGCTTCATTTACTCCATTCACAACCAAGTTCCCCAGAGACAAGGGTAAATACTGGGGTTTCTGCTTAGATTTAACATTGCCAGCTACTTGACTTTTTTTTATTGGTGTTATTCCATTCACTGACATCTGGAAAACGTCTTTTCCATGTTAGAAAGTAAGAAAACAGAAGGCAAAGGTGGTATTTGGGCTTTACAAGACTGGTAGTTAACACCCATGGGACAACTCTCCCTTTAGTCTTTAGCGGTTTGCAAGAATTTTTTAGAACCAACGACCCAGGTGATAAATTAGGGTCTGGGATCTCTCTAACCTCTCCTTATCTGTTGTAGAAATGTATTATTCTGATATTTAAAAACAAATTTGGCATTTGGTTAAAATATTAAGCATTTTAACATAAGTTCATGACCCTATAAAGCAATTTCACCCAAGAATGAGTCTATATGTTCTTCCCAATTATTTTCAATTATATTTTAATGGATAGTTGGATGAACTACCCTTTTTTAAGGGGAGATGATATAGATATCTTATGAATACTTATATGTAAATGTTAATTTAAAACTACATGAATTACAAAATTAAATTAAAATAAAGTGTTTTAGTCTAAAATATAGCACCATCGATTACATGTATAGTAGCACGGTCCTGTGCATAAGGCCAACCATCAAGGCAGATGTCAAATTCTGGTGTGAAAAATCCAGTTTAGCTGTTCAAATCATTTTCTTACCTAAGTAATAGTCAAAAATATGTTTTAATTAAAAAGTGACAAAACTTAGGGGTGGAAAGACTTTGTGGGTAATCTAATCCAATTCTGTTATTTTAGAGAAAGGGAAACATTCTCTACCTGTTTCCCTTTAATGAGTCAGAACCTCATCTTTGCAAAGTATTGTTTTCATGTTAATTTACCAGTAGCTGGTATTGATATTTCTAAGTTATCAAATATCTTATTTGACTGATTTTTTTCTGTACATGACTACTTATAGGAACTAATTGGTAGTCAATCTTTAAATGAACTGAGAAAAAAATCATTTCAACAATTGTTCCATCCTCTAAAAGAGATCTTGCTGAAGATGTTCATTTGAGCTCAAATTACCACTTTTGCCTCCCAGGTTTATCAGCCTCACTGGTAAAGGACAACTTCCCACTTCATCTGCCTGAAAATGGGCCAAAGGCAGGAAACAAACTGTGCCTGAATAATCTGTAACTCCATAAACCACAACTAAAGGTCTAGAGGAAGCCGGAAATAAAGGATTACCCTGTAAACCAAATGAACATAATCGTTTCAAAAGGGGGAAATTAAAAGAAAAGAAAAAAACAAAAACAAGCAGAGGCAATGCTTTTCAAGGGGAATAAACAAGAACAACTGTCCTTTCCCATTGAGCCAGGTTTTGTTCCCTGCCCTCTGCTGGCACTACCTTCAGAGTTTGTCCTTTGGTGTGTGCGTATTGGTTTCCTTCCCTTCATTGTTAGCAGTCCTATCCATCCTCCTAACAATAGACACCTCAGGAGAACATTTTCTCCAATCCGACTCCCAACTGCTAGTTCAGTTTGTTTATCTACGTTCTTGACCCCCAGCTCAAGCCTCCTGTGTCAGTTTTGCTCCCAACCAGGAGAGCAGGAAGAAAACCCACATGGCACTTTCAGAGCCATTTGTGATGGTGGCAGGGAGGAATTCGCAGCACTCTGCACAGATTGTAGGTTTGTCCAGCGATGGGAGGAATGGTCACGAGATAAACAGGAAATCTGGAGCTGGTGTTCTAAGATTCTGGTGTAATTTTACGACCGTGCTGAGAATGAGAGAGAAAAGGGTCTAGGAAATGTGTGAATTAAGAGATGAGCGTTTATTGTCCCTCTTGTTATGAATTGTCAACTAAAGAGGACAGGAGAAGGGGTTTATAGGTTCATATCCTCTTATGCCTGGACCACTGATTCCCCAGTACGCCTGTTCCAATAATCTTGCTCAGCACCCTCACCTACAAAGAGTGAATTCCATGTAAAGCGCCGTTCCATCGCTACCCCTGTGTGGGGTGCTTCGAGTTAGTCAAGAAAGAAAGACGCATGCTATTGTTTGACTTCATTAAAAAGAACATGATAAATGGTTCTTTACTCTTTTTACTGACACTGAAACTGAAACTCTTGGTTTCTGAAAAGTTTCTTCAACCTATTCGGAGTGGGATTTACTTTGCTTGGTTGTAATGAGTTTTAAAGCAGAAAGAAAGAACTTCCTTTATCTAGTGTTCGTGGGGTTTTTTTGTTTTGTTTTGTTTTTTTCTTTTTCTTTTGTTAGGTTTTACCAAGTTACATATACAACATCAGGGGAATTGGGAAATAATGTTTTGGCATACAAATCTGCTTTTTGAATGCAAACAAAAATATAACTTTGATATATTTTCCAGTGTTTTTATACCATGTTGTGTATTTATGATCATGAGGGACTTGCAACATTATCTTATGTTTCCACATAATGTGCAGTGAGCATTTTCCATGGTGCTTCACAGTCCTTAATGCAATTATTTTAATGGTTGAAATGGTCTAAGCTTCTAGAAGACATACCCAAATTTTCTAGTCTATTTCATACTATTAGACATATAGATGGTTTACAAACTGTTACTATTCGAAAGATGGTTCCATAAGTAGGTTATTTGACTTTTTTCTCTATTAAATGTGACTTAGCATTTTATAGCTGATGAAATTCTGCACAAACTTAAAGTAGTTACGAACCCATATAGTCACTAATTGTCACCTGCTAATTGATCTTCTTGTGCTCCAAACCCCATTCCCCGTTATATCTTGATTTTTTTCTCTAAGTCACAACCTAAAATGTCACTTTTTTAGGGAGTCCAACCCTGAGCCCCCCATACACAGAGGGCTCCCACAATTCACAGTTTTCCTAGTACTTCCCTTTGATATTATTTAAAGTTAAATGTTTAGTATTAGTCTTTTATAAGAGAGTAGCAGGGCCTGGCTGGTGTGGCTCAGTGGATAAGGCACCGGCTTGTGAACACAAAGGTTGCTGGTTTGATTTCCTACTCAGGGCACATAACCAGGTTGCAAGCCAGGTCTCCAGCCAGGTCCTTAGCTGGAGGCAGGTGAAAGGCAACCATACATTGATGCTTTTTTCCCTTTGTTCCTCCCTCCCTGCCCTTCTCTCTGAAAATAATGAATAAAATCTTTAAAAAATAAAAGAAAGAGTATCAGAATTATGAAAATGGGGAAGACTGTCTTTCTCATCATAATACCTGCAACAGTGGATTTCTAGTAAGTATTTAACTGGTTAATTTTGATTTGAAAATGGGGCTAATAAGAGTCTACAAGAATGTATAATTGAGAAGTGACAAAAGTTCTACATAATCAAAATGACTTTCTTAAAGTCTTTTCATTCTAACAGCTGCTTTATAAGTGACAAAGTTCATTAAAACTCCAAAAGATTTAGTAAAAATAGCTACAGCCTAAATAAAAATGGCTACGTGTTTTTAAAACAAGTAAGTGACTAAAACAGAAACATCCAATTTTTTCCTTAACTCGCAGAAGGTGATTTCTTTCTTTCCTAGAACCTTTATCCCATTGCTTTTGGTTTTTCTATGCAGATTCAAGGGCATTTTAGAAGGACCATTTCAACTTTGTTTCAGCATTTTCTTAGGGAGGTTGCATGGATATCGAAAGATGAAGTGTCACCATGCTTGGTATAGAAGTCAGTAATGCACAGGAAACATTTTAGAGAAATGCAAATTAAGAGGATTATCGCATGCAGACATTTTCGAGACATTTTTAGAGGGAATAGTATTTCTTTAAAGGAACTGGCTTTCAAATATGAGGTGTCAACATAACAAACAATGAAAATTCATGCGAGTGTCTTGGCATCATGTGCCTGTGGATTTTACATGAACTTGCAGAGATTTGTAAGGTTATCTGTAGGCCCTGCTAGGGTGTAAGAGAAAGTCCTCATATCTTTTCACCTGTTTTTTAATACTGAAACTTAAATATAAAGTTTTTCTTGATAGAGAATTTCTGTCACATAATTTTTTTTCTCTAAAAGATTGACTAAAAAATGCAACGGCATTGGTCATTCCTAACATGTTTATAAACATAAACCTCATTTGTGGCTAGGATGATGTCATTTAATGAAAAAAACCAGTGTGACTTTGTATTTGAAGATATTCTTGTTCAAAAAATAGAGGACAGTCAAAGTAGAGGCCATTCATGTGAAGAACATGGCACTAGATGAACCATACATGTGAAAAACATGGACAAATTGTGGCACGTTCTCTGTGGCTGGAGTAGAGGACAGTCTTGAGGTATGTAATTTGAACTGAAGGTGTAATTCAAGACTGCATTGGGAAGCAAGACAAATTCTGGGAACACTATGAAACCAAAAACAAACAAAAAAAGCAGAAAGACAAGTAAACAAACAAGCAAAAACAAAACTAGGAGGTAGGAGAGTTTTTCATTAAGAGAATTAGACGGGACTATCAAAACAATATACACAGGAGACTTCAAGAGGATTTAGGTTTTAAAATGCAAAGGTAGATTTGTAAGCTATTTTTGAGACAGAATACATACACAGAAGTTTCCAACTGACTGTATGTGAGTGGTAAAGACTAGACATGATTATAAATATTTTAACTTGAAAGGGAACCCTGCAGGGACACGGAGAGGTGATAAGGAGAATAAACTTGTAGACAGACCCAGGCTGGAATAGTGATTCAATTCCACTTGCTAGTCACTTCACCTTTGCGAGATTCAATTTCGTCTTCTGATTACAAAGGATGTTTCTGTAAATATTCAAAAAAGTAATGTCTACAAATGTTCACACAGTTTCTGGCATATTGTAATTGTTCATTAAATCTCTATTAATATTGCATGAGTTCAGAGGCCAGGGTTTCATCTGAAGCTATGAGATTCCCTGTTCTTTGTGCAAAGATGCTGTCCCTTTCTCTTACAGATGGATTAATGTGAGAATCTAGTTGTGTGCATAATGATTTTTCTGCTGTTCTTGTTTTCCCAAGGAATGAAATTGCCATGGACTCAATAAATGGTTATTCAAAGATGACAGGCAACATGGCCAATAGGTAATGAAAAGGTGCTTAGAATAAGCCAGTCAATGAGAGACAGATACCTTATGATCTCACCTGTGACAAGAACCTAATCACCAAAACAAACTAACAAACAAACCAGAACCACAGGCAAGGAAACATGAATCAGACTGACAGTGACCAGAAGGAAGGGGAGAGGCAGAAGGGGGAAAAGAAGGGGAAGGGATTAGACAAAGAATTCATACATTCATTCATGTATGAATGACCCATGGACACGGACAACAGTGTAGGAACTGACTGTGGGAGTGGGGTGTGAAATGTGCTGAGGAGGGCAAAGGGAGAAAATTAAGACAACTGTAATAGCATAAGAATAAAAATGATTTTAAAAAGCAAATCAAAACCACTGTAAGATGTTATCTCACACCTGTGAAAAAACATGCTGTTAACAAAAAGACAAGGGCTAACAAGTGTTGGTGAGGATATGGAGAAAAAGGGACCCTTTGCACCATCGGTGGGAATCTAAATTGGTGCAGTCACCATGGATAACAGTGTAGAAGAAAAGGGCCTCAATAAATCTACCCGCCAATGGATACAGCAATGCCACTTCCTTTTTGTATCTGAAGGAAATGTAATCACTATGTGAAAGAGGCATTTGCATTCCCATTTTCATGGCAGCATTATTTATAATACCCAACACATGAATACAAATATTTACAGCCTAAGTGTCTACTATCAAAAGAATAAACTTGATAGTATACATATATTTTATATTATTTAATGGGCTAATCAATCTTTAAAAATAAGAAAACCCTCCTATTCAATGATAATGTGGATGTGAAGTCCAAGTTTATCTTACTAATATCATTTCTCTCCTACCTCTCTGAGTTGAACCTTCTATCTTACTGTATTTCTATATTTTTAAACAGAATGTTCTTGATGACCTGATCCTTCTTTGTCTTATAATATTTTATCTGTTCCTTCTTGTTAGTTGATATGGTGGACCTATTGGACTTTGGCATCTGCCTAATCCACTGAAGCTGAATGAGGATATTCCAGAACACTTTGGGATTTCCTGAGAATATAAATGTCACATAGTGACATAAATGCATGGGGATAAGATGGGAGACTTGTAAGGACAACGTCCTAAGTAAGGAATAAAAATAGCAGCAACAGGCTGATGATTCTTTATCTCTCAAGGCTCTTATCCTTAAGGAAGCTGTAGGAGGAGCTAGAAGAGACTGAAATGTAAAAATGGAAGAAGAATGTCTTGTAACTTACATGCAACTTGTTCATAACTGAATTTCTGATCCTGGGCAAGAGATGTCCCAACAACTGTGTCATCAATAATGTCTTGCAATTTTCTATTTAGACTACCCAGGATCCCAGGGAGTGTTCATGAAAGTTGGATTTGCACTTATTTCTATGCAAAGAGCATAATTCCGAGCCTGATTCACAGAGGCTAGTCAATGAGCCAAGAATGAAGAACCCTCTTTCTGTGTTCAGTTTATTTTGAACACTGAAAATATATATATATATATATATATATTTGTATGTCTTTATTTCAAGGTAGTTTGAATACTACTTTACTTGAATTATCTTCTCTCACATACTCTAATTTTTGCCTCCCATCCCCTAACGTCAAGCAGAGAGAATTGTTTCACCACTTTCTTAAATCTGACCCTTGTTGTAATACTTTACAGGAGAACTTAATTTCTGACATTTCATCAGAACTGAACCAGCTTAATTCACTCAGTACTGGATTCAGCCCTCCTTTCATGAGTTTCAGCATACAATTCCAAAGGGGTGACATGGTTGTTGGCCTCCAATGACTGATTTCTACTCAACTAGGCATAAAGGGATAGAACTCCTGGGCAACTTGCTAGGAAATGTGTCATCCATGGGTCACCAGGCTACAACCACCCACACGCATTTGTTTAGGCCGGTGGAAGTCCAGCAGGGGGAGTATGAAAATGAGTTCAAAAGGATCAGAGAAGAGCAGCATCCGGAAAACCAAGTTGCTCCAGCTTTCATTTATTCCTACAATAGGAAGCTGTCGCCCTGTGCTGTCAAGTTCATGAACTTGCTAACATCTTTTTATAGGAACAGTATGTTTTCTACATTTGATTTGAGACAGAAACAACGGAGTGTTCACCGCTGTCTACTGGCATCCTGAATCTCCGCAGTGTGGAACTCTTCACGGGCTGACATTTTCACATTGGCCTTGCGTCCCACGCTTTGTGTGAAGCAAAGCCTACTGCACTCCCAACACGTCCTGGAAAAGGTTGACAAGAAAGCCCAAATGAGACCATGTTTCGCTTCCTGGTTGTCATTGTCCGGGAGATCTCAACTTGAATTCGAGGAAAAGTGGGGTCGCAAAAGCAAGAGGAAGCGTGTAATTAAATCGGTCGTATCAAGGAGAAGAAAGCTCTCTAAGCTGCTGATAAATAACATTTGTAATCAACAATAAAGGACAAGCTTATATTTTAACAAAGTGTCATTTCCGAGTGTTTGGGCTTCTATGCTATTACCGATCATTTTTATTCATTTAGAAATTTTGAGAACACATGGGCTCAAGGAGATGCAGAGTTTCTGTTGCTCCCTAGTGGAAGAGAAGATTATAATTATGATCTTATATTGGAGTTGGCATTCCAACGCTCTCTGCCGTGCCAATACATGAATCTTTCATGTTCTCTGGAATGAGTAGAACTTCCACCATGTTTCACTCTTAATACTTACTAGAGATTCTGAACAATTTTCTGACTTCCTCTAAGTCATGGTTTCCTCATCGATGAAATGGGAATATTAATATAACCTTACTTCAAGGCATTAAGAGCACTAATGTGTAATACAGATGAGACTGATTATAAAGTGCCTATCAATAGTGACCACTTGGTAAAAAGCTAACTCTAATGATAAATAATAGTAAAAGTCCTAGAAAATGTACATTTTTAACTCTACAGGGTTTCCTATGGATTTTGGTTTTCATTCTGACATATAAAGCTATACTTGAAGGATACCCGTAAGTTCGAAGCTGGAGAGGTCCCTACCTGTACAAACTCTTACCTCCACACGGCTGTCTCACATTTGAGCTCTCATACCCGATCAATATTGTTCTATTTAGAATGAACTGGTGGGCTGCGAAATGTCCACACTACTGATTGGGGCCCAAACCACAGGGTTCAGTTCTCTATTTGGAAACTACCAGTTTTAAAAAGCCACCCCAAGTGACAAAATAAGTGAAGTCTTATTTCACATTGCCCTGTCCGATAGACATAAAATATCCATCCCAGTCATTAATTTCTCTGCTGCCTCTTCTTCCTACTCTGCAATAGATAATTCCATTAAGTATGTGCTGAGCACATTTGCTAGAGGCTCTGCGCTACACTGTACATACAGTGGTTCCTGGTTATTTTTATGAAATTGTAAATGGCAATAAATACCCTGATTATCCATGTGTCAGTTAAATGAATGCCGCAACAAAAATTTTACAGCTAAAAAGGTTATTTACTTAAGTGAGATCTCTGTGTGTGTGTGTGTGTGTGTGCATTGAAAGGTCAGAGTTGTTTTTCTTTTTACTTTTTTTTCTTCCATCCTGCTTTTTAGCAAACCTTCTAAGATGGATCTTCTCCTTGTAATGTTGACAAGGACAGGAGAAGAATGTGGCCTGAGGAAATCCAACAAGCAGCATAAAATCCTGGCTGGAATCTCAGGCAGTCCACACTTGGCGGTTGTTGAAAATATGTCAAAAAAGTTGCGTAACATGAAACCGGAGACAGGACTTCTGAACAAAAATCAATAGCTGGGTCTTTTGAACTGCCCGTGTACAAAGTTCTCATGAACATGTCCTTGAGGGGAGTTTTAATAGTGGACTTTGAGATCAGCTTCAACGCTGGTCTGATACTGCCACAGAGCATTTAAAGTTTTCAGAGAATCCAAGTTCTGAAAAGTTTGGCTCAAAGACTGAGGATGAAAATGCCCATGAGGCAACTGAGAAACACACACCCACTGCTGAAAAATATACAATGCATGCATTTCTGGAACTGTGTCAAATTTTAGCCACAGGATACAATTTACTTCAAGGGAGTTGATAGCTCTCTAAAAAGCTGCCCTCCATGTTCAAACCAATAATTGATCAGGCACCAGGACCCTGTCTTTAGGGCAGAGGGCTGACTAAAAATAAGTCACCCAGGAGAGCTGATTAGAAGAAGATACATTTTCTAAATAGGTTTGATTTAATCGTCTGACCAGGTGGGTGCTTGTGTCATACAGTCATTGTTCATGTTTAATGTTTTGTTTTGGTTTTTTTCTTTTTGTTGTTAGCACTGTTATTCAACTGGATTTAAATCAGAAAAATTTTCATGAATCTAAAAAGCTTCATGGTAGCACCAATGTATAAATCAGAAGTGTACATTTCAGGTCATTTACTGCCAATTCTTTTGTTTTCATATCTCTGTGTTTTAAGCACAAAACTACCCACTATTGTGGATGACAATGTCTTATTCAGTAGATTGGGAAAAATCCAATGAATAAGCAAAATATACACACACAAACATTCACGAACTCTGATCTTCTAAATTGGAAGCATTTCTGTTCTTTAAAAATGATTTTTAAAGACTTTATTATTTTTTAGAGAGGGGAAGGGAGAGAGGCAGAAAGGGAGACAGATATCAATGTATGGTTGCCTTTCACCTGCCTCCAGCTACAGATCTGGCTGGAGTCCTGGCTTGCAACCTGGTTATGTGCCCTGGCTGGGGCTCAGACCAGCAACCTTTGGGTTCTCAGGCTGGTGCCATTTCACTGAGCCACACCAGGCAGGGCCTCATTTCTATTCTTAATTGAAGTACTCTTGGAAAGTTTGTAATTTATACTTTCCTTGAAAATACCAACCTACCCAGCCATCAGAAGTAATCCAAACTGTTATTGTTGCATAAGTGATAAAGAATATTGATTTTCTATTGTTGCTTCTTATTCTATCCCATATGTAACACAGTAAGAGCTTAAAAATAAATCTATCAACTCATGTTTAGGCCATTTCACAAGGTATACATATATCAAAACATCAAGTTGTATATCTTAAGTACACACAATTTCTATTTGTCAACTGTACTCCAATAAAGCTGAAAAACATAAAATAAAAAATAAGTTTAAAACAAATAATCCTGTAACTTCTTTTACCTTGGTAGCCAATGACCTTAAAAAACTGTTTCAAAGCCATATTTACAACTTTATCTACAGAAGTAGGTATACTATAGTGCATCGTATAATGAAGATGGACTAGGTTGGAATTACTGCTTTAGCAATCATTGCTGTGTGACCCTGGGGAGGTTACTTCACTTCTCTGTTTCATTTTGCTTATATATAAAATGGAGTTTTCGAAAGCACCAACTGCACTGGGAAAGTCTAAAAGTTAAGATTAACAAATGTAAAGTGTTTAGATCAGTATCTAATACACAGTAAAGGCCCAACAAAAATTATTATTAATTTTAATTCTCTGATTCAACCAGTTCTATTCAATGTCCTGAAATACACCCTGCACTTTACAAATATTATTTTTTAAATTAATTCTTTCCACAGCTATGCTTTGAGCATCTAATTTGTGCAATGGGAACAATACAGGTTTAGTGGCATCAAAAAATATAAAAGGCTGCTTTTAGCCCTGGCTGAACCCAAAGGTTACTGGTTCAATTCACCAGCCAGGGCACATAACGAGGTTGCAAGCCAGGTCTCCAGCCAGGTCCATACCTGGAGGCAGGTGAAAGGTAACCATACATTGATGTCTCTCTCCCTCTGCCTCTTTCCCTACCCTACTCTGGAAATAGGAAATAATAAATAAAATCTTTTAAATGCTGCCTTTATGTAAATTATAGTCCACAGGGAAAACCGACATTAATAAGTAGTGCCATACATGTCCACATGCCCAGACTATGTTCTTCCTCTCTTTTCTCTCTTAGAATACTTGCCTTCTCATTCTCTACCGATTGATTACTAACCTATTTTCCAAAGCATACCTCAAATTAAGGAGATTGACTTAGAAGGTATTCAAGTCAAAACAATCTTTTTAATACTGAGTGTTGCTCAGTACTAATCTATTTAATTATGTGCTATTCTATTTTGAAGTTACTAACTTACGCATTCCTTATATCTTCTTTTAAAATGTAAACCGAAGCATTCTTGAAGAGAGAAACCAAGAAATTCCCTTGTGTCTTTTGTCCAGGGCCTATCAATGCCTGGAATAGGAACTTGGAAAGCATACTAATTAACTGGTGATCCATCTCTCAGTCTGTAGCCTCAGGGACTGCAGCCTCATGTCTGATGTCACAACTACTGTGTAGCTTGTTTTGTAGAAATTAACTAATAGTCTCATTCATCAAAGAAAGAATTATAGTGGTCCAAATCCATTCCACTAGCAAAGAAGAGCTTCTATAGGAACTAGAGAACACTGCAGACTAAATCTCTGAATTCTCTAATGTAAATACAGGTAACCCTCATTTGTATAACACAGCATCCTGGAACATGGTTTCACTAACACAGTTTGAGAACTAGAGAAATCACCAAACAACCTGGAGCATAATAAGAGCTTTTAAGAGCAAAAAAATATCTCATTTGAAATTAACAAAATTGACAAAGATCTCTCAGCTAAGAGCAAACCATCTAAAATACCATAATTTTTGCAAAAAGTACAGGACAGAAGTCAAGATAATGCTGAAGAAAGTTCAGAGGATGAAGATATCTTGTCAAAAAGAAACACCCTCAGTTAATGATCCTTTGTAGTGATGATGAAGAAAACACTATTTAATTCGTATTAATCTGTTACACTTTTGGAGAAAATAGCTTCAATAAGGATATTTCTCTTAATTATAAAAATATGGTAGCATGATTTTAAAAAATTTTTGGAACCTAATCCCCTTTTTTTGTTCCAGTTCTTTGTTTTGTATAACATGGATTCACATAATGTGGCATTTTTTTTTAACTTTTTTTTTTTTTTTTATTAATTTTAGAGAGAGAGAGACATCAATGTATGGTTGCCTTTCACCTGCCTCCAGCTAAGGACCTGGCTGGAGACCTGGCTTGCAACCTTGTTATGTGCCCTGGCTGGGAATTGAACCTGCGACCTTTGGGTCCGCAGGCCGGTGCCTTATCCACTGTGCTACCAGCCAGGGCCATAACGTGGCATTTTTTAGGAACCTAACAACCATGTTATATGGGGGTTACCTGTACATTAAAAAAAAAAACACAAGGTAATTGTGGATGAAGCCTTTAGTAGTAACAGGAAATGCTTTCTTCAAAATGGACAATGTGTTTGGTTTAGAACTGACCAAGCAGGTTACAAAGACTTATGATAAAAGGCATTATTCCTAAGAGATGTCATGCAAGCAAAGGGACTTCTTAGAACACGGCATGCCTGCTGAAGAAGAGAGTTCGAGCTGGCCACACTAGCTCTCACACATGCTTGTTTATGCTGGTTTCCTCCCACTGTTGACCATCTCCATGATGTCAGTCCTGGAATTCTTCTCACTCTTACAGCCTTGAACCATCCTGCTTTCACCCCTCTGGGAATCCCTGAAAATTCACATTCTCTATGTGATTAACCATTTCTTAGGGGCTTACTTCATTTTAAGCAGGCATTTTTCTAGGAGCTTGTGATATAATCAAAAACCAAGGAGGCAATGTCCCCATCCATGAGAACCCTATACTCAAGTACAGGGAGGTTAAAAAACAACACAAATTAAAAAAACCAAAACTATTATAAGAGTTATGGAGAAAACAGACAAGATAAGGGGAAGCAGAAGGACAATGGGGTGGAGGGAGTGATGAATATTTCACATTGAGTGCTCCAGAAAGGGCTCTCTGTACAGTGGTTACAAATTCAGGATCTATAATCACATTTGCTGAATCTAAATCCATTTCCCTGGATCCATCATGAACTAGTCTTCTGACCTTTGCAATTTTTTCAAAAAATATTTTAGTCTCTCACTCATAAAATGCAAATATACTAAGAATATCAACTGCAGAAAGTTACTGTAAGGATCAAATGAGATAATATATGTCCAACTCTTAAAAGAGGGCCAAACATACCTTAAGCACTTCACCGCTACTCATGATTATTGTTAATGTGATTGGATCAAAACTAACTGCCAACCCCTCAAAAATTTAAAAGAACAAACTTGCTCTTTCATAAGAGTTTGTTCATGTTTGGGAAGATAGTGACTTAAGGCAATTTGACTGAGCATCTTATTATCTTGTAACCTCTGGCTCTCTTTTTCACAAAGCATCGATGCAGTAAAAATATTCTCGATGTTGAAGTGAGTACAGCCACACAGTTTAAGGTATAACATGGAGCATGATTTTACTCCCATGCAGAAGACCTGAGAAACCTTGTTGAAAGGAAAAAGAAACACAACTCATCACATCAGAACCACTTCATTTATTATTATACGTGGGAGTGGGTTTCTCCACAAATGCTTTAAAAAGTAATAAAGGAAGGTGTTCTTATTTTCAACAGTAGGGACAATGAAATAGTATTAGCTATTCACAAATTCAGCCCTCAAATTAATAGGCATTTCAGTGACCTCGTGTGATTTATTCCTTCCATACCACCAGCCAATGCCGAGGAAACCAGCCAAATTCATGATATTTTGATTGTAATGGTTAGAGAATGTTACCTGTCTAATCCATACCTTCTATAAAGAAAAAAATAATTCCAAATGACCGCCTTCCTCTTCTGTAATGCACTTGAGTCATTTCAGTATGGAGTAGGAAAGAGAAAAGTCAAGAAATTAATCATTTCTTGTCCCTTGGTTAAATTTATGAAGTCTACTCTTCTCTTGGTTAATATAACCTAGCTCTAATTGAGTCAGTACTTAAATACCACAATTGGACAGGAGTCTTTGGAGAGATGTCTCTACCCCACCATTAAAATGTTTCTGCTCTAACCACAAAAGTATAAAGCCTGTCATGGTTTCTTTCCACTGTTAACAAATGTGTAAAGTGGAAACTAAGTAATGTAAGGAAAGTTGGAAACGAAGCATACTTTTTGTCATTACTCTTATTCTGCTCATCTGTTTTGAAACAGAAATGCAAATCCACAAGGGAAAGCTTAATATAAAACAATAAAAAATGAATGAAATGAATTTTTCATTATGTGTTTTTTTAACTTGCCCAATATACAAAGAAGCAACTTTTTCTGCTCTACTAAAAACAAATTTAGAAAACCACCAGAAAATTAAAATAAAGCAGAACAATATGAGAATTATAAAAGAAAAAAAAATATGCAATTTAAAGTCAAATAAAATGTCAATTACTTTTCCTGGCTGAAGTAAGTAAATGTATTCTAGAAGGGCTAAATTTGTTTTTTACTATGAAAGAATTAGCCAACTCTACACAAGTAAGGTGATTTACTAGATTGTTTATGATTTACTACAGAAAGAAAAGTAATAGTTACTTCACTCAGTCAGGAAGTACCAGTGATCTGTATCAATTAACACTAGCAAGGAATGATGATCTATCCCGCATTTTCTCCCGAAATATATGAAAATAATTTTCATTGTTATTATGAAATTATATTCTAGACAACATTTATTGAGGCCAACAATATCCTACACAAGTTTCTGAACAGTGGTGATTATGTCCTGCTGTGGCCAAGAAGTTTTTAAAGAACACCTTGCCAAAATGTCTCCTTACAGTAGAAAGCTTTCAAATCCGCTTCCATGGAAATCCTACTCTGGCCAGTGATCCATCAAAGATCAAAACAATGGAACCCTATAAAGAAGCTCATCCCCACCAGCTTGGACAGGATGCTAGGGTCTGTGACTTCTGAGACAGAACAGAGCCTCTGAGACCAACAGCTTTGGGTGTTGTGTTGCATTGCTTGTTGAAGTACATAATCAGCTTATTGTAGAAGGACTGAAGGTGGAGCAGGAGAGAGAAGAATAAATATATCTTCATAACTTCAAGTGGTGAATGTCACTCATGAGGTAGAAAATATTTCATGTGGGGATGAATTAGCTCAGTCATATTCCATGGTTTTCCTTTGAACACCAAGTGTGAGCACCCTCTTTTCCTGTATTGTATCCTAGTACCATGCGATGAAACATGGAGATTGACTGAATAATGTCTTAAGGCACCTTAAGAGCTTCCAAAGTTAATTATTTAAGTATTAGTTGGTCATACGTATTTTTTTAAACTGCTGTTTGCTGGATCCAAATTATTATTAGCAAATGCATGCAGTTTAACCAAAAAGGAACTGTGCAAATAAAGGATAAAAAAAAAAAACCCAGAAATTATATTTGTGAAAGTATAACCTCAGACACTCTACTATATCAGTAAAATGCAGGCACCAATGGCTTGGAACAGTATAACTTTCCAGATATCTGTCATACCTGATTTCATTCCACTAGCGGTGTATAATCTTGTTAAAAAGAATGAACATATCAACAAGAAGTGATATGGAAAGATATCTACTATGCATTAAGTAAAGCAAATAAGCACACTGCTAAACTTGGTCTCAGTTTTATAAAGATCTGTTTATTAGCTTAGGGAACATATAAAACTGCAAAAATCTAACAAAATATACACAGGGATTATTAGCAACAATTAGTGATAGTCGATGGAAATGAAATAGTAGAGGTCTTTATATTTCTATGTTATATTCCTGAAATGTCTCAGTTCATTTTGTTTCATGAGTCTGTTAGTCTGATAATCAGAAAAATAGTGAAACTTTAGTAAAAACGGCAGTTGTAACAAATTATGGACTTACCAACAACTCTAATCTTTTAGAATTCAGAGAAAATGACTGTAGTTTTTATTATGAGTAATACACAACTAGCTGGCGAAGAATTTCAGGGAGGGTTCTTTCTCCATCTTTCATTCCCTTTCTTCCTTGTTTTCAATCTTTGCTTTAATTTATTATTCACAGGATCTTTTCTACAATGCATTATCCATGTGACTCAATTTTAATGTCTATCCTATAACTGTGAATAAATAAGACCCCAGAGTTATTTAATATGTCCATGAACAAAGAGCTAACAGAGAACCCACTGAGGTTTTGATTTAGGTCTTAATCTCTACATAAATACATTTTTCCTTCAGTTTACATTATCAAATAAACATGCTACCTAAAGGTGATGGCTTTCAAGTAAGGGGCCCTAGTCAAATCTACTTAAGTTTGATTTTGTGGAATCACACACAAAAAATTGGCATAACCCATTTTTCTGATGGGGAAGCTGTTGGAAGGGTTTTGAGAGACAAAAATTTAACATGTGACAGAACAATCCGAAAAAGTTCTAATAAGGAAGAAATCAGTTCACTGCAAAAAGAACTTCACAGCAAAATACAAGGCATGTGAGACCCTTCAGGAATGAAGAGAAATGGTTGACTGGATTATAAAAATGGTAATGGGAAAACAAAAGCTGGCAATGAATTAAGCTAGTGAAGAATGCTAAATGTAACAATGGGCAACTTCTTAATTTTTAGAATAGAAGCAACAAGCAGGGAAAGAACTGATGCTTGATGAAGTGCAAATGGTATAATACAATCAAATACTCTTTTTGTTTAATATTATTTGCCAAGAAAATGATCTTCAGGCTAGAATATGTAGAGCCATAATGGAAGTGCAATTAAGTGAATAAATTATTATAAAAAAAGTCTACCTAAATTAGTTCAGACAAAAATGAGTTGAATTACAGGTCCTGAAAGAAGTTACAAACGTGATTGTTGGCAGACAGGCAAGTTTTTAAAAATTTATATGAGGATACTTTATAAAACATGAAAACGGTGAGAGTAAATAAGCTAAGGGTCAGAAAGCTTGTAATCATCTGGGGAAATTTCAAAAATCATGATGCTTAAGTATTTAGAAAAATAAGGAATAATATTCAACGCCAAAATGATTGGACCATGACAATCTTACTGTATTTTTAGGAATGGAACTAGACTGATAGCAAATAATGTAAATATTGTGTATCTGGAGTTGATAAGTCATTTAACAACATATTTCATTACATTCTTACAGGACATGAGCATGCTGTGATAATGACATAATCTGGTGGATTTAAAATTGGTACTGCCCTGGCTAGCGTGGCTCAATGGATTGATCACTGGCTTGCAAACTGAAAGGCTGCCGGTTCGATCCCTGGTCAGGACACGTCTAGGTTGTGGGCCAGGTCCCTGGTTGGGGGGTGTGTAAGAGGCAACTGTATGGATCCCAATGATGTTTCTCTCCCCTTCTTCCTCCCTCCCTTCCCCTCTCTCTAAAAGTTAATAAATAAAATATTTTTTAAATAAAAATAAAATTGGAGCCCTGTTGGTGGCACAGTGGATACGGCACCAGCCTGGGAACCCAAAGGTCACTGGTTCGATTCCCCAGCCAGGGCACATAACCAGGTTGCAAGTTTTGAGGTCCCAGTGAAAGGCCAGGAACAACCTGCGGAAAATGCACTAGTGGGATGGCGTATAGCTCCACTTCTAAGTCTGTAGGAACTTCCACAGGTGCCATTCAACACTTTCTGGGTGTGCTGCATGAGGTCATTCATCCAATGCTGATTGTGCTCAATTCACACGTGACCCTAATTTGGAAGATTGGACCCATCAGGATCAAAAATAGTGAGAATGACAGTCCAAATCTAAGACGATCCTTAACTTGTAAATGTAATTCCTGCACTTTTATCTACCTGATAAGCAACTGTAAAAGTAGTGAATAGATGAAACTTCAATTAATGTTTAAAAATGAAAACAAGTTACACACCTATATACCCCTAGTAAGGGATGGCTCTCTTTCTCCTCTCTCTCTATGTATGCATGTATGTCCGTATGTATGTCTGCATGCATGCATATATGTATATATATATTTTTGCATACCCTATATCCATTACTCTTCATGTCATAGCATCATGGTTCCCTTTAGGCAACCAGCTTTGCTTAACTCGCAGGCCAATTACTGACTCTTCGTGTCTGACCTTGTTTTCTGACTGCACCCTGGGTAGGCAGCTCAGATTTGGCCAGTGAGCAGTCTGCTTCCCTGTAGCCTCAGGGCTTGGCTCGGCTCTCGGAAGACAACACAGGGTGAACGAAGCAAACCATGGCTGAGACTGGGGCTGGAAGGACTGGGAAGCAAGCTGCCTCCCTCCTGAGCTTGTTCAGCTATAGGAATATCAGCCTGGAGCATCTCGTAGCTCTCTCAGGAGCCTGTGCAAAGAACCTGCTTGGGAATGGATACCAACATGCAGCGTGGGGTGCAAGTAGGCTTACAGTGGCAGCACGACTTCTACGTAGGCTCCGTACTATTTATTTCATACGCAGAGAAGGAGGGGAGGATGGAAAGCAGGAGAAAGTAGACTGAACTTTCTTCCCCTTTAAATCAATTTGAATAATGGCTTCTGCTACAATGGCAAATGAACACTGATGTCAATGCATAACTTTTGCAGTTTTTGCTACGAGCATGTATGCCCACTGAAATAGAAAAAGGAATTTTAAAGTAAATAACTATTACAAACCATTTCAAAATAGTTAATAGCATTTATTCCGATGCTCCTCAATGACATCAAGTACTTAAGACTGAATATTTGCCTGGCAAACTATTTCATCATGGCTAGGCAATGTCCTGTCACCCTGGTTGCACATGGCTGGGTCTAGGTCTTTTCTCTAATGAAGGCCTGTGCTGCAGAAAGCCTTCCTGGAACCATGGGAGAGGGCTCTCCCACCTTCATACATCATGGACATGTTCGGCTAGAGAGCTGTCCGTGTTTTCTCCTTCCCCGAAGAAGGCTACAGAGAGTGACACATTAAGACTTCACAGGTTGGGAGGTAAGGAGAAGGAAAAATCAGGGAGACATTCATTTTCTTCAGTGATATTTAACTAGAAAATGTGTATGGAGAAAGGAGGAAATCATTTAAAGGTGAGAAATACAGTGGAAGAAGGTCTACTTACTCATTGCAGAGTATGCACCAGATGCCAGTGAGCATAAATGAGTATCACAGAGCCCGAATAGTAGTTCTGCCCTCACTCAGGAATCACTCTTATCATTCTTATCCCTAAAAGAAAACCCTTCACTGGAGATATGTGCTCTTATTCTTTTTTTTTTTTTTTAAATAATTAATTAATTTTAAAGATTCTATTATTTCTAGAGAGAGGCGAAGAGAGAGAGGCAGAGAGGGAGAAAGACATCAATGTACAGTTGCCTTTCACCTGCCTCCAGCTATGGACCTGGCTGGAGACCTGGTTTGCAACCTGGATATGTTGCCCTGGCTGGGGAATCAAACCGGCAACCTTTGGGTTCGCAGGCTGGAGCCTTATCTGTTGTGCCACTAGCCAAGGGCTGTGCTCTTATTCTTTAGAATGGCACTTTGGAGACATTAAGAGAGATTTGGGGTGGAGTCGGGGTACATGCAGGAGGAGAGGTACTTGCTTAAAGGAGAAAAGCATCCCTGGCTGGTGGCTCAATGGATAAGGTACCAGCCTGAAAACCCAAAGTCACTCGTTCAATTCCCAGCCAGGGCACATAACCAGGTTGCAAGCCAGGTCTCCAGCCAAGTCCGTAGCTGAAGGCAGGTGAAAGGCAACCATACAGTGACGTCTCTCTCCCTTTCTACCTTCCTCCCTGCCCTTCTCTCTAAAAATAATGAATAAAACCATGAGAAAGAAAGAAAGAGAGAGAGAAAGAAAGGCATCCCTATTATAGAAGGCTGTCTGTACTTAGGAAGCGAAAAAGAAAATTATGAAACAGGCCTCCTAAAAATCATCAGATCCATTTAGAAACTAAATCTGCTTTAAAAAGGTACACATGTTGCCACAGGCATTTTGGATGACATGAAATGTTGATAGCTTAAGATTAACCTTCATTCTATAAATCTGAGTGTACTTCAACAACACAGATTCTAAATAATCCCTCAAAAAGACCAGGTAGAAGTTGGAAGCTTGAATATGCTTTTTGACTCTTCAGGTGAAAATCAACTTCAAAGGCATCACATCCAAGAAATGATTAATCAAGAGAAGCATCATTCAAGGGCATTTGAGATGAGCTGGGATGTGAAAGAACTCATCTGCTACCTTCACGCGAGTGACTGGATTTTGTTTTCCAATGTACGCCAATGGACTCAACAGTCAGAGTGGACCGAATTGTATTTGTGCAAGACTCTTCAACAGGCAGCCAAATAAATAGCTTTTCCCACCCACTACATGGTTTGCTGTTCGCTTAAGCAAAAATCCAGTTTCTGGAATGGGCTCCACATGGGCTAAACTTCCTGCCATGTACAAGGGTCCCATTAGAGTAGCATTCTGTATGGAAATAGCATTCCCCGACAAGGACAGAAATGGGAGGTCTGAGGTCCGCTGTTCCCGATGTGTTTTATTATTCCTTCTTTCATTTGAAGAGTAGGGCTGCTCTCCCAGGAGGAGGAACGAGAGAGGGAGAGTCATGTTTGAATATAAATGTCTCAAGCAACTGGCGCTTCTCTTGAAAGTGAAATCTCTCCTTTTTGGGGTATGCATCAAGGACAAGGGTAGAACTGACAGCTTCACATTTGGGCTCTTTATTATTAAAAGATTTTTTTAAGTGAAGAATCCCAACGAAGAAATGCCAAGTAGAGCAGCATGTACTAGAGATGGTGAGGCGTAGATTTGATTACCGTCTTGCTGTAGTTTGTCTGGAGGCAGCTTTTATGTGAAAACAGCCGAGATTAGATTGAGACAACCTGCATCTAGCTTGCTGAATGTCATAGAAAAGCCATGGTAGGTTTTGCAATCGCTTTTTCCTTGGCAGAGACAAAAATACATTTTAATGGAGGTTCATACATTTTCAGGCATGTTTTAGCTGATGAAACTACTTTCTTGATACTAATTAAATGCTCGTTTATTTTTTTAAAAATCAGTGATTGGGGTATAAAATCTCTGTAATAGATTCAACTATCTAACCTAATACAGGCTTGTTTCATAAACTATTGCTTTATAGTTCTTGCAAATGAGTAGCCACATGCTTTTACATTGGCAGCTTTAATTTAAAATTTCAATGTAAAGAAATGGACACAGATGTAGTCATGCAATATAGTTATTCAAAAACAGTTTACCTAAAAGGTAAAAGAGCTAATGGAAAGTGTTCTAGGAAATGCAATCGTATTACAACATTACCTCTTTTGAATTACATAAATGCCTACTGACTTGTTACGCACACTGTGGAAACTGAGAGATAAACTGGTATTTTCATGAAAGCTTCGCTAAAAGAAAAGCTTAAAGTATCATTATAAGGATAAGGTGATTCTGTTTATCAAATGTCTTCTTCATACATCTCAAGGATGACTGAGTTTATTCATGATCATCAAGGCTATACTTTTATGTGACCAAATGTCATTTAAAAAAATAAGAATAAATCAACTAAGGCCTCAATATTATACAACCGTTTGGAAATAACTTAAATCTAAAATAAAGATCTAAAAGCTTTTCCCCCCTAAATCTCCCTGAGGCTAACTTCACATGAAGAAGTGACATGATAATGGAACACGGCTTAGTGCCAAGATTGTATTCCTCTTTGAGCATCTTAGATGAAAATGAGGAAGACACACACTCTCAACAAAGAGAGAGGACTTGTTAGAGAAGTCTAGCGTTTTGACTTTGCCCAACTCTTTATACAAATGTAACAAGGAATTATTTGAAAGAATATGGAACAAGGAAGAAAACAGAAGACCAAGGGCAAGTTCCATGATATTTGACCACTTGCCCTCTCTCTCTTCATCTTTTAGTTTTCTTATTTATAACAGCCAGGACTTTTGACCACGTGTTTTTCTTTTTTTCGTTAGACCTTCCTAATTAGTAATCCAATATGATTTATGGGGCTCTATGTAAATTCCTTTTCTCACGCATTAAGTGTAGAGTTAGAACTCTACATATTTAGGGGATTTACATAATCTAAGTGGTATAACCCAGTTTTGCACAACAGCCAACATTTATGCCTATTTCCTTCACTTCTGATGTGCAGTTATAGTTAAGATGCTGTTTATCTCAGACACAGGACTTTTCCACACTCTCACATTACTAGCTAAGGAATTGTGTCTACCAACAGCCAGGGTACTATTTTCAGGTACGAAATGTGTTTATTTTAAAAAGGGATAAAACACTTCATTCAAATTAGGTTGAAATGCTATTCAGAATTATTTGCAGGTGTCCGAAAAAGAGAAAATAACGAAGTACCTTGCACAATCGTACTCTTTCCTGTCACCAAGACTTAGAATTTCATTTTCAAGAAGGCTCTCTCTCCTCTTCAGACAAAGACTGAGCTAGAGGCCTGTTGCTTTTAATGGCATTTGAGGTTAAAGCCACCAAGGTACATTTTGCTCGAGCCAGCGAGTATTGAAAGGGAAAACAAAACAAGACAAAACATTTCTTTTGTTTCCTGATTCAAAATTGAAATTGGGTAGTTGGGGAAGCTGATGTAATCTGCAATATGAGTTCTGATTCAATCACCCAGCAACAATGCTCACGCCTTCATTATCAGGGGGGGCTGGGTATTAGGTGACCCCTCAATGTCCTTGGAATAAGGAGCCACAGGGCTGGTGAGGGGCAGGGGTGCTCTGGGGAGGTCCCTGCCAGGCCAATAGCCCAAATGAGAAGGTAGCATCCTGTGGACATTTTCATTTGACAATACTCTGCCTGTCGCTGAGATCCTGGAAGTATTTTTATTGATTGTCTCAGGAGGGGAAAGAGGGAGCTGAACAAATCCAGGGTGGATTTTCACTCTTCTTCCCCTAAGGAAAGATGGAAAGTTTCATTCAAGGGAATTGTGATTACGATCTATGCTAGCTCTGTAGGATTCCACTTAGCAAAATAAATTTAGAGCATCAATAAAAACAAAATTAAAACAAACTTCTTGCCCACTCTATGTAATATTCAGCATGTCTATTTCCATCATCTTTCATTCCGTCAATGATATTTTGTTTGCAGTGACTTTAAAGCTGTCTTTTCTTAGTTTGGAAATATTTAAGATTACTTTATGTACATCAGTTACCTGATAACAATTAAAAGTACTTACAGAATTTATGGTAACCGGTTTGAGAACTTGCCGAGTCTAGAGAATCAAACTCTAATGCTATGATAAAATTCATAGTGTTAAAATCCCTTCTGGATTGTTGATGTGAATCAGGTGTATGTATGTGGGTAACTCTTCATTATAAATGCAACATTTTCAACTCAAGCACATCTTAGAATAGAACTATGCAGACATGGGACACACGGTCAGCATGCTGTGGGGAATATTTCTGGGTGACTGCCACGTCTGTCTCCTTTAACTGCAATAGTTACTGGATCCTTCATATTCGCTCTACCTAGCATTTGGAAGTAGAGATAAGAGATTCTATGTGGTGAGATTCTATGTTTCCCTTAAACCAGGGCACCAAAGCAGAGGAAATCAGTTGTGCAAAGACAGAAACGAGTTCCCATCCACAGAGAGCACGTGATACCCAAGAAACAAAGACACCTTTCCGCCGTTCAAGTTTTCTGTTAGTTCCTTTTAGAAGGAAAAATAAAGTACTAATTTTCCTGCCCTTTGAGTAAGATGGCCTGTATTCTTCTGGGAAATTCTACTTTTTCTTTCTATTTTAGCACAAAGTAGTTTGATTAGGTACCTGTTACTTGTAACCAAAAGAATCTCAGCTAATACAGCAGACAGAAAAAAAAAAAATTAAATGACTAACCTCAAGAAAGAAGATAACATGCAAAAATAATTACTCTAAGTAAGTTTTAAAATAGGAAATGAAGTTGGAAAATAGAGTGCCTTTTATTACTTTATTGGACCATAAGTTAATTTTTTATTAAAAATATTTGTATTAGAAACCTCAAAAGATATCATTAGCCAAACCCAAGTTTATCCATACTGCTTCTGAACTCATAAGAAAATGGTTTGAATTCTTTCCTCCGAGACTTCCATTTTGAATCAGATGCCTACTTTAATACTCATACTTAGAAAACTTTGAAATAACTCAAAATAGATGTGTTAAAAAATATGTTCTGATACAGTGCATGTCATCATGGAGTTCTGGATTTTATGCTTAAGGCAGGAATAATAAATATAGAATTTCATTCATCTTGTTCAAAGAACTTTCTGTAGCATCTCTTTCTGACAATTACATTTTCCACCAAAGTCAAATTTAAATCAAATTTTTCTTAAAATATAAAGTATACAGGACTTAATTCCACACAGACCCTGATGATATATAATGGTAGTTTTCTCAGGGAAATTTTTAAACTTTAAGAAACAAACTCAATTAATTATGTTTTGAATCTTTTAGACAGCTAAAGTTTTAGAAGCATATCATCTGCCCTTAGTAACAAAAATATATATTCTTATTAACCTAACAATGTGGCCAATTTTCTGTTAGTAGTACAATGTCAATTTTACGAACATATGTGTATCACCGTTCACATGTACATTTCTATCACTCTAAGTTTTAGACGAAGTGCTGATTTTAAATTACTGCTGTCAAGAGTTTTAATAAATGTGCAGAATTGGCTTTGTGACTTATTTTAAGAATAAATTTTACCTTCATGTAAATTACTCTTATTTCTCTCCCTTGCTTGTCAATGCTGTGAATATTTTAGTAATATATTCAAAGATTGGTATTTCAAGTGCCATTAAAATCTGATTAATTAGCCATAGCAAATCTAAAAATTCATACTTGATATTGTAGAAATTCTCAGTTTTTTTTTTCTATTTCACCTCAGCAATTCAGATTGACAAGTATGCCGATTCAGTTTCTGTATTAGCTTTGTCACTTCTACCAACATTTACTAGAGTTGAATGTGCAAATGTTGCATTTGATTATATAATATGATTAACTAAAATCTCTTATGCACACTTATAGACTAAAACTTTAAATGTGATTGTGAGGTGATTGCCTGTCATTGTGTAGTTTTATTGCAGCTGTATAGATGGAGCAAAATGAGTCATCGAAAATAGCATGTAACATAACATTAAAAATCGCTGATGCTTCTAAAGAGCTTACTATATTCCATGTACAATGCTTTATGTATTTCAGCTATTACACCTTATCACCTCACAAAAAGTGGGGAAATGGCTCATACTAATGGCATGGTGTCTGCTGAAATAATTTATTATTTCACTTGTACAAAAATCCTTATTCACAATAAAAGAGGATGTTCAGGGAGATGAAGTGACTTTTCTAAGGACACACATACTTGACTTTTCCTCCAGATCCCAATGCTGCCTGGCTTCAGTGGGGTGTCTCTGTCTTTGTTCCTAGCTGGTAAAAGACAATCAAATACGAACCACTTTGACAATGCAGCAGTCACCCTGATGCACCTCCTCAGACCCCCATGTTGGAATCAAGGACTTAGACCCTCCATTGCTACAAATGCTTTGGAAATTGGGAACTGCCTTGAATGATTGAGTCACGTCACTATTCAGGGCCATCCACATCCACCTGATTCAGATTCAGGTATAAATACCTGACCCCTTATCCTAACTCAGGACTCCTTAGAGGAACATGCCTGGTGCACAGCAATTAGCTATCAGCATGGCAGCCTCATTTCTTCCTCTGTCTAATTCTGCCTTCTTCTCCCTCCATAGGTGTAGTGCCAGGAGCACCTCCTGATAAATTGCTCGCAGGTTGAATGCATCTAAAAGTTGGCTCCCCAGAAAACTCAACATGCAACACACGGTAATGGGAATTCATCACCTCACAACGCTGGAAGTCTAGAGGTAAATTTATCCTCAAATGCACGTCATTTTGCTTCCCGTTTTCTGCTCTGACTGCCAGAAAATCATTGCTGATTTTTGGCAATGGTGGAAAATCATGATCGCATTTCCACACTTGCTCAGCACCACAGCCAGAGATTCCAAGTGAAGTTCACTGTGATCAGACAGTTCAGCTCACAGGACAGAAGGCTGGGACGTGCTAATTGGCTTACACAATGGAGTTTGAAGCCCAAGAGCTTGAAATGGACTCATCTTGCTCTGGATGCTTGGAGCATGGAGTTCAGGCCAACGGAAGGCAGGTCTGGTTACTGTTAGAAAGGGAGGCTGAGTTGGTGCTGAACTTGGGGAGTTCATAAACAGCATCTGTGATTCTCCCGGGAGAGAGAAGTGAAACAGAGCAGTCCTCTTTTATTGCATTTCATTGCCTCCATATTTTGCTTTAAAATAGGCACATGCCTTTCCATGCTTCCCTAAATAACTTAGATTATCCACAGATGAAAGTTCATTTCCTCCAGAAATGCCTTCTCTGTCCTGTCAAAGACAAGTTTAGAGGTTTTCTCCATGATATTCTCATAAACCAATATGTTGACTCTAACACATGCTATTTAATCATTTAATAGTTTTCTCTTCTCGGGGACAATTGACTCTTCAAGGTCGATCCTATAGTTTGTTGCATATGATTCACCCTGGATATAAACTATAGTACCAAGAAAATGATGAGTGTTTCATTGCCTGAAACTGTCACATGAAAATATCACTTCTTACAGTGCATTTAGTATCTGTTAAAATTGATTATACTAAAAAAGGAAGTTACTGCTAAAAATGGTTTAACTTCTCAAGAGTTGTTCTGTGGAAAAGTGATTAACTAAAGAGTAGCTGTGTGATATAAGTATTTATATGTTTGATAATATATACTGCTATTAGAACTTAAAATATTAAGAAAAAGCTCTGGCTGGTGTGGCTCAAGTGGGTAGGTGCCAGCCTGTCAACCCAAAGGTCGCTGGTTCGATTCCTAGTCAAGGCACATAACCAAGGTTAAAAGCCAGGTCTCCAGCCAGGTCCCCTGCCAGGTATCCAGCCAGGTCCATAGCTAGAGGCAGGTGAAAGGCAACCACATATTAATGCGTCTCTCCCTTTCTTCCTCCCTCCCTGCCCTTCTCTCTGAAAATAATGAATAAAATCTTTTTAAAAAAATAAAACATTAAGAAAAAACATATGGCTCTATTCACTTAGTGTGCTTTTTTTATTCCCATTATATTTTCATTTTGGTGAAAATATTAATACATATTAAACTCACTTAGAATTTTATTATTGAAACAATAATGAATGCAATTCATTATATGCCTATCATTTTCCAAGTATTGTTCTATGGGTAAATGTAATTTGAACAAACTTTCAAAAGCCAGGGTAAATCCCAATTTTACCTGAAGCTCTTATGCCCCTTTCTGAAATTGTACAACTTATTAGTACACTTTAAAAATATATAGAATGAGAATGAAGACCAATTTGGATGGAAGTTGCAAACTACTAAGCTATATGATTCATGTACATAGACAATATATATTCTCATATTAGCATATAAATTAAATGAGAGTCCTTTCAACTAAATTGTGGAAATATACATTTCCAGTTATGAAGGCCCCCAAACTGGGGATACTCGGGAACAGGAATTAATATAGTAAACTTTATTATTGAAATGTGAACATACCTAATCTCTACCTCAACAGATTCTTAAATAGTTCAGGGGTTAGTTTAGGACCACATTGGAAGTCAACCGCAAGTTCAAAAAAATAGCTAGAATACTATTATGCAAAATTGTTTAAATCCTAAGGATATTTATTTTTTACATCAGCTTAGTAGACATAATTTCTACTCTGGGGACCCGATGAGCACTGCAAGTGCCATTATTTCTGAAGGCTTCAACTTGTAAAACGCATGTAGAAGAAAAAGAGAGGATATTGAAAGAAGACCTGTGCATAGCCTAAATAAATAAATAGATAGATAAATAAATGTACTATATAAGATGGAAAACTCCAAAAAGAATAAGTTATAGTTCCAGTAGCTTAAAATAATTGGAGGGGGAGGATCTGACTCAAAAACCAAATTCATTTTTTACTATGGGTTTGGCACTGTCTCTAGGACAACTTTCACAAAAGTGAGTTCTGCAATATACCATTTCTGTGATATATTTCACAAAAATAGCATTCCAGAGTAAAATAAGTATTAAAGAAGAAAAAAGTTGCTTAATTTTGCTACAATATATCTAAAATACTATCATTTAACATGTAATAATTATGTAAGCTATTGGCATTTTTAAAATTTTTTGTATTAACTCTTCAAAATCCAGTATGTACTTTAAATATGTGTAAAAAGAAAGAAAGCAAAAATCATGGGTTTATAGCACTTTTTTGCAAAATAAATAAAGCCCTGGATCCAGCAAATAGATGAAGAAAAATAACGTCACTGGAACTCAGTAAGGCTGATTATGTGTGTCCTTTTGGAACTGCTTCTACAGAGGATAACCAAAGTGACCTCTTCACCCATAGGCAATTTTGACTTTACATAAGCATTCGGGAGCATGTGGGCAAGTTATATGCAAATACTATGCCATTTTATATAAGGGACTTGAGCATCCACTTAATTTGTTATCTGCTGGGGTCCTGGACCCAGGGAGAACTCTATACTGCTATTCTTAAGTTGGTAATATTTTGTTAAGGACTTTCACATAAATATTCATAAGGGCTATTGTTCATAATTTTTTAATACTTATAATGTTCTGGACTGACTTTAGTATCATAGTAATGCTAAGGTGAAAATTGATTCCTCTTTTTCATATTTTCTGAAAAATCTCATGTATCATTCATATCTTAAATGCCTAAATTGTCTTTGTAGGAAAGTTGTCCATTACAAATACAAACCTAATTGTTTAAATAAAAATAAAGCTAATTAGATTTTTTCTTATAGAATCAATTTTGGTAATACATATCTTTAATTTTTCATATAATTAAAATCATAACATTTGTCTAAATTTATATTCCCTTATTTTCTTTCAGTAACAATGGGTTTTTAAATGATATGTTAATTATGTATTTTCTTTATTTTATTCATTGTTTCTGTACTTTATATGATTGCACTCTTACTTCTACTATTTTTTCTTTCTTATATTGCATTTAATTCATTGTTTTTATGGCTTCTTAAAGTGAAATTTCATATCATGAATTTTACATTTTCTTCTTTTCTAACATCATTATTTCAAGCAATAAGTTTTTCTGTAACCACAGTGCCTATAGAAAACAAGTTAACTTAAAAACAAAACTCTTAAGGAATTTTATTTGAATTTCTACAGACAAAATATAGTTTTCTTAAATGGTAGTATCATTTCTATTATTTAACTATTTTTCTGTTTTCGTCATTGATCCAAGGGTAATTTAACAATGTTAGAAATATGTAGTTTAATTCTAAATTTTGAGGAATTGTTCAAATATTGTTCCGATATCATTTTTAATATAATAACATTGTGATCAGAGAACACATTTTGGATGGATTAAATCCTTTAAAATTTATTGAAATATGTTTTATGGTATATAATGTGGTCTATTTCATAGAAAATGTATAGTAAATCTGAAAAATGTATATTTCATTGATATTGATTAGACTCAGGTATAAATATGAATTAGCCCAAGTTGGTTGATATTCTATTAAGTCAATTGTTTGAATCTACCATTACTGGATTTCTCATTTTTTGCTTTAACAATTTCTGTTACAGAAATGTTAAGTATCCAAATCAGAATGTGAATTTATCCTTAGGTTCTTTCAGTTTCTATTTTTATGTATTCTAAAGCTCTTTTATTAGGTACATACAAATTTAGGTGGCTATATCTTCTTGATCAATTTTATATTTAATCCTTAATAAATATTTATCTATTTTGCTGGTAAAATATATTGTCTTGAAGTTTACTTTTTCCTAACAATAAGGTACAACTTCAGATTTTTTATGATTAAAGTTCACATAGAATATATTTTTTTCATTCTTTTACATTGAGTCCATCCCCTTAACTTTAGGTCTTGCTTGCTCTCATTTAATCAACAATTACTACTTTTAACTGGAAAGTCTTGTCAATTAGCACTTAATGTAAATATTAATACATTTGATTTCTATGTCTACCAACTGTTATATTTTCTCCATTTGTTCCCTTTCTTTATTTCTTTTCCCTTCCTACCTTGCTTATATTTGATTAGTCAAGTATTGTCTGGTATTCAGTTTTTATCTGTTCTATTCAATTTTTAGGTATACCTATCAATTAAAATTTTTGCTCCAAAAATTAAAATATAACCATTAAATAGTATTTATATCTTCACATATAATTTTAGAAGCTTACAATAATATAAGTCCACATGCCACCATCTATCTCCTTGTAATATTGCCATATATGTTTAATTTACATGTTTGAAATTCAAAACACTTTGGTGTTATATGGGATGTTAATTTTTATGTATAAATACCTTTTTGTTTGCCTATATACTTACAGTTTTATGCATCATTATGCCTTCATATAGATCTGAGATTCTTTCTGATATTTTCACTCACCCTGAGAAACATCCATTAATATTTCCTTGATGAAGTTCCACTTGCAACAAATGTTTTCAGCTTTAGCTTACATGTGAAGTTTTGTTCATTACCATTTATTTTTATTTTTAAATATATTTTTATTGAATTTATTGAATTTGGGTGACATTGGTTAATAAAATTATATAGGTTTTAAGTGTGTAATTCTCTAATACACAAGAGAAGAGTAGTATCTGGGGAACAGGAGTCTGGGGTGAGATAAGCCCAATATTGAATATTGACTCTACACTATGTTAACTTCTATAATATGGGAGGCAAGTCAATATCTTTGAAGTTCAGTTTCCTCATCTCCAAAATGAATATAACACTGTAAAACTGATAGAAGCATTATGACTAACACTCAAATATTTGCTATTCACCTGGGAGAAATTTTAAATTAAAAAAAATTATTTTTTTTATTAACTTTATTTGCCCAAAACCCATTATAAGCAATTGATAGCTGTACAATCAGGTCCAGTGTTTTTTTTTATATATCCACACTATACTTCATGGTGGGATGGGTTAATAGCCATTCCTACTTAGCATTTCACCTTAAGAAGAACATAAACAAGTTATATACTCATTATTTTGTACATGTGAGACAAAGAAGAACAATGTATGGTAAAGCTCCAAACAAGTTTGTTGGAAGAAAAATTTCAAGTACGTTTCAAAGAACTTGCTGCAACTTTTATAATATATTTTTCATGTCTGATTAATGAGAAACTTTCGAGATAATTTAGTCTATCCAGGGATGTGAATGTTAGCTTCTATTTTTCAAGGCTGATTACAGAAGCACTTCTAAAGCAGTTTAATATGTTCTGGGATGCTAAACAAATATGTCAACATTCATTTTGCATTGATATCTGCAGCAGTTAAAAAAGAAATGGGGAAATAAACAGCATTTAGAATTTGTTCCCTTTCTTTTTTCAAGAACTAAGATATTCCAGCACATTTTCCTTACAGAGGGTTCAGGTGCCTAACTGTGATAAATGTACGTTTAGTAGCTTTACTAAGCAGTTTATGGGTTGGCACTTGGCCACAAAGTGATCTATAACCTTATAACTCACTATTATGCAAATATAAATTTGCCAAGAAGACATACGTTCTAAGATTTTCCTCTGAGGACAATCACGTATTTCAAATTTTGAATACAAAATTACATTTGACATTTAATCTAAACCTGGCTTACCCTTAAAAATAAATAATATAAAATCGACCCTGTAGTACTTTGGTTAAGACAAGTCGTTCTCTTTCTCTTCAATATTTCAGGTTTCATCCTTTTTATCTGCAATACATATCACATACAATGGACATACACTTACAATGGCATGTGTTTTCTGAATGTATATATAATTTGGAAACTTCACTTGAGAGAAATATAAAACAGTATTTCCAGAAAAAGATATATTTTACATCAGTCAACATACTGCAAACTGGTGAAAATTAGACAGCCAATCACCATTCATTAATCCTACAAAATGAGGCTTACAAGTTCACATGCATTCAAGCATGTTCTACCGGGAATTCATACTAAAGGATGACAGATAAAATTTAACCAAGATTGAATGTGAGTAATTAATCTGGGAAAGTTCAGCGGGGGTGAAAAAGTTTGCCGTTCGGTTTCCTTAAATTCAGTAAATGAGAGGGTCGGTTCCATGACAACATTTTTCATCACTCTGGTACCCTACTGAACTTCTCTGATGCAGGTGCACCTTTCTGTCGAATCTCACTGGTGTCAAATCAAGCTGAACAATGGTTTAATATCTGAAAATGAGCTGAACGCTGTGGACTATTTACAGTTCCCCTAAAAAATCAAATAAATGCCAGGCCACTTCATTTTAATGTGCTAGGTAAATTAGCCCACCCATTAAGCAAGATGGATTACTTAAAATTCACTTCAGGTTTGTGGGTTGTTCTGCATTATGTTGGAATTTTCTCAATCAGATTAAATTGCATAATGAATCACCTCTAAAGAATGTTACGTCTGTAATGTGCAGTAATGAAGTGGCCAATATATAAAGTAAAATATCTCATATTTTAACCTTATGCGAAGTAAAAATAGCAGGTGGACCTGCACTGATGAAAGTGTTTTCTTAATGTGCTGGGAGGAAAATGTAGGCATATTGTGACATATCATTTAGTCTCTAGACTCTCTCTGCTGCACACCATTACCTATCTGTCTATCCATCTAAGCATCTTTGGAGTTTCTCCACAAGGATAATTTAAACTGAAAACATGTGCAAAACCATTACTTAAGAACACTGATGTAAAAACACCCATTGATTGCCATGCACCCTGACACAACAGCACAGAAAACTTCAACCTATACCTTTCTGTAAGAAGAGTTCTGTACATGGATTGTAAGAAGAGCATTTTTACATACAAAATGTAAGGCATATATAAGAAAGCAAATCTAACCCTTTTGAAAGAAGGCAACATTTGTAATGATATGAAGAGGGTACTTTCATGTTTTAGTTTTACTTTATTTAAAATATTTTATTTATTATTTTCAGAGAGAGGGAAGGGAGAGAGTCAGAGAGGAAGAGAAACATCAAAGTATGATTGCCTTTCACCTGCCTTGCAACCTGGTTATGTGCCCTGACTGGGAATCAAACCAGTGACCTTTGGGTTTGCAGGCCTACGTCTTATCCATTGTGCCACCAGCCAGGGCCTAGTGTTACTATTTTCAAATGTTAAAAACATATTAAGTTATACTTTGCAAAAAGTCTTAAAAAATAGACTGTGGATTTTTCTGGCAGTTCCCTGTAATGTGGAAAGGAAGCATGCTGCAGATTGACAGTACAAAAGATTACACTGAGTTCAGACATGCACTTGATCCCAAAACTTATTCCTGGTATTTAACATTTTTTGTGGCTCACTTCCTGATTTTCAAATAAATAAAACACTTTGAAGTGTAAAGATATAATTTAAATTAAAGAAAAGCATTAGTGATGTTTTAACGTTAATATTATTATTGTTAGTGACAGGTTACACAAAGGTAATGAGACGTACCTCTTAAGTAGTTTGCAATCACCCCTAAGTTTTAAATTCCATTTGTGAATTGACTTCAGTTGACAAATGACATCACAGACAAGGGGACAGAAATGCACATGGTCAATGCTGCTGCCTTCAGTGATATGCTATCTCTGGTCATCATGAAAGTGGAAGTGGTCTACTTCCTCATCGTGTGTAATTGTGATGAAAATCCCTTTTGTCATACAGCTCTTCCTTTTCTCATTTAGGATCAAAACTGATACTGCCCCTTGTTTTGATGGCTCTGCTTTTCCAGAGATCCTTGGAAGATGAAGAGAAAATAGCTTTAAAATTTCGATCAAAATTTGGATTGCTTTCCTACAGGAAAATGTTTAGGCTTTTCCATTTTATGTCTTAGACTCTTCACTACATGAAGGGAGGGATGAAGTTTAGTTATCTTTCAGCTCCTGCTATCTTTCCATTTCCTTCAATTCCTAGGAGTGTCTAATACTCATTATACAGATGTTAGCTGAATAAATGCCCTAGTCAAGGCTCAACACCCATAATCTAAGGCTAAAGATCTTGGAATGTGGAGCCCAAAAAACTAACATTAGAATACTGGTCTTACTACATATAAAGTAGATATAGCCAATTTAAGTAACCTGTAGTACTTAAATTACAAAAATATATATTTCCTCGTTTACTTCTTTGTGTGTTAACTAGATGTAATCATACCACATAGGATTGTTTGGTAAGATTAAAATATGTGATTAAATGAGATGGTTTATATATTTTAAAATCATTATTAAATTGTATGACTTGTACTATCTAGGCAAAGGGAATAAATAAATGCAGAAGGTAGGCATCAAATGAAATGATTATAAGAGTAATTGTAAAGAGAAGTACAGGGAATCTAAATTTTGAACAGATGTAGAAAATAGCTACAAAGCATGACTGAGGCTTCTCCAAGAAAGCACAGTGTGGTATAAAATAGAAGACCAATGCATATTGAAGGTATAGCATCGTCAGGGTTACATGAAGAGTTTTGAGCACCCAAGGAACTGAAAGGTGAAGCTAAAGAACTCTGAGGCACGCCCTGGCTGGTAGCACAATGGGTAAAGCACCAGCCTGCGAACCCAAAGGTCACTGGTTCAATTCCCAGCCAGGGCACATAACCAGGTTGCAAGCCAGGTCTCCAGCCAGGTCTATAGCTGGAGGCAGATGAAAGGCAACCACACATTGATGTCTCTCTCCCTGCCCCTCTCTCTGAAAATAATGAATAAAATATTAAAAAAAAAAAAAAAAAGAACTCTGAGGCAGAAACATAGTTGGGATAATAGGGGCTAGATTTACCTTAAGATAGTGGATAAAAACCCCTGGCAGAAAATTAGGTCTATTGTTGTCTATGCTATAAAGAGGAGGAGAATGACAATGATGATGATAATGATAAAACAATTTTCTGAGGAAAAAAAAAAACCTTTGAAGAGTCATGCTGTATGATGCATTCTGTAGAGCTACATTTTAATAGCCTATGTTATGTATGTTTGTTTAGCTACTTAAGATCCTAATCTTTACTTTCTAAAAGTATAAATGAGGACAATTCAAGTTATCATCATCATCATCAGTAATTTGCTAGGCTTTGTCTTGAAGTTCAGGGAAGAGAGGGAGGAGAGAGGATGAGGGAGAGGCAAAGGAAAAGAGAGAGAGGGAGAGAGGGAGGAGGGGTGAGAGGGAGGGAGACAGAGAGAGAGAGAGAGAGAGAGAGAGAGAGAGAAAACAACAATAAAAAAAATGTTTTTAATAAAAAAATAAAGGCCAAACAAACAGAAAGAAAACAGGACCTGACCATTGAAGTCTTTCATTCCGTTAAACTGATTTAAAAGAAAAATAAGTGCACATTCAATGGATTCAAGAACTACTTACTCAACACCAATTTTGATTCAGCTTGCATTAAATGCTTTGCACAACGAAAAAGCAAAGGGACGTAGTAAGGCTACCTTTCTGAACACTAATAATTATCTTTGAAACCAGATGCCACCCGGGGTAAACACAAAGGTAAAGTTCTTGCTTTCAAACCTATTCTCAACTCTGTCTGTGTGAAATATTGGTAGCAGGTCTGTCTGTGGCATCGAGGAAGTTTTGAATGATATTAGGCTCCACCTTTAGTTTGAGCATCATCAGGAAACAGTTACATTTCATTTCAGCCCCAAATAGCAGGAATTTAAGTCAATGGTGAAGACATTTTGTCTGAAAGCATATAGTGCTCTCTGAGTTCCCAGCAACCATTTCTGGTCTCTCGGCCTATGCCTGGCAGACCCTACCCTTCCAGCCAGTTTCCTTTCTGTGCTCAGCCAGGGTGGGCCTTTTCGAAACACCAGTCTGGGATTGCAGACTTCCCGGCAAGATGGAAGCACAGGTAGACACGGCTGGCCCCCTCACGCAACCGCATCAAAACTACAACCAAATCATAAAACCACCATCCCTTAACAAATGTCAGAAACCAAGTTAATGGAAGTCTTGACAAGTATGGAATTGAAGAAACCACATCCTCCCAGGCTGGTAGGAGGCACAGCAAGATGCAGAATGGCCTGGCCCCACATCCATGTACGGTGGATAAAAACTCAGGGGTGACATCTCGGGAGTGAGGAGTCCCAGTCCCACACCCAGGACCCCCAGCTCAGAGTTCTACTGCCAGGAAGATACGTCCCCAAAACTTCTGGCTGCAAAACCAGTGGGGTTTGAGTCAGTGGAAGACACTGCTGGAATCGCCCATCTGTTCCTCTTAAAGAACCTACACATGGACTCACCTACTCAGACTCCCAGCCTCTGAGCTCCAGTATGAGGACAGTAGTCTGAAAGGCACCCGTGGTCTACACGGAGAAACTCAAGTGCCTGGCATCCCGGTAAAAGCTAGAAGACAGCTTCTTCCCAGACAGAAAGACAGGCAGAGGCTACTGTCCCTTTCCTGGGGCCTCCCCTGAAAGGGCCACAGAACCAGCAGGTGGGAGCCATACCAAGACGCTATCAACATGGCTAATCAACATGGTTGCCCTGCATTGGAGATCCCTGAAGACTCTCTCATTCAACTTACGGGCCCCCCCAAACTGTTAACCTTGACTTTTCTGTATGAATGACTGGTCTTGGCTCTTGCTTCACAACTTCCTAAATCCTCCCAAAGAAGCAGCAACTGGCCTCAGGAGACCCTCAGCCTCCACACCTCCTGCTAAGTGGCTCCAGGCCCGGCACCAGCAGCAGCCAGCCTAGATTCACAGCTTGTCTTTGCCTGAAAACCTCCAAGCTCAGATATGTAGCAGCATCTCAGGTTGCCTTACATCTCAGGCAAGGTGGCCTGAGGTAAAATGCAGATGGGGGCTGACCTTGGCCTGCACCATCTGAGAAACCCCAGAACCTGTCCACCCAGTTGGCAGCTTCAGATCATCAGAGCATCATCACCTGGCCCTCACACAACTGATCCTCCATGGAGGTTGAAGGATGGTGGTCAATGGTCACAGGCAGCCCTTGCAGCTGAATAGCCTAGGTAAATCCATCCTGTTGACCTGCAAACAGCAATCAAGGATCAACTACAAGAAGAGGGTAAACTCAGCCCACGTGAAGGGCACACCTTGAGGACCTAGCTTGGGTGACAGGGGAGGCTATGCCACTGGACCTTACAGGACACCTACTCCCTGCTACCAGGACAGGGAGTCATAGCAGATCAACCTAATACATATAAACAAACACAGGGGGTCTGCCAAAATGAGGAGACTTAGAAACATGGCCCAATGAAAGAACAGACCAAAAGTGCAGAAAAAAGAAAGAACTAAACAAATCAAGATGAGCAATCTATCAAATGCAGAGTTCCGAATACTGGTTATAAGGATACTCAAATAACTTAGTGAAGACTTCAAGAGCATAAAAAAGATCCAGTTAGAAACAAAAGAGATACTAATTGAAATAAGGCACAATTTACAGGAAAACAACAGTAGAGTGGATGAAGTGGAGAATCACATCAATGATTTGGAACATAAGGAATTAAAAAAACAACAAATGAGGATGGTGTAAGCAGCCTCTGGGACAACTTCAACATTCCAACATTCACATCACAGAGTGCCAGAAGAAGAAGAGAAAGAAGAAGAAATTGGAACTCTATCTGAAAAAACAATGAAAGAAAACTTCCGTTGTTTGGTGAAGAAAATAGACATGCAAGTCCGGAAAGCACAGAAATTCCCAAACAAGAGGGATGCAAAGAAGCCCACTCCAATAGACAGCATCATTAAAATATCAAAGGTTGGAGATAAAGAGAGAATCTTAAAAGTAGCAGCTAGTTATCTACAGGAGAATTCCCATATGGCTGTCAGTTGATTTTTTCAAAAGAAACTTTGCAGGCAAGAAGGGACTGGCAAGAAATACTCAAAGTCATGAAAAGCAGGGACCTACAGCCAAAATTGCTCTCCCCAGCAAAGCTATCATTTAGAATGGAAGGGCAGATAAAGAGCTTCCCAGACAAAAATATCTAAAGAAGTTCATCATCATCAAACCATTACTATCTGAAGTGTTAAAGAGACTTATTTGAGAAAAAAAAAAAAGATCAAAACTATGAACAAAAAAATGGCGATAAATACATACCTATCAACAATTGGATCTAAAAGGCAAACTAAGAAAACAAGAACAGAGAGTGCATCATGGATACTGAGAGTATTTTGATGGTTGCAAGACGGGAGGGTGGTGTCTGGGCCTGGGTGAAGAGGTGAGAGGATTAAGGACAAATAGGTAGTTACAGAATAGCCATGGGAATATAAAGTACATTATGGGAAATGAAACAGTCAAAGAACTTACATGCATGACCCATGTACATGAACAAGGATGTGACAATGGTCTGAGGAAGTGGAGGGTGCTAGGTGGAGGGGGGCAAAGGGGGACCATTTGGGACAACTGTAATAGTATAATCAATAAAATAGAATTAAAAAAATAAAAACATGAGCACTCAACATGTCCAAATATTAATAATTATTATCATTGGTCATTTTGAGTTCAACATTACACTGCATGGCTTTGAGAATTCCTATATAAATATTATCTACATGTAATATAACTGTAAGATATGGTTAGCTAGTTGCAATATCAGCATAGCAAGTCTTTGATACTAGCTCCAGTTTAACAGAACTGTGCAAGATAAAATGTCTATGCTACCTTCCATCTGATCTTACTAAGCCAGGCCCATGATTGCAGATCTCTGACCTCAACCCATAGGCTATGAGATGCCCGCTTTACAGGACGTATCAAAAAGTTTCTTAGAAAACTGTGCTGTGCTTTAATCATATGCTTTTTCAAGTTGCAACTTATCCCGGGGGCGAAAAAAAGTTCGGCTACACATTCCCTACCCAGTCATGCATAATAAGGAAAATGTTAATTATCTAACAGTATGTTCACATTTTCTACTAGTTGGCAAGTATAGAATGTTGGCTGCTATCACTTATCCAATAGGTACTGGAGTTTTATGCATTTGTTATCAGCACAGAATTTGCCTTGTCTGGTTGTACTGCCTACAGATTCCACTGTTCCAGGAGTCATTTAAGCACATAATAAATTGAGTTTCAATGAGCTGGAACCTCCCGCTTCAGCTGATTTTTTTCAGCAAATCATTTTCCAGCTGTAGCTTCAGTGGGAGCTTTTCCCACTCAGAAAAGATGGCTGTAATGGCCACGTATTTTATATGCCAACTCTCAGATCACCGTAATCAGCTAGTTCTTATTCATTAAGTCAGTGATGAACAAATTTAACAAGGGTTCAAATCACTCTATGGATATGGTAAGTATCTTTAATACACTTCACGTTTTGGCACCAAAGCTGGATATGACAAAAACAAGGCCAATATATCTGGGGCCTTGCCACAGAACAGAAAAAAGAAAATGCTGTTTTGCCCTATATGGTATACTTTTCTGCATATTTATGTTCCAACAAACATCACTGAAGTATGAAGCAAGTATTGGTATTTGAAGATCAGCAAACCCTAAACTTTGACTCTAATTTAATCACTTGCATCTGTTCTCATTTAAAACCATGTCCCTCCTTGGAGCAAATAGATATGAAGGGTGCTTGAATGAACCAGACTGAGATGGACATTTTCTTGGGGAGCTCTGTGTACTTGGCAGTGGTTTAATGGAAGATATAATGGAAGATATAGACAGATACAGATACAGTATAGCTATTTCTCTCTCTCTCTCTTTCTCTCTCTCTCTCCCTCCCTCCCTCTATGATCCTAACCACTTTACACCACTACTTTCCACGACACTGTTCTTGGAGCCAAAGGAGTGCGGAGCCTACCTGACCTGCTAGGGAGCAGAAACTCCAAACAAAAACATTTCTACAAAAATAAAGTGTGAAATAATTTGACTCTGTAGTAAATCTTTCTTGCATTTTATACTTTTGAAGTGTTCTTCTAAATTGCACACTTTTTTAAATCTATCATTGTATGTCTTATTGATAGAAGATAGTTTTTAATTTAATTTTATTATTTTTAATTTAATCTTCATTGTATTTTATTTTCCTATTTACATTTTGTCCCCTTGTCCCTTCCTCCACACTAAATGCCACGCTCTTGAACAGAATGATGGTTATCAGAGGGGAAGGGAGTTGGGAGGCTAGATAAAAAAAGTGAAATACAAACTGGTAGTTATGAAATAGTCATGGGGATGTAATGCATAGCATAGGGAATACAGTCAATGATGTTGTAAAAACTGTATCATGCCAGGTGGGCACTGAAAATATCAGGAATGGGATGCTTTGTAAAGTGTATGATTGCCCAACTATTATTCTGTAAACCTAAAAATAATACAAAATGCTATTGAACGTAACCTATAATTGCAAAGTAAAATAAAATAAAATGGTACTCTTTGGTATTTTATCCTGTCATTCTTCAACCTGTCTCTTAAATCCCATTCTTTTGCATGTTCTGTATTATTCTTGCTTGGAGTATCATGCTGACTAACTACATCTATGGACCAGACATATTATATTTTCATTCGCAGTGGCATTTTATTCTCCCTACTTGTTTTCAATGAAGTGACTTCAAATGAGCTGGTTCAACCAAATCCTTCACTTCAACCGATGCAATTTCATCTCATTGGTTTCTAAAACTCTTTGCTTTAATTAAGTTGGTATAGTGATTGATTACACTATCAATCTTTAAGATTTTACCTACTTTTAGAGAGAGGGGTAGGGAGGGAGGAAGAGAGGGAAATAAGCAGCAATGTGTGATAGATACATCAACAGTACATCTCACATGCCCCAACTGGGGACCTGGCCCCCAACCCAGGCATGTGCCCTGACCGGGAATTGAACTGATGACCTTTCAATTCACAGGCTAGCACTCAATTGAATGAGCCACACCAGTGAGGGCCAATATCAATCTTTAGTTTCTGTTTTATTGTCCAATCATCAGCCCACTTTCTTTTCCCTGTGGGCAGATGCTGCCATCTTCCTTAGGGCTCTTTCCTCACTTATTATAAGGATTCACAAGAAACTGGTGAATGTTGAAAAATATAAAGAGTAAATTTCCTTTCCTTTCCAATATCTTTTTCCAGCAGCTCTTATCCATTTGCTCACTTCACAAAAATGGGAAGAGGCAGTAAATATCTTTACAGTCACCAGTGAAAAAAGTAGAAATGACTATCTGAAAGAGAAACACTCCAGATCCCAAATGGTGTCACTTGCACTAATGCTCAGGATACTAAACCTGGATGATTTAATTGCAGCTTCAACTCCTCAACAGATACAGAGTTTTAATCAACCAGTCTGGAATTCTTGGTCAGGAACCAGTAAAGTAATCTTTCTTATGAGCCCTCTCCACCCCCCAAAAGCGGAGGAAATCTGCATGAGAAAACCTTGCTTTTCCCTGTCCCCACCCCATTGAAGATGTCCTGGTCTAAAAACAACCCTTCCTTTCTTTTACTAATTACTCTCTTGCCTCACCCTTCTGCATACAGAAAGCTCCCATCTTGCACAATCCCCCAGAGTTCCTTATTTGCTGAATCTCTTAATATAGCCAATGAGATCTTGAAAGTTACTCAGTTGAATTTTGTTCTTTAACAGCTCTATCTGCTCCACGCTTGCAGTAAATATGCTGGCAGGTTGGGAAGCACGCTTAAAACAGAAGTTAACATAAATTTCTCATTTACCCATTTAAGAGATCTGATCACTCAGTCTGGCTAACATCAGAGAACTTTGACAGGAGGCGCAATTTTAGATAGGATGTGCTTTCTTGGGGAGGTAACATTTAACCAGACACTTGAAGGAGATTTAACTATTAGCAAAAGGTTGGGACAGATGGGGAGGATGTTCCAGGCAGAAAACATGAAAAGAGGAAGAACAGAGCAGTTGTTTTGGATACTTTTTTAAAAAAATATTTTATTTATTATTATTTTTAGAGAAATGGGAAGGGAGGAAGAAGAAAGAGAAAGAAGCATCAATGTATGGTTGCCTTTCACCTGCCTCTAGCTATGGACCTGGCTGGAGACCTAGCTTGCAACTTGGTTATGTGCCCTGATTGGGAATTGAACCAGCGACCTTTGGGTTCACAGGCCAGTGCCTATGAAGCCATCAGCCAGGCCCTGGACACTTTTGACAATCTAGTAGAGTCACTGTCAGCCATGACAATTATGTCCAGTACTATGTCAAGACTAGGGTCATAGGGCATAACAGAACACCCTGAGGAGGGGCCTGAAATGCTCATAACTCTAAATTTGAACACTTGGGTAAAGACTCCATCCGGACGCAGATGTGAGTGGCGCTTCCACCCCTGTGGGCTATAAGAACTTGGGGCTCGGACCACCCAGCCCTGGAGCGTGGCTGTAGCACCTGTCACACTTGGAGCCCTGTCAAACTTCCCATGCACAGTACACATGACCTCGCTGTAGACACCTGGCTCAAGATGAAAGCCTGCTTCTCCTTCCGTGGCCACTGCCGTGACCAGGACTTCATGTTGGATGCTTACTCCGCTTGCTCCTGTTGGGTAAGTAAGCTCACCTTGTCTGTGTGTAGCCTGCATGTGAGTCTACTGGCTTACTCGGGGGAGGGTTCTCCCCTAAAAACTTGACAGTGTAAAAGACACATGTGTGGAGTAACTCCTTTCAGGGACATTCCCTTGCTCACAACAGAACAGCCACTGCAGAGGCAAGACAGGCAGAAAGAGAACATGCTCAAGATGCTATAAGAAAGCCATGTGGCTATAGTGATGCAAACTGGGATCCAACACGGGAAAGGTGGTCCCACAGGGCATTGTTGGCCATCACCCAGATTTTCTGTTCTATTTTGAGTGACACAGAAGCCACTAGAGGGCATTGAGTGGGACCCATTGGATGGTTGTATAGAGACCAAGGCAAGAGAAGTAGCTTGAAAAGCTGTTCCAATAAACAAGGGGAAAGAAAATGACAGTTTAAATGAGAGTGGTGACAATGAAAACAAGGAGATGTGATCAGACTCCTGATCTACTTGAAAGGTAGGGTAAACCAGATTTCCTGGTTAGATCCAAGTATACAAGGAAGAGAGAGACATCCAAAACAATTCATGCTCTACCTTGGGTGAGTAGCATTCCTATTTAGTACAATAGGGGACATTTCAGGAGGTGCTTAGGCAAGGAGACCAGGAACTCAGTGTTGTGGCTGTGCTGCTGCGGATGGCCTCATTTATACACCCAGGCCTGGGTAGTGAACATGTGAGGTGGGTGCTCAGAAGAGAGATCAGGCTTGCAGTGAAAAGTTTGCCATTCATTAGCATATAAAATGCACTTGAAATCATGACCCTAGGTAGGAAGATGGAAGAAAGAGTGACACTTAAAAAAAAAAAAAAAAAAAAAACCACCAAGGACTTAAGATAAATCAACAGAAAGATTGAGAGATCAAGTTAAGTAATAATCCAGAAAGCCTATCAAAAAGACACAATAATGGAAGACAGGAAATAAAGATTCAGATCATGCAAGCACATCGCAATCACTAATGGCAATATTATCACACACCTGAACAAGGAGTTCCAAAAATGTGAAAGTAGAAATTCTTTAAAATTTGGGCAGGGGGGAAAAGAATAAAATATTTTGAGGAAATTTCCAACACTAAAGAGTAGGCGTTACCCAACAGGTTGTATAGGACTAGTAAAATAAGTGAAATGCAAGGAACTCCGTGACAAAGAGACCATTCTAAAATCTCCCAAAGAGAAAGGTATAGGTCATGTGCCAACATTAAAAAGCAAGAAGGGCTTGGGATTTCTCAGTGGTGCTATTAAGGGCTTGCAGAGAGTGGAGCCATGCCTTCAAAATTCTGAAGGAAAAGCCTTTCCCAATTAAAATCGCATGAGCAAGCCCTGGCTGGTAGCACAGTGGTTAAGGTGCCGGCCTGCGAACCCAAAGGTCGCAGGTTCGATTCCCCAGCCAGGGCACCAGTCAGGTTGCAAACCAGGTCTCCAGTCAGGTCTGTGGCTGGAGGCAGGTGAAATGCAACCATACATTGATGTCTCTCTTCCCTCTCTGCCTCTCTCCCTTTCCCTCTTTCTAAAAAATAATGAAATAAAATCTTTAAAAAAAAAAAAAAAAGAAAAATAAATAAATAAATAAATAAATAAATAAATAAAATCGCATGAGCAGCTAAATTATATGTCAGGGGAGAAGGTCGACTAGAGCCACATTAAGCCACGTAAGAACTTAAACAAAACTATACCTCCCACACACTTTTTTTTTTTTTTTTAAAGGAACTTACTAGGAAATGTACTTTATCAAAATAAAGGTGTAAACCGAAATGGAATAGATAGCATGCAAGCGTACTTTATCAAAATAAAGGTGTAAATCGAAATAGGAGAGAGAGAATGCAAGGAATCCGAGCCAAGAGAGAGCCTTGCAGGGTCACCATGGTGGAGTTGGAATAGAAATATCTTTCCATTCCACCTTCGTGCCACCTTTCATCTCCCTAGACTGTTACCTGCCATCATGTCCTAGTTCCCCATTTTGGCCTTGCTTTTCTTCTTTCTGCTCTCTTTGTACATACTGCTCTCCTGACCAGATAACATTTCTCTTTTCCCTGCAGAGCTTTCAGTATTTAGAACAGAAATACCTACCCTTTTACCTTCAGTGACGTCTTCCTCCAAGGAAAGTGACTTTGCTGTGAGTTGTCCAAGCTTCTAAGGAGGTGTTATTACGTCTGTCTCTTGCCCATGCAACTACATCTCCCTTGCGGGCAGGGGCCATATTCTCTGGCCTTTGTCTCCCTAGCACGCAGTCTGATATGTGATAAATATTGAATGAGTAAATGAAGGGACAGATTGAATGCATTATTTAGAGATCTGCCTCTGATTAAGGAGCTTGTTAAATTCCTAAATGGGCATGGGACTAAAAATAATGAGACCGTCTATACCTCTACAGAAACCCATTTTCAGGGCTTATTATATTCAGTCAGGTGCATGCTCACCATCTCCTACCTTCTAAGTCACAGCAGAGAGTTTGGGACTCATGTCTGCTCAACTCTACCCTCCAAGCTGTGTGTTATTATGCAGCGCTCCCAGTTGAGGAGAAAAGAGGTTTTAGTTAGAGCATCCTCTTCTAGAGAAATAGAAGTTTTGTAGCAAAAAAAAAAAAAAAAAAAAAATTAGTCCACGAACGCCAATTGTATGAGAACAGACATGCCAGGATATTCTTTTTTAAATGTTAGGAGAAGAAAAACTAAATAACACCTTTCTTCCCTGGATGAGAGTGTGCCTGCCAAAACTAATCCTGGAGTGCGTTTCATAGCCATGTTATAAACCTCTGTAAATAAAGAATGTAATAGAATCGCTGACAGGGCCCTCCTGGTAATGAGTTTAAAAGGTACAGCTATAAAACAGAAGTAATTTCTGGGATTCGGAAATTATGCAGGACTGTAAAGACAAACATATTTGCCATAAAATGAAGCCCATATCTGCATGGATTGAGGGGAGGGGAAGATACACTGGCTCTCACCTAATTCAAGGTCAGCAATAACTTTACAACACATTCTATGAAACTCTTTTCAGGCTGTTTAAGTCAAAATTAATGGGAGGGGGGAAAAAAAGGCAAAATTCTAGGCAGAACATGAAATCATGCAAAATTTTAAATACACAAATTAAGCTAAAGGAAGCCAGGAACAAATTCCCCCTTGGAAATGTTTCTCCTAACACAGCAAAAGAACTCTACATTTGAAAGCAAGAATACCAAGAGCTTATGAGTGTTTCATAAACAAAACACTACGAATCTGCTTACACAGAAAATGATAGTGAAACAAATAATTTACCGATAGTTCAAACGGTCACTTATCACCTGAGGTCTTTGTGATTAAACTTCGAAAATGTCTGTTTCCCATACTAGGGACCAGGGGAGGACTAGAATAGATTTCAAAGGACACAAATTTAGTCTAGTGGCACGCCTGTTTGGGTTTTTGTTTTGGGTTTTTTGTTTTGTTTTTTTGGTCCCCATCCAATCTCACCCACCTATGTCTCTTAATTTTGCTGCATTTGTAAAGAATATTTTAAAGGTTTTAGGCTGTACAGAGAACTGTATTCAACTCTTTTTGTATATAATTGATTGGGTAAGATTGGACAAGTTATTCATTTATCTCCAATGCTCACTTATTTTATCTATAAAGTGGGATCAATATAACTTATCTCGCCAGGAAAATCTCAGTTTGTGGGCCAGTGGCCTTCTTATCTATTTTAGTCAGCCAAACGTCTAAATCATTAGATGAAGCTAATGTTGTAAATTAAAAGCAGACTGGTGTCCTTCAATAACAACGCAGCTTGCTAAATTCAGCTACAAATTCAATGTCTGAAATCTAAGTTTCTCTAATGTTTTGAAGTATTTTTCAAAAGCATTGGTTTTTTTTGTTTTTTTTTTTTACCCCTGAAACAATAGGTTAACCCAGAGATAAACTCCTATTATGAATTATTATACCCTTCAGTCTTTATTGTTCTTTGTTTTATTTCTATGGTTGTTTTTCTGTTTGTTTTTTAAGATTTTATTTATTATTTTCAGAGAGAAGGGAAGGGAGAGAGGCAGAGAGGGAGAGAAACATCAATGTACGGTTGCCCTTCACCTGCCTCCAGCTACGGACCTGGATGGAGACCTGGCTTGCAACCTGGTTATGTGCCCTGGCTGGGACTCAAACCAGTGACCTTTGGGTTCGCAGGCCAGTGCCTTATCCACTGAGCCACCAGCTAGGGTTTATTCCTGTGGTTTGACATGATACCTGACACCGAGCAGGTTTCAATCAGTATCTGTTAAATAATGAAAGAAGGACTACAGTGAAGAAAGACCTAGTTGGAGGGTCTTTTGTTAGCTGGGGGCACTAAGGGGAGGTAGAGTGGTATGGAAAATGCTGATGTTAAAATGGGGACAGTTCTGTTGTTTTCTTCTTCTTTTAATCTCCCATTTATTATGGTGAGATGAGAGCATGCCTGAACGCTGATGGAACTAACACAGTAGAGAGAAACAGATTGATAATAGCGATGAGGAGAAAATGAAAATAAATATAACTACTGACAGACCCCAGTCTCTGGGAAATGAAGAGAAAACAGACTCGGGAAGAGAAGTGAGCAGATTGGTCTTTGTTTCCAGGGATTTCACTTCCTCCCTGATCAGAAGAAGGAAGGAGACAGTTTAGGAAGCATGTATGCAGGTTTATACTTTCATTAACTGGAAGTTGAAGTTGTTTGGTGAGGTCCAATCACCGGAGGTTTGAAGTGTATAACTGTTTTAGGGTTCTCTTTAAAATAAGTAACTCAGAGTTACAAATACAGTTTAAGATCAGTCTTTGGAAGAAGCCTGTAACAGAAAGTGCTCCTGAATGTCAGATCTCATTAGGCTGCTGGAATATCTCCTTCTTTGGCAGAGATTAAATCCTGGCTCTGTACCTCGTTAGCTAGGTGAATTTCTGCAACGAATCAATCTCTCTGTGCCTAGGTTTCCTCATCTTTAAAATAGAGACAGACATGGTATCCACCTCACAGGGTTTTGAAGATCATTAGCTAGAATGATTAGATAAAATGGAATTGAAAGAATTATGCAAAAGCTGAGATACAATAACCCATGTAAAGATAATCCACCTAAAGCACTTAGTCACTTCTCAGTAAATGCTGATTATTGTTTTCAGGGACATAGAGAGGCCCTGAAATATAGAAAGAACACAATAAATGTTAGTTTGTACTCTAGCTAGATGAGTAATAATATTTAAGAGATCATGTTATATTTTATCTGAAATCTAAAGAGTTCCTAGAGTACACCTGACTCACAAGAAGTAATTTTCTTCCTCTACTATCCCTCCCACGCCCCCTTCCACTTTTCCTTCTCCTCTTCTATCACCAGAATTACGCGAGAGCAGAAAATCCATATGTAAACTCACTCGCAAGCCTTCCCTGAAGGCAGAAGTTGTGCCATTTATATCTGAAATGAAGAGCTGTTCGCACATGATAGCTACTGAGCAAGTTTTGCTGCTCAGAAAATTACTGATATGATGCCATCATTCATTGTTCAAGAATCTAACAAACCTTGAAGGCTAAAAACTATCTCAGAACCAGCAGCCAACCTCGGTGACCTTGCAGCCTCTAGGACCATTCTCTTTCATATTATAACCCTCAGGGCACATGCATCGTGGCCCTACCTGACACAGCTGGCTTTCAGTACATGCTTAGTGGGTGAATGGTTTATCAGGAGAGATGGAAAACAAAAACGAAGGGTGATTGACTAAAGTTTATGCACGCGTTGCTAAGCTCAAAATGTTTATTTCGATCAATCTGTCACCAAACACAAACACACAAAAAACCCTTACAAATGTACTTCCGGTCTTCATAACCAAAAAGCTGTTCGTTCAATTTTCTGCAGTGGCACATACTCAAATGGTACATAAAACATCTGACACGGTTGTTCCCCAGTTCTATTAATGCTGGCTCACTCATTTACTCCCCTCGTAATTATCTTGCCAGAAGCATCTTATATTTTGTAAGGTACTAAAGTGACTTGAGTTGCAACCAAATCTATGGTAATTGTCGGCTGAATCTGTGAGAAACTATTGAGATACTACTTCATTATTACAGGAAATAATTCTGAATTCTAAGTATTTACCCCAGAATATTTCTGTCCACCCTATGTCCATGCCCGCACAACTGGAAGGAATAAAAGAGAATCAATGTAAGTAAAAGAGGCGTTCTTTGGCTTTGTGGGGTTGGGTGATTTCCAGTATGTTATGTCTGTAATGAGTAAAATACAAAAACAAGAAAGAAGGATGGAACTAGGATGTTCTTCCTCTCTGAGACATTCCAGGAGGCTTTCTTAAGTAAACCTTGAATACTAGAGAAATCTATTTCTCATAAAGCTTGGGTCAGGCCCTGGTTGGTGGCTCAGTGGATTAGCACCATCTTGCGAACCCAAAGGTTGCTGGTTCGATTCCCAGCCAGGGCACATAAGCAGGTTGCAAGCCAGGTCTCCAGCTGGAGGCAGGTGAAAGGCAACCATACATTGATGTTTCTCTCCCTTTCTGCCCTTCTCTCTAAAAATAATGAATAAAATCTTTTTAAAAAGTTAAAATAAAAAAAAAAAGATTGGGTGAAAATTTGAAAATATTCAAGAAGCAAACATAAAGTCATTCACTGTAAGAGGCAGAATAACAATGTACAAAATGTCAAAACACAGTGAGATGGATTCAAGCCTGAGTTAGTCCCCATTTGAGGCAGGAATATGGACAGAAGCAATTCCTTCGATTTGCATCGCCAGCCTTTTAGAAGCTCCTGTCAGGGTGTTTCATATTGCAATTAGGGTTTGACATTTTGTATTGCATCTTACATCAGACACTGAAAGTGAGGAGCATCCTGCTCACCTCCTTGATTTAACGAGAAAGACTATCAAACTCAAGAGAAGTGACTGAGGCCAGTTAGCACATTACTTTTGAAGGAGAGCAAGTCAGGAAGGGGCTGTACCCAGAGCAAAAGCTTGGGATCATGCACTTGAGATCTGGGACTGCAGCTCGGTCACTTACAGACCTTCCGTGAGCAGCAAAAGGCGTCATGCACCGCAACAGCCAGCCAGGCCACGTTAGCAGCAAACTGGCGATTGCGCTGACCCTTTCCAGCCTGTTTTAGCCTCTGAGTTACAAACACAAATGAAAGTGCTAGGATCTTTATAAAGATCTCAATCACTAGGATGCATGTGTCGGTCTTCCATTGGAGACACGCACACAGACCAGTGCTTGAGAGGAAAATCCACATGTCTGCTGTTGCTCTTTGGATGGGTTACTTTCATGTTGGGAACTTGGTGGCCTGAGCTAGCAGAGGAAACCATGAGGATAACAGATAAACCACAAGGACTAAGCACCATAGGTAACATTCCAACACACAATGTTTACCCACCAGAAGTCAGTATATCTGGATTTGATCCAAGGCCAGTATCAGTGTTCAAAACTGATGTACAGGTAACCCCCATATAACACGGCATTTCTATAACAGTTTCATTCTAATATGGCTTGAGAATTAAGGGAAATCCCCGACACAACATGGAACCTAATAAGAGCTGCTAAGAGCAAACAGTATCTCATTTGAAATTAGGGAAGTCCCTGAAACACATGGAACATAACATGAGCTGCTAAGAGCACAAGATACCTCATTTGAAATTTGTCATTTGAGCAGAGATGTCACATCAGATTTTCCTGCAGAATTTTTAAATTTATTAGAAACAGCTGGAGCTATATTTCCTAAATGAAGATCCTTCCGCTGAAAGAAGCACAAAGTTTATTTAAGAGAGAACTTCTCACGTGCTTAGCACCATATAACAAAATTTATAAAGATCTCTTAGCTAAAAGCAAGCAATCTAAAATAACAGATTTTTTTGCAAAATGTACAGAAGTCAAAATAATCCTGAAGAAAGTTCAGATGGTGAAGATATCTTATCAAAAAGAAAATACCCTTGGTTAATGTTGCTTAGTAGTGATGACCAAAAAAATAAACAAAAAACATTATTAATACATATTAATATATTATACTTTTGGTGAAAATTGCTTTAATAAAGATATTTCTCTTCCTTATAAAAATATAATAGTAAAAAAATATTTTTTGGAACCTAACCCCTTTTTTGTACTAGTTCTTTGTTTTGTATAACATGGATTTGCATAACATGGCATTTTTTTTAACTTTATTGTTGTTGTATTACATCCATCCCCTTTTTGCTTCCCTCTGTCCCCCTCCCCACCCACCCATTCCCCCCAAAGTCAATCCCACCTGTTGTCCATAACATGGCATTTTTAAGGAACCTAACAACCGTGTTATATGGGGGTTGCCTTAACCCAATAGAGGGGAGAGCAAGGGGTATCTAGCCTTCAGTCCCAGTAGACCAGGCCCAGTCAGACAAACAGAGCCACAGTGAGCAGAATAGGAGTAACATGGAGGGGACTGGCAAATACAAACCAGTGGTAGAATCCCACCCAGGAGGTTATGACTTTGAGGGGAACTTAGGTGCCCCTGGAGACAGGAAAGCAAAGTAGAAGATCAGTCCTACAAACTATAACACAAGTATCACCTTTGAGGAAGCTAAACCTCTAAACCTACAAAGGCCTAATACATTTCCACTCTGACCCATTCTATGGACTGGGCAAGATTACCAAGTACTCCCTGTGCTGACAGGGAGGGACTCAGGAATCCGGGGGGAGGCGGGGGCTGGGCCTTTAGGAACAGAGTCCCGTGGGGGTTGACACAGTGTCCCGCAAATCCCAGGCAGGATCTGGCAGTAAATGGGATGTGCCTGGACGGATAATAATCACTCGATAGACAAGAGAAACACACTGAGTTTCATCTGAAAATGAGTCCAATTTCACCTTGTCCTGCTTTTAAAATGGACACATCTTTGTTCTTGAAATTCCTATTAAAGAGGTTTTCCACATAAAGTAATAAAGATTTATCCTGGTTTGTCATACTTTTCTGCTATTTCATGTATCTTTTTCTAAAATGAATATTTAAAGCCCAATGTCATGTATGTGTGTGTGTGTGTGTGTGTGTGTGTAAGACTCCAGAAGTTAAATCTCAAAATATTAAAGCTATAAATAAAGAAGAAAGAGGGCCCTGGCTGGTGGCTCAGTGGATAGGAACTAGCTTGTGAACACAAAGGTCGCTGGTTTGATTCCCAGCCAGGGCACATAACCAGCAAGCCAGGTCCCTAGCCAGGTCCGTAGCTGGAGGCAGGTGAAAGGCAACCACACATTGATGTTTCTCTCCCTCTCTGCCTCCCTCCCTTCCCCTCTCTCTAAAAATAATAAGTAAAATCATTAAAAGAAGAAGACGAAGGAGGAGGAAGAGGAGGAGGAGGAGGGGAAGGAAGAGGAGGAGGAGGGAGTGGGGGGAGGGGGAAGAGGGGGAGGGAAGAGAGTCTAATTACTCTTACATACTTTCTGTACAGGAGGCCAGTCACTAAATGGAGCAAAAGAAAATAAAGAGGATGACAGGGAGAAACAGATGCATCTTCCACGTGGAAATTACGTGAATGATGACACTGGGTACAAATTACTTTCCTATACAAAAATAAGATTGATCTCTATCATCTTCTCTTATATTTTAAAGTGCAGCATTATGCAAGAATTCCCATCAAGGGCATAATGAGCAGGTAAGCATTGTGGTATTGGATAGGAGTAAAACCACCTGTGTAGGTCCCCAATGAGTAACACTAATACAAAATCAAAAACTAGATAAAGAGCTTACTATGTATATTTTATGTAAATATTGATATATTTATCAGAAGGCCAGGATTAGTTATGGGAAGTAAACATCATCAGAGGCAGTAACGTGAAGAAAGCATCTCCAATGAAGAAGTATTAATGCCCATTACAACTCCACTTTCATCAGTCATGAAATCATGTGTTCCTATAACCTTTGCCTCATTCCCCCATCTGTAAAATGGAGACTGTTATTATAGGTCATCTTTTCTGGGGTTCATGAAAGGACTAAAATAAAATAATTCATGTGAATATAGTCTACGTAATTATTTATGGTTGCCAATCAATCACTTTTAGTTATTATTACTAAGGCAAGTTTCAGTGAGATGCTCAAAATTTTAACCCCCCCGCCCAGAAAAAAACCTCACATTAACACAGCAGCACATTAGAAAACTAGCATTAATATGCCCATCCAGATCCACTGTCTTGTCAAGGACTTGCTTACCAAGTGAGATAATCCCTTTATCAGGCCTCTGTAATTAATAAAAACACAGTTCCTCTTCCTTCGTTCTCCTATCAGGTACATAACATCAGTGGTAAAGGGACACGGCCGGGATATAAAAATGACAACATTAACAGGTGCTGAATAAATAAAACCTGAAGCAAAATCTTTCCTGGTGCCCAGAAAAGAACAGCTGAGATGGAGATGGAGATGGAGATTTCAGAACCGAAGGGAGAAGAGTAAATCACACACCACTGGCGGAGCACTAGAGATGACACTTTTTCAAAACAAAGCTCTGAGATATTGGTGCGGACACACAATGCTACCATGTCATTGTGAGTCACACAGCGAGTCTAATAAAGGAGTTGATTTATCGAAGACCTTACCACACCTTCAAGGGCCCTGTGTGCAGTAGGTTCTCTTTACCTGTGACAGACCCTGCTCTGTCTATGCCAAAGAAGGTTTGGTTACTGTCCAAGCAAAAATCAATTTCTTCTCCCTAAGAGCAGCAGGAAGCTTAGCCTTCGTGCCTTTGAATAGTCAAATTTCAACGCAGCCCAGACCACCCCATGATCAGGTTACAAAAAATGAATTAACTTTTGTCATCAATGGTGGCTGTTGCTTGCGGTCTTTAGAAATAGGATTGTTTTTTTCTGTTTAACACCTTTCTTTCCACTGCTTCATGCTCTCTGTAAAGTAACCAAGGACACCGGCACCCTTCATTTTTCCAGAGACAGAACCAAGATGTAGCCCATGAAAAAGCAGGGTGGGACAGGGAGGCAAGAGGAACTGGGCCATTTAATTAATGCTGTACCCTTGTCTACTGGGACTCCCAAACAGTTCCGTCTGGAACCTGTGTTTGTAGTCACTGAGGAAACATGCAAAATCTGCCCTGAAATATCAAGCCAATGTCAATAAAAACAGTGTGTGGGACCCACACATGTGGGACAATAGCAAGGTCTTGAGTCCCTTTCTTGGTCTCCAATGAAACAAATAATGGTCCTTCAAAAATAAATGCAAAAGACTTCTGTTTTCATTTCGGTGGCAACCTGATTTCTTTGAAAAATTGCTAGACAGTAACTACCCATGTTGATCGCTCTTGCTTTAAGACATCGTGTACTTTTTAGATATACCTCCTCAATATCCCACTACGATTTCCATACAAACAGGGGTGCATAAGCAATGATTAGGTAATTCATCATTGGTTCCGCCACATTTGCTAATTGTTACATTGTTAATAAATTCACGTTTAAATACTATGATATTTAACCTTCAAAAATTCATCTCATACTGAAAGTCTTAAACTATTTGCAACGATTTTTTAAAAATAGTGATTTTTAATCTTTTCAATATAAACTCAAAAAGAGTATGATGAAAGAAATGATACCTCAACAATCCAGTTTGGGAACTACTAATTTTTTTTTTAATTTTTATTGTTGTTGTATCACATCCATCCCCTTTTTGCTCCCCTCTGTCCCCCTCCCCACCTACCCATTCCCCCCAAAGTCAGTCCCACCTGTTGTTCATGTCCATGGTTCCTTTATATTAGGTTCTTGTCTAAGAGAACTACTAATTTAAACTGGTCACTCGCCTGGAAGATATTTAGAAGTTTTACATTTTGTATTTTAATTTTTTATTTTGGAACACTGCTATTTTCCATGTTGCTGATTTTCAGTCTTTCAGCACCAGACTCCTTAGAAAAAGTGTCACAGCAACATCACATATAAAGATACATTCGTTTTACAGCTGAAATCTGTTGTCTAAGTATCACTACTGGTCATAGTGTTGACTGCCTCATTTCTCACATATTTGACAGTACTCAGCACATCTTTTCCTGAATATTATTTATTTCTTTATGTTGCCCAGAGGTTTCTGGAATTCAAAAGTATTTTGCTTATCGCATCAGTTTGCAATTCTTGTTTGCTTTTCTATTGCTCTTTCTCACACTGACAAGATGTCCTTTTCAATTAAAAAGGAAGAGTGTAAAAAGTTAACTTACAGATCATTCCCAAACTGCATGACCCACAGCTCTTGAACAAAATAATCTTCATAAATATAACCTTCAGCCAGAATTTTAGAAGTTCTATAATAATAATCCAAAGCAGTTCCAAGGAAACTGGAACATGGTAGGCTTTTATCCAAGACACTTTTCAGGATGATGGTTCTTTCACAAGTGTAGGAATTTGAAAATGGCTCATATCCTCTGTTCCCATGCTCTGGACAGACAAGGAGCTTTAAAATTGGGTAATACTGAAACTATAGAAAACTCTTACATGCTCCCTTCTAAAGAAAACACCCCGTTCTTCACCCTCTTGAGCTTTCATCCTCATGACACCTACAGAAATCCTTCGGATAAGATTATGCTACCTTCATGTAAAATGGGAAACTTACATAACAGTATCAAATCGCTGTGTCTACTTGTACAGATGGTTTTGCATATAAATTTCATCAACTGTTCAGAGGGCTCAAAGTCTAAGATTAGCCACGTTTTATTTGCTTTCCTCTAATCTCTCGCTCATGAATGACTGAAATCAAAGTAGCTTTATGTGTCCAGGTCCAGAAAAACAAAAAAATATGAATTATCAAAGCAGCTTTATAATAAACAACTATGTCTAACATGACTGCTACAAATAGACATGGCACACTTTTCATATTACATATATTTTTAAAGATTTTATTTATTATTTTTAGAGGGAGGGCAAGGGAGAGAGATAGAGAGGGAGAGAGACATCAATGTATGGTTGCCTTTCACCTGCCTCCAGCCACAGACCTGACTGGAGACCTGGCTTGCAACCTGGTTCTGTGCCCTGGCTGGGGAATCGAACCAGCAAACTTTGGGTTCACAAGGCTGGTGCCTTATCCACTAGGCCACCAGCCAGGGTGTCATATTACATATTAATTAAACAGATGCATACATAAAAAGCCAAGTATTCCATATTTTTTATTTCATATTTTTAATAATATATAAAATAATTCAGCTCATTATATCTGCTGAAGAAAGCATTATGCTAAATAAGATAAATTTATTTTTGAGTAAAAATAGTTGCCATTATTTTTATTATCCTCTTTTAAATGAGCCTCTGTTTTATTTCCAAATTTATCTTGTCTTTGCTAAAATACTAAGATTGAATAAATAATATCATCCACATAATTGAGACTGTATTTTCCTCTCTAATAAATAAAATAGCAGACATTTTGGAAATGATGGAAACTGGAAAACATGTGAAAACTATGAACATTCTTCCTGGGAAAAAGCGCTCACCACACACATACGCAAGTGCACAATATTATTTTTGAAATATTAGGTTAAGTATACCTGATCTGGAAGATTAATACAACAATATCCTATTTTCCACTATCAAGCATCTGTTTTCATCCTGGCTGGTGGCACAGGGGATAGGTGCTGACCTGTGAACCCAAAGGTCTCTGGTTCAATTCCCAGTCAGGGCACATAACCAGGTTGCAAGCCAGGTCTCCAGCCAGGTCCACGGCTGGAGGCAGGTGAAAGGCAACCTTACACTGATGTTTCTCTCCCTCTCTACCTTTCTTCCTCCCTCTCTCTCTGGAAATAATAAATAAAATCTTTAAATAAATAAATAGAAATAATAAATACAATCTTTTAAAAAATAAAATAAAATAAGAATCTGTTTCCATTTCTCCCTATTTCACTTTGGAGTAAACACCTGGCCATATTTTATGTCACTTAAGATATGAAAACTTAAGGGAAGAATTAGAAAGTCAGAAGTGGAACTGTAAATGTGCTATTTACAATAAGTGTATTAGCTGGAGGGGCAAAAAAACCTGAAGCCTAGCAAGATTTGTCATTTTCTATTTCCTCTTAAAACACCCCCAATAGCTAAAGATATATAATGACCATATTTTAGTTTCGATGATTTCCTTCTTAATTCATGCCTATATTTTTCACAGGCAAGTGAAGAAGAGGCCTGGAAGCTGAACAGGATGGCTTCTTGTTAAAACAGGTCCTCAGGTTAGGGGTAATGGCACATCTTGTTGACTGAGGCATGACACATCAGCCGACAGTCTAAGGAGAGAAAAATAATCTGCTGTCTCTTTCTTGGTTAAATAGCTATTGTACATTTGTCTGTCAATTCTTTCAAAAAGTTGATTGTTTCTGGTAGGAACCAAGTACTTGAACTTGTACTATGTCCAAAGGTTTTGGTGGTGGTGGTGGTGGTGAAAAATGCATACGTAGTCAAGAAGAGGATTCTGAAAGCAGAGTTGAGAATGTTGCATGTCATGGGCTCATTTGACCCCAGTTCCTTTTCCAAGCATGGAAATTAATGTCATCTGAGCTTAGCATCAACAGTTTCATTTGGCTCCACATGGTGACTTTCGAAGAAGACTGTGTATACCTACAATCCAGGAACCATGCTGCCTGGTTTCACATTCTAGTTTTCCCCCATCCTGTCTGTGAGATCTTGGGCTAGATATTTTCCCTCTCTGTTCCTTGATTTTGCTCTCTGTTCAATGGAGAAAGCAACTGAAGCCATGCCTAGCTCGTAGGGTTGTTCTATAGATTAAATGGGTTCATCATTTCACTTACTTAGTTACTATGTTAAGAACTCTACCTGGAACACAATAAATCCTACATGAGCATTTGCTATTCTTATTGAGAATCACTTACTTTTAGCTTTTTAAAATAAAATCTTTTTATGTTAGAGGTATTTCTTTTCCTTTATAGATGTTACTGAGGTTAATCTGTCAACGTTGATGCAGATTTAAAAAGAAACAATTACTCTGTTGTTTATATCCGGACATTTTAGTGATAATGCACCACAGCTCTGTAACTAGAAGCATAAAATACTAGAATACAGGTCTTTTGTTATTCTTCATATTTTTGTCATTATTGTCAACAATAAATTTTCTTTTTAACTAATATGTGTTTTAAAAGATTTCTTTGGATTATATAATTAATCATTTTATATTTCTCTTTGAACTGTCAACATTTGCGGATCCTTTAAAATTTCTTCCAGCTTGAGATTCAATTTCTGATATTTCCCCCCATGCTTGGTTAGTTTTTGTATTCTCAAACAACTGATAAGTTTGACATGCCCTACTTAAAATTATGCAGGGATTTCCATATTCTCTAATGCATGGTATAATGCCAAAATATAAAAATGCCATGTCAGTTGCTCTCCACATAAGTGTTCTCTCTGTGGGAAAGAATATTTCCTTCAATATTTTTAATATAGTTACTCTGGAAATCCTACCAGTACATTAATGTTGGGATAGCTTATAAAATAAATTCACACAAGAAGAGCAAAAGTGTCTTAAGAATAAATGCTGCATGCATCATTGTTGTGGCCCTACATATAATACAAAATTAATTACTTCAACCCCAACTGGTATAAAAGAATTAAAGATGTTACCTATCTCATCACATTGGGCAAAGTGTTGTGTGTAAATATGTGTTATATGGATACCAATATCAATATAGATATATATAGATACACACACACAATGAACTAAATGTAGATGTAGGACAATATGTGGTGTTTTCTTTATAAAAAATGATGCATCTTAGAGCATCTATTTTTTCAGAGCATCTTCTTTAATGAACTCTATTTTTCTAACTTTTCAAAATCTACTTCATAGAAAAGGAAAACACACACACACACACACATATATATTACATATTGTATCTTTCACTACCTATGAACATACCAGAAAAACTTGTACAGTAATATACTTAAAAGAAAGTCGGTCACAGTTTTCTTTATAATAGCAAAATGCTGGAAACAGTCTATTTGCTCAACAAGAGGAAGCTCACAATGAGTTTTAATAAACCTACAAAGTTAAATAATAGGCAGCCATTAAACGCATGTTGAATTAAAATATTTTGTGCTTTTCCAAATTTATTCAACTGCAAAACTGCATACATTTATGTACATGGATGGCTACATATATGCTTTTTAGAATAGCTTTAGATGTAGACAGAGACACAGTGATGAATTTCTAAGTACAAAATATTCCAGGCCAACTGCTTTATATACATTATACTAGGAGGAAGAATAGGGAAGCTCAGGGAAGTTATTTAATTAGCCCAAGTATTCACAGCTAAGTTAGAATTCAATTCATGTGCCTCTGCTCTCTTGAGTACAATGCTAAACTTCCTATTTGTGGAATAAGAAAACATTTTAATAAAGGATAATTGTTAATTTAATAGAACAATGTAACTAAACATTAATTAAAGATACTAATGTAAATAAATAAATAGTTGTGCTTATTGTCTTACATGCTTACTGATTTTATGCAGAATCCCCACTTTTGAACACCCTTTATTGCACCTTTTATTAATGTTGTAAATGAGTTTTCATACCTTCCATTTTTCATAATTTTTTAGTCATTTTGGAACATGATGCAACTTGTAGCTTACACAACTTTTAATTTTGAGCAATTTTGCTGCATTGGATGCTGATGTCAGAGCTTTTAATTTGGACATTAAATCAAAACAGAACCTGTGACTTGCCTTTCATAAATGGAGGTTTAGTGTACAACTCATTGTACAAATACTGTAAATTTTAAAGATCAGTAATATGCTACCTAGTGGGTCATATATGGCATAGACTTATACATATGCAAGTATGATGTTGATCAAAATTTTCAATAGGCAAACATTTTTTAAGATAGCAAAAATGAATAAATTAGTCATTAAGCAATTTAATCTTATGGTTGATTTCTCCATTGTGTTTTTATTATTACTGATTATTATTATTGCATTCCATCTTCATTGCTGCCTAACAACAAATGACAAGAAAATTTGCATTGTCATATGTATATCTTTCATAAACTTTGCAGAGTTTAGCACAAAAAAAGGCTGATATGCTAAAATCTATGACAGAAACAAAAGTTTCACTTTATCAGATTATATTTTATAAAATAATATTAAAATTAAAAACAAACATTTTCCCCCTACTTTGAAAATTCTCCTTCTTTGGTGACTTATTTTAAGTGATTCATAAAAGTTTTACCTACCACAGCAAATCTTTACATTATAGAATATTTTCTAAGTGTCTCTTTATTTCTATGTGAATAAGATGTAACATCTCTGGTGTACTATTGATACACTACACATTTTTTTTTTTAACAAATGTGTTAAACACTTCTAAAATAGGGATTACAGCCCTGGCCGGTGGCACAGTGGATAAGGCATCAGCCTGCAAACCCAAAGGTCACTGGTTCGATTCCAAGCCAAGACACATAACCAGGTTGCAAACCAGGTCTCCAGCCAGGTCTATAGCTGGAGGCAGGTGAAAGGCAACCATACATTGATGTCTCTCTCCCTCTCTGCCTCTCTCCTTCCCCTCTCTCTAAAAATAATAAATAAAATCTTTTTAAAAAATAATCAATCAATCAATAAAATAAAAATAGGGATTACAGACCCAAATTCTTATAGGGTAAAAGCAGCAATCTTAAATAAATGAAGAATAATGGATACAGGGAAGAGGCAGACAAAGGAATAAAGAATAAGTAAGTACCTTTCTTTGCCCATTTAAAGGAAGCAGCTACACAAAAGGAAACATTTATGAGAGAGGGAGAAAATTATACAAAAATGTATCAGCAATAGAAGAGCCCAGGGAAATCCAGACAGGGCATTTAACCAGCATCTCCTCATGAGTTCTCACCCTGGTCTTCAGAACTTGCAGAAGAGGCTTGCCCGTGCAGGAAACTCAGGGCCATCCAGTCATCCTGGCCAGATGCGAACAAGAGGATGACCAAATGGTACCCATCTGCCCCCATCCAGCATGCTCATGTTATATCTGGAAAGAAGCAAGTACGCCTCTTTGGTTTCCTTGGAAATGCTCCATCTGTCTAAACCACCTGCCTTGGCTCTTGAGAAGTACCCATGCACAGCCAAAATCTGACAGGGAGACAATGCCTTAATTTTCTAACTGAAAGTTTACAGAATACAGAGTGAACCTGCATGACAGATTTGCATTCTGCGGAGGACCCTCTGCAGAGGAAAAGGAAAGGCAGTGTGCGGTCAGGAACGTGAAGGAGCTAAAACACAGGGCTGTGATGGGACCCCACAGTCAAGTTCCTGCACACCAGCTGGGAGATGGTCCTAGGGTTATGTTTGAGGGTCTCAAAGGTGACAAACAATCAAATAAATATACTCTGTGTGTGTGTGTGTGTGTGTGTGTGTGTGTGTGTGTATATATATATATATATATATATATATATATATATATATATAAATAAAGGAAGCAGCTATAATCCAGTCCTGGTCAATATTTGCCATGTGGAAATGGAATGAGGACCATTTAGCCACATGTTCAGAGTCTTTGAAAGATGGTCTCATTCCGTAAGAAATCAGCCAATTTTTAAATGGTGACAAGTAAGTAATTTTTTAAACATTGCACAGGACAAACTACCTATGTCTGTAGGACTGATCTGCCCACTGATCATCTGCTTTATGTTAGGATAAAAAAAACAAAACTCAAGCCCCGGCTGGTAGCACAGTGGATAAGGCGCCGGCCTGCGAACCCAAAGGTCGCAGGTTCGATTCCCCAGCCAGGGCACATAACAAGGTTGCAAACCAGGTCTCCGGTCAGGTCTGTGGCTGGAGGCAGGTGAAAAGCAACCATACATTGATGTCTCTCTTCCTCCCTGTCTCCCTCCCTTCCCCTCTTTCTAAAAATAATTAAATAAAATCTTTAAAACAAACAAACAAACAAACAAAAAAACTCAGTACTCATTTACAAAGACACCCAGCAGAATTTAATTGTGTTGTACCTTAGTGATTGTTTTCTGAAAATTAAATCCATAGCTAGGTTAAAATCCAGTATATAGTATTAATCATAACAGGGAGCATTTCCAAGATAAGAAATACCAACTGCTTGAGTATTAGTTTAGAAAAACATAATTGTAGCACTTCCTATGAACAAAGCCACACTTAATACATTGCCCAGAGGGAGTTTGGCTAGGAAATAACTGAAACAGGAACAAACTGACCTCAGGGATGAGCTGGGAAGACACATTTTAGCGCATTTGCTAGGTTAAAAGGGGAGAGAAGGAATTAGCAAATATTGCGTACCAGTTATGACACAAGGTGGGTAAAGTCTGCTCTTATCTATTATTTTTTGATGAAATCAACTTTCTGAAAAATTTTGTTTGCTAAGAAGGGCATTTTGCTTAAATATTGAAAGTTGTATTTTACCAAATTCTTTGCAAGTGAGTGTGAATGTTGCTTATAAGAAACTACATTTGCTAAAACATTTCTTGCAAAAAAATGTTTTTAATCCCTTGAAAGCTATAAACAATGTTTACCCATTGGTTGATATCCACAAATGGTTTAGATAATTAATTCACTATGATATCTCTGATTGAGTTTTAATTAACTCAACCTATATAAAGATATTACCATTTTTTAAAAATTGGGAGCATATCTAATGGTATATTCTGTCTTTAACTAAATATTAGCAAAATACAAGTTTAACAAAATACCTTTAAAGTATAGTGCTTAATCCTCATTTGTCACTATACCTAAAAGGTTGATGATATGCATTAAGCACGTGATCAAATAACATGAACATTTCAAACAGAACTATGTTAGAAAAAAGAAAGCCTTCACTATTCAAACAAAGATATGGTTTCAAAACGATGGGATGTAACAACACTAAATTATCTGATGGTAAACTATTCCTTAAACATTATATTTAATTCTGATAAATTTTAAGGCAATATTAAATAATAAAAGTGTATACTTAGTAATTTCCTTCCTTGCTCTCCTTCAAGTTTTGCCTTTTTGCTATTGTTTAGTTTTCAACAAGATTCTTAAGTTCAGTATGTCACAGTTTTTTTGTTTGTTTGTTAAGATATTAATTTTCATTATTTTCAGAGAGAAGGGCAGGGAGGGATGAAGAAAGTGAGAGAAGCATCAATGTATGATTGTCTTTCACCTGTCTCTAGCTATGGACCTGGCTGGAGACCTGGCTTGCAACCTGGTTATGTGCCCTGACTGGGAATCGAACCTGTGACCTTTGGGTTCCCAGGTTGGTGCCTTATCCAGGGTGCTGGAATTTTAATTTCAAGCACTACATATGACTGTGATTTCTTGAGTGACCACTGAAGAAAAAATGGAATTCAACCAGTTGGAGCTTTTTTCCTGTGGAAACTCTGAGACAAAAGTAATTAGAAGTATTAAAAGTTATAATTTTTAAGCAGGTGGCGTAATTGATAATAATGTAATTGTTCACTAAAATGGAAAGGACAAGATTCTTCCCTCTGCATTCATTTTGTTTCACCTTTGTCCTTGCCCCAATATTATCAGTATTAGAAGGACAAGGGAGAAGACCAACAAAAAGGATGCAATTGCTTAAATATTCTATACACAACGATCAGAATCTTTATCAAACACATTAAGAAATAACTTCCAGTAATGAAGGTTGCAATTTGTAACAAGTTTAAAAAATGCTCTTTGTGGGGGAAGAAAATGTCCTACCACTGGCAATAAATGATATTCATTTAATGAATACATCACAAGTAAAATATTTTATTCCTCATTAAAAAAACAAACAAAAAACCACAACTTAATAAAAAGACATCTCAATTTTTAAAAATGAACAAAAGATCTGAATAGACATTTCTCCAAGGAAGATATGCAAATGACCAATAAACACAAGAAAAGATGTCTTGATATCATTAAGTCATCAGGGAAATCAAAATCAAAATCACAGTAAGATACCACTTAACATCCTCTAGAGTGGAATACAAAAATGATATGGAGAAATCACAACTCTCACATACTGTTCCTGAGAACATAAACTGGGAGTGTCACTCTGGGAAAATGTCTGAAGGTTGTACCAATGGTTAAACATTGATGACTCAGTAATTCCACTCCTAGGTACGTACTCAAGAGCAATGCTAATAATGTATGCCCACGCAAAACCTTGTGCACAAATGCTTAGGGCAGCATTATTCATGATAGCCAACAGATGGAAGCAATCTACATCTCATCAACTAATAAATAAAATAGTGTATATTCACAAAAATAAAAAATAAAATAAAATATGCAACAACATACAAACGTGATTGCCTGGTTTCCAGCTATTTTGTGGTTGAGCCAATGATCCCAGAGAGGCTAACGTAGGTTTTCTGAATTTGGCAATTCATCTGATCTCCATGGGATTTTTTTTTTTTTTTTTTTTTTTTTTTTTGATCCTCACCCCATTCACTACTGAATCTGACAGAACAGCCACCCAGAAGCTGATGATGGTGTTTTTAGGGCCAGCTTTCCCCCAGGACCTCCACCCACTGCCCATGAAGATAAATAATTAAATGACTGACTTTCAGAGGAAAGTATACTTTAAAAAATTGTTCAGTTTTAAGATTTCCAACCGAGCCAAAACTAATCAAAAATCAGAAAGATAAATGACGAAGGTTTCTCCACTGACTCTCTATCTTTTCATAGTCCAAATGTTCATGTTTAATCAATGAGGTATTATTATTATTTCAGATTAAAATTGAAAACAAAATCTAGTCTGAGACCTTTCAAGAGACATTGACTTCCGATCACATGATATGATTACTGAGGAGGAAAGACTGAATATGCTTAAAATAAAAAAAAAAAAATATTTAAAAGATTCTCAGAGGTTATTACAATGAATCATTTCCAATAGTGGGTACCAGGAGCCAAACTCCAATCATATTAAATACAATCCACAGTAGGAAACATATAAGATACAGTCTAGGAAATGGGAGCACTATGTATGTCAGTGAGAGAACCAGAGATCTAATCAACTGCTTTCAAGAAAGTTTCATTTCTATTACACCCTAAATTTCATAATGTTCACTTCCCATTATGCACTGTGTTAGTTCACTTGTTCCAATGCAGTTTAAGGAAGTAGATGCAGGAAAAAGATAATCTAGAATGTTGGCCATACACATGACCAGGGGATGTGCCTTTAATTTATCAGAGGAATTGCCTTGAAAATGATTGAAATTGCTTGAAAGAGTTAATATGTATGAGGAGACTCAGTGAATACTGAACATTAGGACAAACAGGCAGCATATTCTGAGTAATTATTTTATGCCTCAGGTGTGTTGGCAGGCCTGAGGGGCATGATATTTTACTACTTAAGAATAATATTTCCCTGAAAATGCATTGCCGAAAGTGATAGATTGTTATTACAAAATAATTTTTAAAATAAAATGCCATGCATTTGCAGAAAACTCAACTTAGGGACACTAGAAAAGTTATTGATAACCAAGTAGAAATGTCTAATTTTCCTTAAAATTTCATATTTTTAAAGGAAAGAGCTGACGGTGAAAAACCCACATTCTCAGACAGCTTTCTCTGTCTGAAAACTTTTCTTAATGGTACGGACAGATCTTCAGACAAGACTGAGATTGGTTTCCTTCCTCTCTTCTTTTATTCATTCTTTCTTTTTCATTTACTGAGTCTCTATTAACTGGAGCATCTGATGCAGGGCTTGTAGAAGGTTTCTTGTAGTGATAAAGATGAGAACATTTCTGATCTAACAGTGCTCAACTCCAGAGACTGATTAATGTGGTTGGCTTCACTCAACCAATAAACAAAGAGCTTTCTCTTGACCTAGAAATAATTAAATGGGAAATGAATCCATTACCCAGCCTCCAAATTAAAAGAGCGTATAACATATTTGATGAACTCCGTTTTCAAACCAGACACACAGTACATCTATTGCATACATATGAGAAATGATTATTCTTAGCACAAATACACCAACAATGAGAAATTTAAGTATACAAGTATATTTTGCTCAAAATGTATTTGTCATCTTTCTTACATAATAACCTGCACAGCACGTTATTTAAGTATTTCAAATTCTTCTAAATAGTTTTCCTTGCGTGCTTCATTTTATGAAAACAGTCTAAAGTCATCCAGAACTAAAAGGTAAATGATTTAGAAGACACGGTATGTGGTTGAAGTTTAAAAATAAAGTGAGGTTATTTGCAATGAGATTTTATTTGAGCTCATAAAAGAGCCAGGGACAATCACAAAAGAATTTCATAAATGTATGGGATAATGGTGACAAAATAAAAAATATATAAATCCTATTTTTATTATTTTTATGAAGTACTCTTCATTTGTACATACATACTCAAATATAAGGATTATTTAATTCCTTATTAATTTAGAGTAACATGGACAAATGTTCATAAAAGCTACAGGTATTATCATATGTACAATGAAAGAAACTTGCATTACTTGTGAAGTTTTTTCTTTTTTTTTTTTTAACGATTTTATTATTTTTAGGGAGGGGAGGGGAAAGAGGCAGAGAGGGAGAGAGACATCAAGGTATGGTTGACTCAAAGTTCGCTGGTTCGACTCCCAGCCAGGGCACATAACTAGGTTGCAAGCCAGGTCTCCAGCCAGATCCGTAGCTGGAGGCAGGTGGAAGGCAACCATACCTTGATGTCTCTTTCCTCTCTGCCTCTCTTCCTTCACCTCTTTCTAAAAATAATAAATAAAATTTTTACAAAAAAAAAAAACCCTTCGACTTTATTTCTAAATACGGCAGACATAATCAGTAATATTAGAAGTTGCCGTGTAATAAATATTTCTTATAGACTAATATGATTAATTTAAATTCCCTGCTACTTGACTAAGGTCTGTGTAAAGCTCAACACACATGTATAATGCAAAAGACCAACAGCACATTTTTAAATAACCAGTTGACTAAAAAGAGCACTACTTGATTACTTGTAGATTTGAGGTACAGCACAGATAAAGTCATTAAGATCCATGTATCCCAGCCTTGCCCCGAAGCCATCATCAGAAAGAGCCTGGGAGAAGAGAATGAACCAGCAAAGAGGCCTTGCAGATGCCACCACCCTAGACCATCCTGTGCCCGGACATGGTTGCGGTCAACTCCACCCTGTCCTTCAACACCACTGTTGACCACAAATCCTCAGGTTGAGTCCTCTTCAAGCTGTTGGCAGACAAAGTTTCAAAAGTAGCAGAAAATGCTCTTTCCCTGAGCACTGGGAAGAAAGGATTTGGTATTAAGATTTCTGCTTTTCCATAATTATTCAGGGCTTTATGTGCCAGAGTGGTGATGTCACAGGACATGATAGCACGGATGGCAAGTCTGTCATCTCTGGCGAGAATTCTGATGATGAGAATGTTATCCTAAAACAGGTCACACCTGGCATCTTGTCGATGACAAAGGCTGGACACAACACAAATGCTTCCCAGTTTTTCATCAGAGCTGTCAAGACGGAATGACTGGATGGTAAGCAATGAACATGGTGAAAGACAGCATGGGTGTCCGGGTAACCATGAAGCACTTTGGGTTGGGGAATGGCAAGGCCAGCAAGATCACCATCTCTGACTGTGTACAGGTCTAATAAATCTGACTTATGTTTCACTTTCACCACCAGACAGGCCATCTCTTCTGCAGCTCAGAAGAGCACACCTTTACCTCCATCTGTTGGAATTGTTCTATAATCTTCATGTTCTTGTTGTTCATTAGGTTCCATATTTTCCTTCCTCCTTCCAAGTCTAGTTGAGTGAAGTTTATGATTATGAAATAAAAACTAAACAACCAAAAAAAAAAAAAAAAAAAACCAGCAAAGGAGATTAAAAAGATCATCCATCCATCCTTACATCATTGTTGCCTTGGGATGGTGAATATAAAATACAACAGTTGATGTATTATAGAGTTGTATCCTTGAAACATACATACTTTGATTAACCAATGTCACCCCAATATATTTAATAATGAGAAAAGAACATCCAGTGGGAAAGGAAGAAAAAACAGGAAAAAATGGTACAATGGGTGCCAACGCTGAAAGAGTTTCAAAGAATGGAAAGACAAATGGTGTGAAATGCTGCTCTTGAGTAAAATGAGGAATCAGATAATTGGATTAAATATTGGAGAGAGGATCAGATAGGATAGTTTGATAAGATAGTATGATGGAAAGATGAGATAGCCTAATATGTATAAGTTCAAGAAAATATGGAGAGCATTTATTCTTTTGAGTAGTTCTGCTACAAAATGGAAAGAAATGAAAGAAATGAGGTAACAGATAAAAATGGAAGTGGCGTCAAGAGAAGTTTATTTTAGATGAAATAATATCATACGTATATGTTAATAGAAATCATTTGAGTGAGGATATGAAAGCATAAATATCAGAAAGTTATTAAATCTTAGCCTCATACAAATGTACACTATGTGTCTGCTCTATTAGACTCAGTGGGTAAAAAGAATGTGAGGATAAGATTGAAAAATTATACACACAACAGATTGACATTCCACAATAATTAAACTATAATCTTTTGAGTCATGTTTTTCCAGTAGGGCAGAAATCATGTCTATCTTTCCAGATGGAAATAATTTGCAAATTATCCATCTTTCTACAAGTTAACACAGAACTTCACTAATTTGAGGGCATAATGAATAGTAAAGAGTACATCAAACAAAATTATACACATTTTTATAATTACAATTTATTTTAAAATGCACTAAATCTAAGATAGATAAATGGATGTATAGTGGGGTAAACTGATGGAATGACATGTATAGTAAAATGTTAATTGTAGAATTTTAGTTATAAATATATAGTTGTTCAATGTAAAATTCTTTAATTTGCAATGTGTTTGATTTTTAAATAAAACATTTTTAGGGAGCCTTCTTTTTATATTTATTTTTTATTGATATTGGATTTATGAGGTGACATGGGTGAATAAAATTACGTAGGTGTACAATTCTATGATCCATCATTTGCATATTGTGTTGTGCATTCACCACTCCAAGTCATGTCTCCTTCTGTCAGCATTTATCCCTCCTTTTCCCTCTTCTATCTCCCCCACCCCCTTTCCCTCTGATAACCACCACATTATTGTTGTCTTAATCATGACTATTATAAAATGCTCTGGTATAATTTTAGGAAAGCACAAGGTGATCTTCTTTCCTTATTTGTAAATTAGTATAATTTTTCTTTACAGGGAAATGTAATAGCCTACCACAAAGAGGGAAGAACTCCTGGAACAAAGATCTATGCTCACAGATGCAAGAGGAAAAGAAATTCCAGGCACAATACAGACGCTGGTCTTGGCCAGGACCACCATTCACTCAGAAGATTTGGGGAATGGAGAGTATTGCTCTACTGAAGGGTTAGTTCATGGTAAGTGGTAGTGAGCACTGATGAAAAATTCTCTGCTGGATGCACTTATTAGAAGCAAAGATGGAGATCTGAGGGGATAAAAAGGAACGAGATTTAAAATACTGCTTGGAAAGTGAGAGAGCAAAGGCCACGTGTCTTTGCACCTGTGTTCAATCGTACAGGTACAGGTGGGACAGGAGCAGCAGGCTGTATTGGAAACAAAGTATATCAAAATGTGAACTGCAGAATTTTACGGTCTGGTTTGAAACCCAGCATTAGATTTGCCAGGTGAGTATGATGGAGTGGGAAGTCTGCGTGGTTGAAAGGGAACAGCTTCAGTCTGTGACTGAAATCTTAGAAAATTATTTATGATAAGAAAGAAAATAATTTTGACTGAGAAAGCAGCTAATTCAAGGCAAAATTTAGATTTATGAGAGGAGTAATCCATCTTTCCATTTCAATGATTTAATCTACATTTTTGAAAAGATTCTCTGCGTTGTAAAATCAAATAAGTGGAACGCTTTCTACTTAAGAACGTGTTTCTGGACATATTTCATACATTTCACAAATAATGCTGACATTGCTTTATTAATAGGAGCACAGGATAAGATCAGTTTAACCAGCAAAAATGCAGACAATTATGTATTGTTCTAGCGATACAGTATTCTGCACAGCCTTTGAGCTCTTATAACTAAAGTCACACGTACAAACTGAAAATACAAGCCACAAGGAAGATGAGAAAATATCCATAATGGAATTTCCCACTGGGTTTTCAGAATATATTTTATGCTACTTTGCATTTTAAGTGACTTTCTTTTTAAAATTCTGATTAGCTTTTAATTTAAATCGGAGAAATTATCACTTAATGTACTTTTGCCTACAAAAAAAAAAAAAAATTGGCCTATATTATAATGTTAAACTCACATCCAAACTTTCTGTTCTTAAATGCATGTGCTTAACTCCTCCTTGTTATTTTTTTTTAAATCACTTCATGCAAATTTAATGAAAAACTAATTATGGTTTCTCACTAAACTGCGTACTTAGACAAATAGTAATTGTATTGGTCTGCCTTCTTTCTCTGTTTCTCCGAAAAGTGGTGCTCCTCAGATGAATAATTACCTACAAAATAATTAAATGTTGCTGATATGGTCTTGTCAGCCCCCTTGAACACCAGAACAGCAGACTCTGTCTTCTTGGAAATCTATCTCTGTCATGTTGGGTAAGCTTGCTGTCCATCATGCCGCTGGTGTTGGTCCCTACTCAATTACACTAGAATATAGTCCAATATTAAAAGATAAATCAGATTTAATTTTAATCGCCAACAGTCTGTGAGTCCATACTCCATTACAGATTAAAAGGACCAATCTAAAAACAAAATAATGCTCTGATGAAAAGCCTTATGAGCACGTAGGCTGAATAGCTCTGTGCACTCCAAGCTGTGCTTTTGGGAAATGTGTGAACTATTTAGACCATTGTGCACATGGTCACTGCTTTTACTTGAAAACCAGTCTCCTGAAATACCTGAGACCTGATGACAACACTGCAAGGATCTATTTTCCTGCCTCTGACACACTCTATTGCAAACCATCTGTTTGGACATGGAGTAGCCCCTTGGAGTGGCTGGTGCCCTGGGCTATGCTGGAATCTGGTCCAAGACGTGACAGGAGCTGCTTCCCAGAACTGTTTGAGAGGAGCTAAACCTCAGATTACAGAGGGGAGGGTAAGAAGGCCATGCATTCAGGTTCAAGTCTTCAACTTAGAGACCTGGGGGCCTCTTGACCTCTTGCCAATTGGCCACCACCCCTGAGCGTGTGTGAGTATTCTTGACTTCCAAAAGGATCAAGGAGTCCTCTGAACCCCCAAAAGCCATGACTACTGAGTCACCCTGCCTTGGAGCCCAGAAAGACAAAGCTCAGGCCTGATAAGAGCTTTTTGCTTCCTACCCTTCACAGGATACCTACAATACAGCACACTCCCACAACAAAACCTGAGTTGCATGAATAATAAAACTATACCAGCCTATCACAGGGATCCTTATACCAAGATTAAAATTAGGTAGCATAATCACCATGCTTAGTGAAACAGACCTTCTGGAGCAGTGGAAGAATAAGAGAAGCACCTAACAACAACAATAAAAAAAAATGTTTATTATCTACCTATCTAAGAGTACTTTCAAATATTATAATGCAATGCATACACACAGGCACACAAATCTTCCCCAACCTCCTTTTGTCTCATCCCTTCCTTTCTATCCTTTATTTTTTTAAGACATTATTTAGAGGTAACTGATAGACAATAAACTACCTATATTTAAAGTGTATCATTGTTGAGCATACACCAAGGCATCAATAACCAATAGCAAGAAAATAAACATGTTGATCGTCCCCAAAGTTTTCTCATTCCCATGGTAGTTGTCACCTCCTTCCCTTTCAGAACACTGGCTCCTCGCACACTCCACTGTTGGCAATGGATGATTTGCTACCTATAGATCACAGAATCTATAGGGTCACTATCGGATACTTTGAATTTGCCAGAATGTCACGCAAACAAGTACGGTATATCCATACAATAAATACTACTTGCTAATAAAAGGAACATATTTCTAATAGTTATTAAAACATAAATGGAAACTTAAAATAACTTTGCTAAGTAAACTGAGCCAATCACAAAGTACCATGTACTGTATATTCCATTTATATAACATGTTCAGAATAAACAAATCTATAGACTGGAAGCAAGTGAAGGATTGGCCAATTACTGCTATGGATAAAAGCATCTTTTTGGTGTGGGAGACATGTTTTAAAATTGGATTGTGTTGATGGTGTCCAACTTTGTAAATTTACTAACCATTATTGCATTGAACTGTATACTTAAAATGAGTAAATGTTGTGATATATAAATTATGCTTGATCAAAGTTGTTAAAAGAGTATATATAAAATAAATGAGGAAAACAGACTGTACAAGCAGGGGCAATGTCATGGTACCTAGGGTAGAAGGGATTTTTTCTGAGATTGGAATTCCAAGAGCTATGAAAGACAAATATGGAAATATAAACATTAAAAAAGTATTCATTGACCCCAAAAGCTCATAGGTAAGTAAAAAATAGAAGAAATATAAAGATAGCAAAGGCTATTATCTATGATACACAAAGACATTTTATAGATTGACAATATGACCTCAAAAGTTTTGTTTAGAAATATGGACAAAGAATATGAATAGACATTTCACAGAAGAAAAGAATGTATCTACCATCTTGTTAAAATTTTATAACTGACTGGAAGATAAAACAAAATTAAAATGGCAATTAGAATGCTATAATTTACTGGAAGGTAAAACAAAATGAAAATGGCAATTAGTAATTTTTACACATTTCTGCCCATCAAACATTTAAAAGAGCTCCAATGCCCTGCGGTGGGTGGGTTTGTGAAACAAAGGGTAATCCTTTGCTAAAGGTGAAAACAAGAACTACTGCTTCAGACAGTAATCTGAAAACATAAACAAGAATGTCTGAGGCACCATTGTTTATGATGGTAAAAAAATGGAAACAAAGCCATTGTCCAGAAAAAAAGGATGGGTAAATTCAGATATATCCAAACCCTGTGAAAATGTATACAATCTTAAAAAAGAATTAGAAATCGTCCAGATGACTCAAATAACTTTCATGGGGGACTATTGAATGAGAAAACCAAGTTTCAAATATGTAGTATGTATGGTTTGATCTCCTTTGGAAAATTGATTAAAACATCTTTGATGTAGAACAATGTGCACTGTATAGAAGTGTGTCCATACGTAGACAGGATTCTTTATCTATATTCCAACAGAATGATGGAGGAGCAGTTAAAGAAAATACTACCCTGAAAAACATGTGGTCTGTCCCCAAAATATCAAGCCAATGTCAATATAATTAAAACCGGTTGCGCAGCTAATATTTACAGGACAGACCTTGTATAATCACGTTTCTTTTTTGCAAATATGTTGTCCAAACACGTCTTTCTGAATTAAAAGGCTAAAAACGAAAAACAAAATAAATACCGCATCGACATGCAATTGAATGGAAATCACAGCCATGACCACTTTATGCCTATACCATTGCAATCACCTTCTCACACAGTGCAATTCCACCACATGGACTAGGGGCAGGTTAACTTCCTCCCGACCTATTTGCGCATGACCATCCTCCTCCTACTCAAATGGCATCTGAGGTTACCATCTGCAAATCTTATCTAATTTATTCAAACGATGATGGAAGGTTTTGTTTATCGCCCTATCAGACTTATCTTCCTACTTGTCCATGAATGTTATGGATGCATTTCCACCCTCAACTCTCCAACATTTATCATTACTCCCATCAAATCAATATATTTGCTGTGCCCAAGTTTATATTAGGCTTACAGCTATTTCTTTGATGATCACAGTTCCTACACATAAAACATTCCTCAGCCTCCTCTTCACTGGTTCCTGTCACTCACTTCCCTGAAAATACCACTTCATTGCAAATGAAAAGACTTAACCCTATTTTTGATCCATTGATCCATTTCTGGGAATAGTCAATGAGAGTCAAAAAGATTTAGGGATAAGGATGTTCGCTGAAACTTTATAATAGTAACAATAGCAGAAACCACTGTGTGCTCAGAAAGAGACAGTTAGTTCAACGAATTATAGTGTTTCAAGGCAACAACAAAAAAAGCGAGTATTAGATGGTACGCTGTCAAAACTATGTGATCGCACAGAAGACAAACAGCATTTATCTTTAAATTCAAAACGGGAACGTTCCCAAATCAGCAATGGCTTAACTTGAGGAGTTTCATATTCCTCAACACTACAGATAATATAATTTGTAAGGAAACATAATAATTAGTTTCACAGGCTGCTTTCTTCTATTCTTCACGAACAGCTGATAGTATCACCACCAAGACCAATTTGAGCAACGTAAAGACTAATGCAATGAAGAGCTGGATTGGAAAGCATATGATGCAGCTGAATGGTTTACTGATAGACTAGAAGGTAAACTAAGGTCTGATCCAAAAGTATTTGCCAGGCAAACTGTTTTTATTATGCTGACATTGGTTCAATATTTTTGGGACAGACCTTGTAATTGGTACGGACCAGTCACATTTCTCCAGTAAAGCCTTCCTCAACATTGGCTCTCCTGACCACAGTTACGCATAATTATGCATACTCCTTTAGAGTATGTGAGTTAGAAATTATATCCTCCACTGCGTATCTGAAGTGCAGATATTTTATGTGATCAGCTAAATACAATCAACAGCATTTGGGCAAAATTTAAATTGTCAGGTAAAAAAAAAAGTTAACTCTCATTGATAGATGCTAACCCAATAGCCAGTTACAAACTTCCCCTTGTCCCATGGAAGGACACTACAAAGTCTGAAAAATTAAACACTAATTGCCACTGCCACCTTTAGAGTTACGATTGACCATGTAATGTAGGTACCCACCACGAGTCGTAAGCAGAAGTTTCTTGGTGGATTTCTGGGAGTTTCTCCTTCTGGAATTAAAAGGACAGAAACAGCCAGCACAGTTCTTTCCTGCTTTCTTCTGGCCTTGAACGTAGAAATGATGACTGGAGGTTTAAACACCATGAGGGCCAAGGGGATTGTGCATAGTAAACAGAATTTGCTCAAGTAATTTCAAGTATTATAGTTTAGATAAGTGCCTCAAAGGAAAAGAAGAGGGTCTCCAGCTGGTACTGAAACATTTGAACTAATAAATAATAAATATATTTACTTAATTAAAAAGCAGGCGGATATATTCTCATGGTAAACATTCATGCTCTCAAAAAGTGGGCTAGTGAAAAATAAACAGCATATACTTTTCCTAACCCCAAGTTGTAAATCTGTCTTTTTGTAAGACTATTTTTTTGTGTGTGTGTGCAGTTTTGGGTTTACAAGAAAATTAAGAGGAAGGTACAGAAATGCATTTGTCTTTTCACAGAGAATCACTATAAATAGTTTGTTCTTTTTACATACATACATACGTAGTATAAAATATGGTTTGAACTGTAAATGGCCCTGTGTATTTTGTCCCAAAATATTCTTTTGTCACTAAGTGACATGGACATTTTTCCAGATACGTCCATACAGGTTTCACCTTATTTTTTATTATCTTCTGTATTATACCCCATAGTATGAAGGCATCATTTTATATTTAAACATTCCTTATTGAAGGGAATGTAGGTTATATTCAGTGGTTTGCTATTGGAAATGATGCTATAATAAGCATCCATGCGCATGAAATTTTTGTGTTTATTTGTGAATAATTCTTGGGCTAACTACGGAGTTCTATAATAGTGGAAAATAGGTAAGACAATTGTACATTTTGATAGTTACTATCACACTGACCCTTAGGGTAAGACCTGGCTCTGGGAATGCAGGTCTGGTGTTAGCAACCCCCCCCACAGTCCCTGCTGGTGTTGTGGGCTGCCTAATCCCCAAAAATCTGCTGTCCGACAGTAACTGCAGACACCAGTGAAGGTCTGCGTGCGTCAGAGATATCTTGGTCTAATAGCAAGCACTTGGGAGCTTCTCTGTTTCAGCCAGCCTCCCTGTTCTCACAGCCAACTCCCTCAGGGCCAGCTGTACAGAGAGTCTCTTCAACCCCCTCCCTCCTTCTCCTCTTTTAAACCCCTGCCTTTCTTTTGTTTGCTGCTGACACCTTCCCGCCTTCCTGTTCTGTCCCCTGGTACAGCTGGCCACATAAATCTTTTAACCTCATGGCCTGTTCCCTTGTCACTTCTCCTCTCATTCTCGCAAGACCTAATGCTGACTTCATGAGAATGTTGTGTACATTTATATTTTTATTGGTAAATGAGATATTGTGTTCTCCCACACACTGACTCAAACTTGATACCATTAATCACTTTTAATTATTCTTGCAAATAGGCAAAAGAAATCCATTTTAATTTGCATTCCCTAATTAAGCAGTTATTTCATCATACGTTTATTTACGTATATACGCCATATTCGTTTATGCATAGCTTATTCGTACATTTTATCTTTTTTCTACAACTGTCCTTTTGTTATTGATTTTAGTATTGCTTTTATTATTCTTTTTTTACATGTTTATTTATTTTAAAGATTTTATTTATTATTTCCAGAGAGAAGGGCAGGGAGGGAGGAAGAAAGGGAGAGAGACATCAATGTATGGTTGCCTTTCACCTGCCTCCAGCTGGGGACCTGGCTGGAAACCTGGCTTACAACCTGGTTATGTGCCCTGGCTAGGGAATCTAATCAGAGACCTTTAGATTTGCAGGCCAGTGCCAATCCACTGAGCCACACCAGCCAGGGTAGTGCTTTCATTGTTCTTGATATTAGCTTTTAGCAATTTTATAGATAGGAAACATGGTTTACTCAAATCTTCCAATTTAAATTTCATCTTTGTTTATATATTTTATTTTTTACAGATGACTTAATTTTATATAGTTAAATTTACCAGTTTTTTTCTTTAAGATTTAGGTAGACTTGTGATTCAAAAAAAAAAATTATAACAATTATTCATAACTGTCATATTGGACCCTAAATTTAACTGTATAGCCCATCTGGAAAGAATGTTTGAGTAATGACTTAGGGTTCTAACTTTGTTTTCTAAATAAAATGTTAGTACATTATTAAGTAGTTCATGTTTCATGAAATACCACTATCCTCCCCTTATGTACTTGATCATACTTTCATGATATGTTATGTTATTATGAAATATTTCAGTCATCTATAAAATCACAAGGAGTAACAGAGCAACCATCTGGGTAGTCACCATCCAGGTTTTATCTAATATTCACTTATTTTTTTGCTTACGATTGAAAGGGAAGAAAATCAGTACAGTTTATATGCCCTTTCATTTCTAATGTTATTCCCCTCTCTCTTTAGAGATTATTTTCCTGAAGTTAGTATGATTATGATTTTTCTGCACTAGCATGTAGACACAAACAAGAGACAGTACATAAGTAATAACATATTCTAGCATGACTACACAATTCCCCTTCCTACCATTTTATTTCTTTAAGGCTTTTTACAGATGATTGACGTATTTTACAATAAAAGGATGTTGTATTCCATCATTTCACTTTTGTTTCCTCTGTTATTTGTTATTCTATATCTGCTCTTTGAATTTTTAAATCTATCTTGCTAAACTATATTCTCCTAAAAAGTTTTAGAATACATCTGTGGGTGGTTAGAATTCTCTCAGTTCTTATATTATTGAAACTATTTTTATTTCTCCTTTTCTCTTTGATGCTGCTATAGTTTAGCATAAAACCTGGCTTTTTTATTTCATTAGCATAGATACTCAGTGGTTCTCTTGATTTTGTTGGGATACTGACTTTTTTATTTTATAATTAATTATGTTCAACTTTCTTTTAAAATCTTAAGATTTTTCTCATCAGCCTTGGTCTAATAACTTTCCTGCACAAAATGTGTGATGTGTTTCTTTTCTCATGTATCCCACTTGAGAGTTGATCGTAACTTCCTCTTAAATAATTAAGACTTCATTAGATCATGATATTTTACTCTATTGCCACTGATTATGTCTTTTTTTTTTAATTTTCATTAATTTCCCTTTTAAGAAGTGTAGTAGATGAATAATGGCTTTTACTTTTCTCTTTCATCTAAGCATTTTGAATTCTTCCATATTTCTTACCTCGACCTTACTGTAGCATCAGTAAGTTTCTTCCACTTTTCAATTAAAAATTAAAATCTGACTATTCTATCCTGTGCCTATCTAACAGATATTTTCCTCCTTGATCATATTTTTCCATTTTCAAGGTGCTTATTTGTTTCCTTTTAAAACAGATACCCTCAAACCTTCAAAAATTTAATACCCACTCCAACTTTCTCAGTTCACGCACACACACAAAATTGTTATTACCCCATTATCATTGTGGTTTTAGATGTTATTTTTTGCATTTTGCCATTTAGTTGCTTATCTTTTATGTCATTGATTTTCCCAAATGATTGTTGATTTTCAGTTATGTGTTATATATGTATTTGAAATTTCATGTGAACTGTCTTGAGGTGCTATTTCTATTTTCCATAAACTGCTTTCAATGACTAATAAGTCCCAGGATTGTTATCCAATGGAATGTCTCGGTAGTATGACTGCTGTCCCTGGAGGCCACTGAGTCCCCAAGTAGTAGTAACACTAATAGGCCTCTGGATCCAGGGCAAACATCACTGATGGTCACTGATTAATATAAAAAAGGAACTAAGTTTCAAACCTGTCAGCCTGACTGGTCTACTTCTCAAATATGTTGACAATGGCCCTAAGACTTCTACTTATTTTATTTTATTTTGTCTTTATTTTTATTATTGACACTATTACAGATATCCCCATCCCCCCACCCTTGCTTGCTTCTACCCAGCCCCGGCACCCCATTCCCTCTGGCCATCACCACACTGGTGTCTGTGTCTAGGGGCTGTACATGTATGTTCCTTGTTTAATCCCTTCCCCTCTTTCATCCAGTGCCTTCCCCTGACAGTTGTCGGTCTGTTCCATGTGTCCATGCCTCTTCTATCCACTGCCTCTGAGGAACCGAATGACTGATACCACAGTCGTTTCATCTCTGCAATTTAGCATTCGTGAACATAGCACCCATTTAAAAATTGAACACTAGAACCTAAAGCCTCTTTATACTACTTTGTATTTATGAGGGCAAATTTCCTTATTATCATTACTTTAAATCATTTTTTAATCCTCACTCAAGAATACCTTTTCATTGCTTTTAGAGAGACAGGAAAAGAAACCTTGTTTGGTTGCCTTCTTGTGCATGCCCAGACTGGGGATTGAACCCAGAACCCTGGAAAGTGCCCTGACCAGGAATCAAACCCACAACTTTTCAGTAAGGAGCGCCTGCCCCAACCAACTGAGCCAAAGCAACTCGGGCACCAATTTCCATTTTTGAAATAAGGACGATAATAGCTTTATCAAAGGTTTATAGTAAGGATTAGAAGAAATACTATATATAAAGTAATTAAAATAGTCCCCAGTACATAGCATCTGCTTTTAGAAGTGATAGTTAACCCTTTAATATTTAAACGCATTAACTGTGGTAACTGATGAACATTTTTATCTAACAAAGCATTAACTCAGAATATTTGTTTAGCTATTTCTTAATAAAGAGAAAATATTTGAGAAAATGAAACCACCAAATAACTAGATTCTCCTAGACCAAAAAAAAAAAAAAAAAAAAAAACACACAGGAAGAAAGAAAATAAAGAAAATATAGTTACCTGGCATTATATGTAGGGTTACAGTGATAATTCTACATAGTTTAATAATTTGGAGGGCACAATAAAAAAAGAAAAAACAATTCCTAGTTCTCAGAATTCACCTTAGATACCCTCTCCTCTAGATGTGAGCGTAGATGATTGACATTGTTGTAGCTTCAACCTCAAATTTTATGAAAATAAGTACTTGTGATGTAGCTTTCATACCATAAATAAAAGCTTATAATCCATGCAACAACGTTAGAAACCAAGGTTAAAGAGTTGAAGAGATGTTGCTTAAGAAGCAGTTACACAGGTAGTCTTGGTAGGGGAACTCAAAGAGTTAGAGGCTGCTACCTTAGTTGATTGGATACATGTGGAAAGCTATTATTCCAGGAACAGGAATCCATGACCTAAGTGACTACAGGAGGTCAATAAGCAACTCAGCTCTGTTCCCCAAGAGACCTGCAAGCCTGGGAGATGGTATCTGAGTTGTTGATGAACAGAGAAAGAAGTTCTAGGAAAATCACCCCAGAATGAAACTCTGGCCTGATTAGCCTTTTTTTCCCAACCCCTAACCTATCCTGTCTTTTCCTTATAAAAAGTTTGGCTTGAGAGAAGATGTTAAGATAGTTTTTGAGGTACGTAACCCTGCCGCCTTCTCAATCACCTGCATCTGAATGAAGCACCCAAAAAGATTGAGTTCTTGACTCTGCTTTCTGGTTCTGGTAGTGACAGGCAGCACGGACAATGACTTTTCCAGTTTTAGTTTATTTAGAATCCATTTACACATTCTTTACTACCATTGTGAACTCTCTACTTTTTATAGGCAAGGGCCATTTTCTGAGGCCACAAAGTAGACTAGACGCCACAGAAGAGGGGTTGACCCACCTCTCCCATGGTCAACCCACCTCACTTTTCTACAGCGAACAAAATAAAACAGGGATTGTGCTGAGGGAGTGGTTGTTATCTTGATCATTTTACCATCTCAACTACACTAATACTTTAGCTCCTAATGTACTGGTGTTAAGTTTGAAAAAAAACCAATCAACTAGATTTCCAATTTACCAAATACTTTTACATACATACATTCAATCCTAATTTCTTATTATACTAAACACTGAAAAAGTGCACAGGAGAAACTGTAAAATTTGTTTAGTGCTGATATTATGCATAAGTCACATATTTTCATGAGCACATATATCTCATTACTCCCTCAATCATGAATCGAAAAAAAAAAAAAAAAAAAAACACATTTTTTTAAATTAAAGGAACAATGGGAGTAGAATGAAAGTTTGCTTATACACACTAGCTCCATAGTCAAACTATATGGAAAAAATTCTGATTTACCCAATTAAAAGCTGAGTGACTTTAGGCATTTTCCGTCACCACTCTAGGTCAATTTTTCACTCAGTCTGTAAAGCAGAGATAACAAAAATACATACTGCACAGGGTTAGTGTGATAGTTAAAGGAGATAAAGTACACAAAAACAGGTTAACACAGTGAAAAACGTTGAGTAAATATTAGCTATAATTATTTTACTTGCATCTATTAAACCCTTTTCATTTTACACTTTACAGTAAGAATAATGGACAAGTTTGATACTTCTTCAGCAGATTTTGTTTTGACAAATACTTTAACCTGGCAAGGATCTCTCACCCGGAGGCAAACTGGTGTTCTGTATATTTTTGTTCACCTCTAAAGCAATGTAATGTAGAGAAATGAGCAAGTAAACAAACCTTCTAATTTAGTTCTCAGTTTAATCAAGGCTTGAAAATTAGACCAGTTTCTGGGAAAGGAATGGATTTGTAAAACAAATAAACAATTGATTAGCAAGTCAATAGAGACGCCAACTCCTTCAGTTTGTGATCTTTTTAATTGCAAGTTAAGATTATCAGAGAAAGGCAGAATTTAGCATCAGAAAATCTTTATTATTCTTAATTATAATACACAAATTTACCTGCTGGCTGACCTCAGATTATAAAAAGGCAAACTGTATTTTAAGTCAAATTTATGTTGATTGGGTCCTTTGATTGTGATTATGTTCTTTCTGCTGGTTTCCTCTCTTCTAAAAAATAATGGCTAAAGGCTTTGAATATTTCAATGAATGAACAAAAAGCCAGGCATATTAATATAATTTCTCTTACACATCTTTATTTAAATTTTACCGTCTTGCTGGATGTCAATGGCTGAACCTTAAGAGTATAAATTTGTGATGGGCTTCTTTCTCTAGTATTTTAAAAATTTAAGATTTTATTAGTTCTCCTTATTTTTCCTTTGCCAGGAAGATTTGCTATTAATATATGATAATGAACTTCATCTTTATTTTAATACTTGAGCTTAAAGATAAGAGGGCCTGAAGTCTGCCAGGATGATTTAAACAGGTGTTTATCCCAAATCAGTAGGCACAGACATTTCCTTCTTCATTCATTCAAGTGTTCACTCCACCAACCGCTGTGCCCTTAGGTACCATCAAAAATGAGTGAGGCTGAGACTGGGTGGAGTGGGAAGGGCAAAGAGTTATTTGTAAAACAGAAAGTTGCCTCTCTGGATTGGTTTGAGCTTGCCTTCCTGTTTAGAAAATACCAAAATTAGCCCAATGGTTAATGAGCCATTCAAAAAATACTTTCAGTTCCACGGGTGTTGATTTTTTCCCATTTATATTTTTAATTTGGTGGTCATTTTATTGCACTCTGCTTTTGGGTGCATTAGAATAAAACCCCCACAGGTTACTCCTGCCTACTTCTGCCTGGCATCTCCTTCCAATATATGGTTATTGCTGTGGCTGTTTAGGTAACCACCTTCACTCATGATTTTAGCTACATCTTTTGGTGCAGCTTGCTACAACTTCTTTGTCAGGACTTGCTGTGTCACCTGGCACTTTAATGTGATGGAGGTGGCTTCTTTGTTTGAACATCATGAACAAACTTCTGCTGACTTCAAACTTTTCTTCTGTAGCTTCCACGCTTCTCTCAGCCTTCACTGAAAAGAAAAGAGTTAGGACCTTGCTCCCAATTGGGTTTTGGCAAAGGGAATGTGGTGGTTGGTTGATCTTCTCTCCGGACCATTGAAACATTCTCCGTATCAGCACTAAAGTTGTTTTGTTTTCTCATTATCCATGTGTTCCCTGAAGTCACATTTTCACTTTTGTTCAAAAAACATGAATTAATGAGGAATGTTGCCAAGGTAAACAGTGGAAATGACAAGATGGTGCCATTTCATCTCTCTCCCCATTATTTAAACAATAGAAACTCTAGTCAGTTAAAATCTCTCCTTTCTCTCTCTCTCTCTTTCTCTCTCTCTCTCTCTCTCTCTCTTTTTTTTTTTTTTTGGTGGAGTGTTGGGGAATGCAATTTACAAAATGTAGCTGATATTTTACCTAGAAAAGGACAAGGAAAGCCAGACACATTTTCACAAGCAATCATAATGAAGAACTTTCTTCCCTACTACAGTGGCACCAGAGTTTCCCAAACACGTGTGGATGGGATGCTGGGTTTACTGAAAACAGTAATGTCCAAAGGAGATTTTTTCACTGGCTCCCTAGGCTGGAACAACAGATCATTTTAACAGAAAAATTTAACAAGGATTTTGTCAGAGCAGCCCTGCTGGGAGAGATCACCTGGAGACTGATATGGGAGCAGGCAACTGGTCATTGTGGGGGAAGGGGAGGGGCTTCCCCACTGGAGGGCCCATGGACCAGTGGAATGGACGCTCCCCCCTTGGCCCTAGAAGGCCCATAGGAGTCCTGCTGAGGACTCCTGTGCGGGCATTTTTAAGCTTACAAGCACAGCAGGCATGGTGCCAGATGTCTGATTAGGGCATTGTCCCTTAGTCACTATCAACAGATATCAGCAAGTGCTTTTCTCAAGCGGATTCCCAGATTCCTGCGCATCCTATAGTTCTGACCAGGTTCATTAGCACTTTCCACCCTGGCTGCCTCTATACTGTGACAGATTTCTTAAAGTGGCTTTATGTGAAAGTTGAATAAAGTTTCCCTCAAACTGGGCAAAACTTAAAATATCTATTAATGAAAGAACGAGCACATGGCATCATGAAGGGAAGCTGGTAGGTGTGGAATCATTTCCTAAAGCAGCAAGATTGATGGCAAAGAAGCTAAATGGTCCTCATGGCTCCTAACACCCCATCAGGAATGGTCAGATAGATTAGGCAGCTCTTCCTTTAGGATCACACTGCAGTGGGAACATGCAATAATACTTGCAGATTAAGCTCAGCGGGGAGAAATCGTGTCAATGTGTCCCTGGTACTGGGCAAGAAAGAGATGCGGCCTTACACTCAAATTGTGAAACTGATTTTGGCTGAGAAAGCCAGGTCTTCAAATGCACTTGCCAACATGGTACAGTGATACAAAATGCTTGCTGAATTATACGTAGACATGTATACATAGCTACCCATACACGCCATGGTTGGATGATAAATAGACCAAAGGTTGGTATTAGACGATGCCAATAGTCAAAGGGTAGCCTGGGACAGCTCAGGATGCATTGCCCTTTGGGAAAACATTAAGCCCCCCACACAAAGTAGCATATTTTTTTCCAGAACCCATTTAATCTGGGTTCAAAGGGATTTGAGGCTCCTAAACTGTTAGGACTTGAAAGATGAGAATGGACTGCCTTTGACGCCAGCCACAAATCTTGAGCATATGGAAGGGGCTGACCCGCTGTGCTCCGCAAATGAGAATTTTGTCTCTCTTGGCTTTTTAGGAGGCACTGCGTGTTGAGACACAGGAAGAGAACAGCTCTCCCCAGAAAAGCCTGACGTGACAACACGCGTTACTCACAACGCCTTGCAATTTCAGTCTGAGGCTGCAGGTAATGTGCTGGGAAACAGGTCAATTGTAACAAACAAAGACAAAAGCAGCCTCCCCACTGTAACTTGCATCATTGGAGCTTCTCACCCAGATTTATATTTCAAATGGAAGGGAGGGTTTGAGGTAAATAGTCCAGCTCTCTCAAATAAAAAAGAAGAAGAAAAAGAAAGAAAGAAAGTATTAGGATGCACTGTCCCTTCTAAAACTGACGCCTGACACAGGCTAAATTAGCTTTGAAAGTCTTGGGCATGAAAGGAGGGGTGGATCTGGATCATAAATAAAAGGGAGATTTGATTTTACACTCTTCTTTTCTTTTTTTTTTTTTTTTACAAGATTTTATTTATTATTTCCAGAGAGAGAGAGGAAGGGAGAGAGGCAGAGAGGGAGAGAAACATCAATGTGGGTTTGCCTTTCACCTGCTCCAGCTATGGACCTGGCTGGAGACCTGGTTTGCAACCTGGTTATGTACCCTGGCTGGGAATCGAACCGGCGACCTTTGGGTTCGCAGGCCCGCACCTTATCCACTGTGCCACCAGCCAGGGCTCTGATTTTACTTTCTTTTGAAAGTAAAATAACTAAAGCTTGAATGATGAGGGATCCTGGACTCACTTCCATTTTCTTTTTCTGTGGTGTTTTGTGAAGGTAAGCAATGGTTGCAACCCTTTTCCTCTCCTTTCTAAGGCTGTGAAGTACCCAAAATGCTGACATGCCAGAGGAGCAGAGCTGTTTACATTAATAGCGCCTGGAATTAATTTCATCAGGCGACACTTGTTGCCTTATTAGGCAACAGTGGGAAGCATTTGGATCTCTAATTGCTCTCAGGAACAAGAGGAAACACCTGCATCCTCAGTCCTCCCTCATCTCTAAGGCGGGCCTCTGGGATTCTTCACAGACGCATGGGTGTTATTCCTGCTCAGATCAATAATTACCATCCTTATATTCTACTCCCGATGATGAGTAGTTTTTTCCCTTCCTTGTAAAGTCATCTTTCACTTGTCCCTGTAAAACATATATCTTAATGAAATAATGGGCTGCAGCAAACAAGTTTCTTTTAGGATGACACACTGATCTGGCTTGGGGGACAGGAGATGAGGTAAAACGTGACAGCGGTGTTGATGGTAGTGATTAAAACACCAGCTTTGACAGGCAATAACTATAAAATCTTGCTGCTAGTCATAATCTCTACAATACAATCGCAATGCCAGGGCCCCATATGTCACCCCGCAGCCATCCATCTCTGTGACTGTCACTGACTTAAGCAGGCTCTAGAAGAGCCTGCCATTATTTTTAAGTGAGGAAAAGAAGGACAGAGTTCCATCGACGGACGGCATTAGTCACCCCAAGTCAATCCTTCTGCTGACATTTATTTTCAGGGTGAAGGAATCTGTGTACTTCAGGCTACTAGCACTGCCATTTACATTTTATGTTGGTGTTCTTTGTCGGGCCGTTTATGCCTTGTCCTGCAGCCCTCTTGGAGGGTAAGCTGGCTTTTTAATCATGTTTAACATGAACAACACAAATATTTCTGAAATGTGTTAGTAGTTATTCAGTGATGTACATATGTAGGTATATACATATATGTATGTACATTCAGTCATATATGCATAGATAATTATTATCGAATGTAAAAGGAACTTAGGGCCTACAGCTGCCCTAGCAGATAAGGTTTAAGGTCAGCATAGAAACCAATAGTAACAGGAGGAAAACACAATTTAGCAAAAAAATAAAAGAAAAGAAGAAAATAGCCTTAGAACTTAATAATGAAGGTAACTTGTCTTTAAATTACGATGGAGCTTGACAGGGGAATTCTCTTACATTACAGCAAAGGATCAGTAACTATAATTATTATTACCAGGCCTCCCATTTGTGAAGCAAGAAATATTGATAATGAATAATTTTGTTGCTTAAGTAATAGCAGAAAAATATTTCCCCTTGCAAATATATTTTTGGAAATGCCATTTAGGAGGCATTACATAGCTTATAAATTTAATGACTTTATTTTCAGAAAGAGTTGTGTCACTTTGACTGTTATATCTCACATTAACAAATTATTGGAGGTAATTGGGCAAGTTATTTCATTTCTGTGACTCAGTTCCCCCTTCTATACAATGACCTTAATAAGCATAGGGCCTCAAAGGGTTGATGTGATTAAATAGTTAATATAACTTAAGTCCCAAGGACAGTTCCTGGATCATAGTAAATTCAATGCAGTAGTTGCTACTATGGTTTGGTTGTTATTTGCAAAACTCAAGTATGGCATCGGAGCAGAATTAATTCAAATCCTGGACTTCCACTTACTAGCTAAGAAGGATCAGTTGGCAGCTAATTTAATCATTGTCAGCTTCTGTAAAATGGGGACAAGGACAGTTTCTTCCTAAAGCTGGAAAGAAGAGAAGCAAGCATGTATGGTACCCCTTGCATCTGTGCCAGGCACACTGTAAGTCTTTATGAAAAGAATGCTAATATTTACATGGTCACATTCTTCATTACATTAGAAGAAGAAACTATCTATCTAATGTAGTACAAGGTGTGTTTTCCAAGCTTTTAAACTAACAAATTGTACTGAAATCGTCTGTCTTTTCCCTCAGTCTATGCAGACAACCCCCCATTGCTCACATCTCATAGGGGGCTTTTGCAAGATTTGATGAAATAACCTGAAACAAATAAGCAACACAGTTGGAATGGGTGCCAATGTTTCTTAGCAGTTGTAAGGTAAAACCTGGCTGGGTTACATGGATGAGACAAGTGGCAACAGACTTTTCTCCGCCAGGTGATGTTCCAACTCCCCGTCAGATGGGAGAGAAAACTGGAAGACAGCTTGCTAGGAAAAGACACAGACTAGGAAGCCCACTGCATCTCGTTTTTTTGTTTTTTGTTTTTGTTTTCCTTTCTCATTAATTCTCTGATTCTTATTTCTTGTATATCCTAACAACTATCTCTCTCTGCAGAGACTGATTCCAGCTCCCACTCTGCTCTGCAGAGGCGTGCACAGTTCCTGAGGCATCAGGCAAGAGGTTCTTCCCTAAATGAGAAACCGGCAGGAAACTTTCACCTGCTCTGCGGGTGAACAAGGCGTTTCAGGGAATCTCAATGAACTCGACAGCCCCTGCTTTCTTGTTTCACTGTTTGATGTTGCAGGTGGAGAAGGGATTGCACTCCTATCGGTACTGCAGGTCCGACCACCTCGTTCAAACAGGAACATATCACCCAAGATTTTTAAGAAAAGGGATGAAAGAGAAGGGAAAAAAATGTGCTTTATTTGGTTTTTATGTAGATGAACGTGAGCTACCCAAATCCGACCTCCAGAGACAAGCCCTAAACCTCCTTTGCGCTCCCATGGCTTTCACTCATGTTGAGATGAAGTCCCTGTCCCCGTGGAGAGAGGTACCTGGCAGTGTTCACTTCATTTTCTTCCCCCCACCCCCTCATGAATGATTAATGCCATCTCCTAAGCACAAAGAGTGGAGGATTCAAGAACAGGAAATGTAGTCAGAAACTTTGAACTCCTACGGTTATTTCAGTCTGTGACAAAGTTGTGATGCTCATATGCAACTTGACCTTCTATCTTCTCACCTATGGCAAGGGACACGGTTCTAAAACGAGGCCGGGCTTTTTGGAAAGAGGCAGCTCAAGTCCCACTGGGTGGCCAGTCTGCTAGAGCCAGCTCTCAAGGTGGTTTGCATGGCAAATTTCTTTTTATTTTTTAAGGTTGGGATTATAATGCGGCTATTGAAGCACTATGATGAAGTAGTGATTTGGATTTTGAGTTTCTCTTGAGACACTTGAAAATCTGTCAGCGTTAGGCGGGAAGACCTGCCAGGCAGAAGCTTTCTAAGTAACTTCTTTAGGATGGGGTGTTTGCTTACTAGTTTACCAGAGATCCAACAACAGTCTCTTTTTATTTAATCCTCCCCTGAGGATATGCTTATTGATTTTAGAGGGGGCGGGGAGAGATCAATGTGAGAGAAACATCAATCAGTCACCTCCCGTAAGCACCCTGACCATAGATCGAACCCACAACCTAGATATGTGCCCTGACTGGGGATCCAGCCCACAACCTTCTGGTGTATGGGTCAATGTTCCACCAACTGAGCCACGTGGCCAACGCAAATCTATCTTGTGTTATCCATCCCACCTCTCACGCATGTACGGTACTCCAACGGTCTCTGAAGCCTTTGATTTTATGAGCCCTACCTGGAATTAACAAAAGCCAAAATCCTTCGCCATCAAGTCAGCTGCGAACCAGCCACCCAAAAATGATCACACAGGTCACGCTGTTACAACTGCCCGGGACACGCTGACCAATATGATCATCTCTGTTGCCTAAAAGGTTCTGGTCTGGAAATGGGGATCAAATGCACTCCAAAGATAATATGAGTCGTGCAATAAATCACAGCTCCCAAAGACATAAGATAGTTTTGACAGCTTAGACGTGAGAGGTGTGGAAGGAGAAGTGGAAAAGCCCATAAACATTTCATCAAAGGATGCTTCCAGATCACCTCCATTCTGAGGAAAGTGGAAAGAGGACATAAGCTGAAAATGTATTTAAAAAGTTCTAGCAGCCACAGTAACAAGGGAAAAATACTTGAAGTGAATTATAACTACATTTTAGCCCAATGAATCCAAAACATTATCATTTCAACTGGTAATTAGTATAAAAAATATTAATGAGATACCGTTGATCTGCTTTTGAGATTGAGGCTTTGAAAAGCACCATATGTGCCAATTTTTGGCACTTTTCTGCGCAGACTGACCACAGTCCCAGTTCTCAGCAATTATTAGGTACTTGGGACACAAGAAGACTTTCCTCATTACTGAACCTTCTTCATTGACCTTCTAGCCCTAGAGCATTCCAAGAAGGGGGAGGGGCGTGGAAATGCAGGCACGCCAGGTATATAAAAGCTTGTTGTTTTCTGCAAATACTATGTCCATTTCAATTTGATTATGGGTCCTATGTGTAAAAGTAATAGATGTAGGGTAATTTTTCTGGCTGCAAAAATAGCAGCAGAAAGTATGCAACCTTGCTTCAACAATGCATATTGATGTTGAACAATACACGTACAAGTAAGCCATCCAAATTTATAAATTCCTAAGAAAATCATCCAATCCACTGTGATATATGTGCCTTCATGTGAGAAAGTACTGGCTCACTTAAATGACTGGCCCAGAAATAGTTCTAACAGGCAGATTTAGGTGTTCAAGTTATGAATTCAGGACTCTGGCTTGCCCGCCCTTCCTTCCTTCCTTCCTTCCTCCCTCCCTTCCTCCCTCCCTCCCTCCCTCCCTTCCTTCCTTCCCTCCTTCCCTCCTTCCTTCCTTCCTTCCTTCCTTCCTTTCTTCCTTCCTTCCTTCCTTCCCTCCCTCCCTCCCTCCCTCCTTTCTTTTTAAGATTGTATTCATTATTTTCAGAGAGAAGGGCAGGGAGGGAGGAAGAAAGGGAGAGAAGCATCAATGTATGGTTACCTTTCACCTGCCTCCAGCTGGGGACCTGGCTGGAGACCTGGCTGGAGACCTGGCTTGCAACCTGGTTATGTGCCCTTACTGGGAATCAAACCAGTGACCCTTGGGTTCCCAAACTGGCGCCAATCTGCTGAGCCACCAGCCAGGACTTCAGGCATGCTCTTGCTTTATCAGCACAGTTATTGAATATGTTTTCTCCTTCATGGCAAGGAGGTTGCTGGGGGTTCTAAACTTTCTTCCCATGATCTTAGGAGACTCCAATTTCACTTTGAGTAGTTTTGTCAAATGAGGCATTTAAATCCACAGGCTCTGAGTAGCCAGGTTTAGATAACCTACTCATTTCTAAATTGATTACCATGGCCAAGGCCAAGGAAGTGAGATCTTCTCATTGGTAAAACCTAATTCGCACACTTAATCCCAAGTTCCAAGGTGTGGTCCAGCTACCAGGTAGGTTGACTGACAGGCATTATCCAAAGGAAAAATGAGGTGCTTTTACCTGAAGGTGTTAATATATGAAAGATAAATAGGTAAACATGAATAATGTTCACTAGAGTAAACGTGAAGGATCTTGGATACTGTATCATAGGTTTAAGATGAGTAAGTTTTTGTAAATATCCATTTGGGCTTCCATGAAAACCTGGAGCCTCTGGAGAGCATTCCTGTCCAGCAGTCCTCTGATCGTTAATAATTCACTGCAGCATAACTCACATATTATACAGATACCCGCAGACAGATCCTTCATACATAAAACTGAAAAATCTTCAATATGATGGGTTGTAAAGTGGAGAAAAAAACAATTTATCAGAAGGTTGGTTACTCTAACGTTGGACAATTTTTCAAGTTTGGGCTGATGAGTTCAAATATTTTATGTCTTCCTAATATTGCTAATGTGACCACTTCATAAAAAACTCTATTGCACTATGTCAAGATGATGCCTGATTTCTTTGAACTTTTTCCATTAACTTTATTCTTGTGTGTTCCATTTTAATTTTAGCTCAATGTATTTTCCTCATTAAATGACATATCCATAATCATTTATTTGTATTAAAATTTTAAGAGGTAAAGGATACAAGCGTAAAGATAACGGTGTTAATAATTAAAACATCATGCATAGGTATTCTATATCTACTTCTAAGCCTTTACAACTTTGGATTCATCTAGCCATACAGAGTTTATTACTTTTTAGTAACTTCCAATGGGGTTCTCAGGAATTCACTTGCTTTCAGAGTTATTTGATTTCCAAAGAGTTCATGCTCATTGTTAATACTCTGCTATTTAGTCATATATACTTATATTCAGCTTCAAGTAAAATATTCAAGTAACTTCAATTTGCATAGCTGCTATTTGGTTAGCTCTTAACAGCTTTTTAAATAAGTACCCAAAAGGTATTATTATCTCATAATATAAAACCAATCTAAATTTCATATTAGAAAGCAGTGTACTATCCTTGTACCATTACAAATTTATAATAAAAAGTTAGATGAAAAAAATATATAGTATCATTCTAAGTTTATACTGTATTCCAAGTGACAAGTTTCACACACAGATTTCATGGAATCATTTATGTATTTTAATATTTTGCAAACACCAACTGTTATTAGTCAAGTAATATAATATAAACGTAATGTAAAGCGTAAAGTTGTGTAGCAAGAGACTAGGTTTACAAAATTGCAATTACTTAGGAAATGCAGAGTTTAAAAACAGCTTCTGCTAAGTCCTGATTTAATTCTTATTTAATATAAAGTGAAGTACCCAACAAGCTGCTCTACATATTTTTATAGGCAACTAGGACTCTGAAATTATATTTTCAATTCCATTATCCCAAGATATCCAAATAGTCTCTTGAGTCTCTCATCTCAAAGAAAGAGATTACCGAGGCGATTTTGTGGAAGAATCAATGAAAACAACATTTTAGCCTAAACGATCAAGAAAATTAAGGACTCTGTGTGTTTATGGAATGAATTACCTTCAAGCTTTACTATTAACAAAGTGCTGTAGAAAGACATTTTACCTTCAATAATGAAACTGTAATGTGAAGAATCCATTATGTGCATTTTAGTCACTCACTAGATAACTGTTGAATGAATAAATGTGCACATGGCAATGGTTATCTTTTTGTTTTGCTTCCTTATTTGTTATTGTTGTTGCTGCTGTTATTATGCTATTCTAATGTAGAATATTGTGCCAAGGTACAATAGTTACAAATAAAGACAAGTCAGGTAAGAGGTGTGTGTACTCTTGTTCATTCAACCATACTGAATGCCAACATCTCCGGCTCACAATAAAAGGTAATATTTTGAATTGTCTGCTTCTGAATATCTGCCTAAAACTACAGGTTCTAACAATGCATGTTAGCTATCACACTTGATAGCACATGATTTTAACTTAGACCTTCTAAACATTCAAATCCCCACACTCTGATTCTAATGCCATAAGACTAATTCTATAAGGACTAAGATTTTGTATTTTAAACAAGTAATCCATGCAACTTTTAAAAGGCTGACAATCCTCAGACCATATAACAAACACTGTACCTCTACACCAAATTTTATAATAACCTTGAGGCAGTATTTATTCTGTACACCCTACTTCCATCCCCAACCCCTACAGCATGTCCATTAAATTACATTTAATGAAATGTACTTAGCTTTCGTCAGTGGTAGCTACGTAAGAATCAACAGTATTATAAAATACTGTATTTTATTGAAACGATTTTAACATACTTAAAATATCTATTGCTTCTTGAATGTCCACAAAATTGAATGTTCAGTGATAATAAATAATAATCATTATTTCTTCCTGCTTATCATAATAAAATACTTGGCTTTCCCTCTGTCTCTCTACTGCTCTCTGTCAATAAATGCAAAACAGAATCACTAGGAATATAGTTGGAAAATCCAGAATTATGCACCTCACTAAAATGGAATCTTACTGTCCTCTAATATTAATTTTGAAAGCATTTCATAGGTATTTCAGATGATACCATTTGATCCCTTAACTAAATTGAGAACCACAGCTACAGGCAGTGAGAAGAGGTCTTCTTCAGAATGTAGATTAATAAAATAAAATTATTACCCTGTTCCTCAGCCTGTTCCTATCACACCTACATATATTTACAAACCAAACTAATAATACAAATTCTCTAAAACAAAAACCTATTGTTTCCTCTACTTAGAGTACTTCTGCCATGGCATGTGTGGGTTTTTCTCGGACTGAGCCATTCTGACACTGACTACCTGACCTTAGCTCAGGGCCCACAGGTGAGGGCTCAGTCCCACAAGACTTTCCCCTGACTTCAGATTCTGACTCCAAGTCCAGGGCTCTCACAGCCCTGCAGCCAGCTATAAATCAGGGGTTCCCACAATCCTCTCTGGGATTTACTATAACAGCGCACAGAACTCTCGGAAATATCTAAAATGAATCTGCATTCATTGAAATGGTAAATACGTTTATAGTAATACTTAAGATGTTTTTTAAGCAAAAGGCAGATGTTACAATCATTCCTACATTTCCATGAAAATAAATAACGAGCTCTCCCCCCAATAAAACGTGTTAAAATTTTGTATCTGCTAAAAACATTAATATCTGAATTTCCATATTTAACTATAGACTATCACATTACATTGAACCATCTTACATGTTCAGCATTTTTTCTTTTGAATGTTAGTCAACATAGGTATTTTTCAATGCCAAATAGTCTCTAAATACTTCAATTCTCGGGAAAAGAGGAATACCCTAGTCCTATAGTTCTCTTGTTTTTCCCCCTAAATAAAGTACAGATTGTGCTAAGAAAACTCAAGGCAAACAAAATCCATAAAATATGAAGTACATCCTATTTAAAGTTATTGATTTATTTCAAATACACTACTCTAGCATAAGCAACCAAGCACTTAGGCAAATGTTTCCTATGTTCAGACGTTAGCACTCTTTTGGCCATGCAAGGTCGTATGTTTTAAAGTGACAATCCAAGCTGGAGCATTTTGCCCCTAGGGTCTTTATTCAGAGTATTTTCCAACAATGTCCTAAGCAGATAAATGCACCTAATGACCAGATTGCACAGCCTGATGCACACTTATTTGACTATGCAAACAACCCACCAAATGTACAATTAGCTATTCTTAAAAAGCATAGGTTAGTTGGTATTATCATGGAGATTTTTCCATGATAATCCTGGAAGATTATCCTGTTAACATGATAGTCCTGTTAGGATGCTTGGAATGATCACTTGGCTGCCAGCAATTGAGCAGCTAATTTTGAGAACCCATCATGGAAAACACCTCAAGAATCTCAATAAAATGCAATACCTAGTACCCCTGTTAGACCAAGGCAAGTATCGTTGCTGGCTTCTACAGAAGAATAATTTGGTTGGTACAAACTGTTTCCAACAAGAACAGGAAAAGGTGAAGCCAATACTGTAGAAAGGAGTCTATAAAATATTAAGAAGAACCAAATTTTAAAATGAAGGGAATAAATACATTGTGCCCTTCCAAATCACCGTACAATTTCTCTTGAAGCAGTCGGTACAGTACAAAAATTTGTAGTTGAGGGGTTTTAAGCATGCCAGGAGTGGTGGGGCTCACCAGTAGTAAGATAATCTGTTACCATCTCCTGAAGTAATTGTTATGTTAATTGGCTGAAATAAACTATCATGCCCCAGGCCAGCAGGAAAATTGTATGGGTGGGCAGCTTTTTGCCCTTTAGGAAAGAGACCCGTTAAAAAAGTTTATACCTTGAATTAATAATAATAAAAAAAAATTTTTTTTAAGAATATTGTTCCTTATTTTTAACCAACACAGAATTACCTGGAAACTCTTCATCTTGCACTCTGTCATACTGTCACAGGGCTGATTTGCATTTTTCTTTAAGACAGAAAAGTTTCATGGGGATGGGGAGGTTGTTTTCTAACTAGAACTTGTTAGAGAAAAGACCACAGGCAAAGAATGGAGTCACCTGTCCCTAAAGCCACGACAATGAACCCAGACTTAATGTCTGATCTAAGAGCAATTTCAACCTTTGTCGCAGTGTAGTCTAAATGAGTCAGTCTGGAATTTCTTAACAGGTATCAGTGTGGTCATTTGTCATGGGGGTCCTCTCTGTGTTCCCCAAAGGAAGCTGACACAATCTGCCTCTTAAGACACCCCACCTTCTGCTGCTTGATTCATGAATTGTTCAAGAAAGCCAATTCCATCTTTAAAAACGTATCCATTTGGAGTTTTATTCTTTCACGAAATGTACCCAACACTGCCTTTTAAGCTCAACCTCTGCCTTCCCATTTCTTTTCCAGAGCCTTGAAACCTCTAAGGCCTTATCATTTTGTTATTAATTCAAATTAATTACTAGGGTGCATATTTATAAACTTCTGGAAATATATGTATATCTTCTAAAAACACCGTAATTCCATTACTCACATATTCACCTATGTACTTTCTAAGCACAAAACCATACACTGGTAAAAGGGGGTTTTGGATGTAAAAATGCTGTTCTCATGTCTAAAAGTAAAACAATGAAATGCATCTGAAGTTTTATGAACTGGAAGAAACAACAGAAGTGCTGTTTCAAAAGTCTGTTTATATTTGGGCACTGACTGAATTTCAGTTTGGGGATGTAGAGATGGATGCCCCTTAGGAACAAAATGTGTTCGCTTAGAAAATAGGAAACACAAAAGCTTGAGCAGGTGTGGCCTGTAGTGGGATTCCGCAAAGGATGGGTACAAGACTGGGTTTGAAAGTAAAAGCAACAAAAAACAACTCATTATATCATCAGGTTAGAACAAAATGAGGAATCAAAAAATGAATGATACACATGGTATAAAGCCAGGGAGACTGAGAGAACTGCAAAATTGGAATACACTGAAGTGAAAGATGATTCGTTCGCGTTGACATATGCTGAATCAATGACAAATGTAGTATTGTTTAATATGCAGAGATCTGCATTTCTAGACATTCATGAGAGGACACAAAAGCAGTGGAAGAGAGAGACAATTACAGATCTATTCCTCAGTGGTCCCAGAGACTAGAGGGAACTCCAGCCTCTCAAAACATATGATGTAAATATTATAGCAAAAGCAAGCCTACATAAATCCATTCAGAACATCATTTTTTACAAAACCCCATAAATTATGCCAATAGATTCAATATTCAGGTAACGTGGTCATTATTGATAAATAGTTCTGTGACTTCAAGCACCTTGTCTTAATATTGTGAGAACTTCTGTGATAAACACAACCAATGTTTCCCTATACCTTTCAAGAAAATGAACAGTGAAATCCTCTCAGAAGAGAACTAACCTTTGCCTGATCTCTCCAAATCTGTTTTTTAAAATCTTCAACCTGCCTGCTTTCCTCTGAAGACTCACTTTGGAGCTGCTCCCACATTGCAACATTTTGACAAAGGCTCATGACATGGGTTAGTGTTTTTCCTCTTACAATCCTATACCCGCCCGACCTTAGATGGTTCTATATCCCCTTCGACTGCATCCAAGTCTCATTTCTTTTTAGGCCTCATAGATCTCCAACTTCTCACAAAGATGGGCATACTTAATGAGAAGCATCCGAAAAGAGAGGAGGGAAACAAAAACCAGCTAAATTATACAGGGGAAATCAAAGAATCAGACTCTTAGCTAAAGTACTGTTAACTGGGTATGGCTTTCCCATAAAGCTGAAAAATCACAGGAAAACAAACCAAAAGCCTTACCTTTAGGAGAGATTCTTTGCTTGACCAGACTTCAGGAAGTTTCCTGAATCTTCTAGACACAGACGGGAACTCCCTTGTGAAATGTATCTTCCCAGGAACCATGCTAACTCAGTTTGCATAATCCCCCAACTTTTATAACTGCCCAGGTACCCCTAGATGATGTTGGCCCCCTCGGGCTTATCTTCCACAAGAATCCTGTTCCATCGGTTTAGTCAGGACCCTCTTATTCCTGACGTGTCCTCTTAGCAAATTTCTATCTACTGACACCCCCTGCCTTCCCGCCCCTTGGCTCTACATTTGCACTCACCCATGCTGTATTTGGGATTAAGCACAATTTCTACCCCTCCCTGTGAAATTCCATTACAATAATTCCCAGGTACATGGCCTGGCCCTTCACGACGTCTACCACACCACCTAACAGGTGGCACAAGGATGTTTTACCTTTAAAATTTCCTTTCACACTGAGGCCACCTCCCTCGTGAAGATGATGGGATAATGGTAACTGAAAATTGTTTCTATCCATTTCACTCCAACCTAAAGTACTTCTGCTTCCATTTTCGCAAACTGAATGACTCTCTTTTTCCAGAAAACCCTAGAGATTCAGTGGCGAGAGGCAGAAGTCTCAAAATTGCTGTTGACAGACTATATTATTTAAAGCAGCCTTCTCTAGAATAAATGATCAGTCACCTGCAGAATTCCACTCCCCCCCCAAAAAAAAAAAAACAAGCAGTACTAAAACTATAGCATTTCCTACAAAATAACATCATTCGATTTAGAGGAGCATTAGTAAGACAGTCCCAATTTTGAAAGTTATTATTTTTTTTTTTTACATTTCAGAGATAAAGAAAAAACAAAACTACCCTCTGAAGGGCATTTGTAAAAAACCTGAAAAGAAATGTAGGCTGATGGACCCACCTGTGGTAAAGAACAGGTTTTCTGATGATTGGAGCCGGGACAAGGACTTCCTGCAGACCTGGTTTTCTTACAGTCCTTCAGGGTTCCTGTCTTGCTATTTTCTTATCTAATGTATCTTCACCTCTCAGCCCTTAATGACAGTGTTCGAAGGGCCTACAAAGAAGAGAAAAGACATTTTTGAAAAGACTGCTGAGTTACAGCAAAGTCACCTTGAACTCACTCCACACATGGTGCACTTGGGAATATAAAACAGAAACATCCCATTACAGGAGCCAACCTGCCAACACAGGGACAGGGTAGAGATACTGAGACACGTCTGCGTAGTTACAAAGCCAGTTTGAGTTCAAGAACTGTTTTCATAAATGATGCTGCTACACCTTGTTTGAGAAATAAGTGGCAAGAATGAGAGGAACCCGATCAAGGTCATTGTTTCAATACATGTAGATGGGGTGCCACTCTGCACAATTACAATGTAGAACAAGACTGTACATTATGCCTTTCTGAGTTTCCAGTGCAACTGGGTAAAAGATAAGAAAAATCTGTGATTGTAATGCAATGAGGCAAACATGATGGTGAGAGGTGGGGGGTAGTGCACATTAAGGTGGAGGATACTTCTTTCCTAAATTTGGGAGTGTAGAAGAGAGGGTCAAGGAAGTCTTCCCAGGAGAAATGACTTCCAAACAAATTGCTGAAGGAAGTGTAGTGGTTAATGAAGTTAGAAGACTGGAGAAAGGTATTGAAAATTTCACATAGGCAAGGAGAAGCTTGAGAGAGCTAAGACTGGGAAGGTAAGGAGGAAAATCTCACCTTGACTTCTGTTTTTAAAATATTTTATTTATTATTATTATTATTTATTTTTTAGAGAGACAGGAAGGGAGAGGCAGACAGGGAGAGAGACATCAATGTATGGTTGCCTTTCACCTGCTTCCAGCCATGGACCTGGTTGGAGACCTGGCTTGCAACTTGGTTATGTGCTCTGGCTGGGAATTGAACCAGCAACCTTTGGGTTCACAGGTTGGCTCCTTATCCACCAGCCAGGGTGACTTCATCTTTTTCAGTGCAATAGAAATTTACTTATTAAAAAATTCTGTATTTAACCTTACATGTTTGAACTTCAGTGCGCTTCAAAGGATTCTCCATTTGATGCCATACATCTATTGAAATATGTTTTTCCACTGCTTAAAAATGTTTTGAATTCATTGATTTTGATGTCCATTAGTGTCTCTGACATTTTTGTTTCACCTCTTCCACATAGGCAAAACATTTCCCTTCGAGGACTTTTTCATCTAAGTTGCTTGTTCCATCCCTGATCAGGGTATGTAGAGGAGGCACTAATTGATGTTTCTCACATTGATGTTTCTCTCTCTTTTCCTCCTTTCCTCTCCCTCTACTGGGCTACATTGGAGAAAGGGCAGAGTGAACTAGAGACCTGGGGCCATGGCCTTGGGGGTAGAAGTAAGAGAACAGTCCAGTGAGGTCCCAGGGCTGACCCCTCCTCCACACAGCAGGTATACCCCCTCCTCTCCAAGCAGTGACAGCTCAAGGGAAAGCTATAGCCCCATCCACAGGCTCATCTTGACTTTTATGCTCTATGTTTAAGAGGAGGGGCCTGAACCCAATATAAATCACGATCAGATTTTGAGCAATACAAAAAATGGCCAGGAGTACATCCGATTTATTGGAGTCCTAAAGAAAGTCTCACTAAATTATCTTTTACTAACTTACTTTTAACTTATTAATAAAAGTTTTTCTAAAGTTAATCTTAAAGTATCTCAATGTATGTGTTTTTTGGATCTAAGGCAAATGAATATATGTAACATATGTAATTTTTTAAGAAACCAGCTTTTATTTTGTAAAGACTGAACAAAGAAACACATTTTTCTTTGGATTTGGCTAAGATAGAATGCTAATAAGATGGCTGTTTGCAAATGGACCAGTTTGTGTCCACAGAGTAATATATATATAGACATCCATATAAATATGCATACACATATGTAAGTACAAGCATGCTTCTCTCTCTCTCTCTCTCTCTCTCTCTCTCTCTCTCTCTCTCTGATTCTTTTATCTATCTTTTGGAACTTTGCTGGTAAAGAAAAACAGGTTTAGGACTTTATAATACTTTTGTAAAATGAGGTATTGTTATCTAATGCATATATGCAACAAGCAGTTTAGCAAAATAGTGAAAATGGCATATATCAAGTATATTAAAATTTATATGCAGTCCTGAAACAAAGCCCTTCAAGTATACTCAGCTAGTCATTGGTTCAAAAAGTGGATTTGCATAATCCTCTGCATAAACTGGGATTTTGGACTAGTTTTTTTCACGAGAGACAAAGGAAGGGCAGTTCTGTTTGAAATGCTTGAGCATGGTAGTAGCTCTTTGGATTTTAGTCCTTTCATAGAGGAGAAACGCCAGTCAATGCCTGGGTTTATTTCCCTACCTGATATCTTCAGAGCCCCAGTCCAATTATCTATTTGTTACCTTAAACACCAGACAAAAAGAACTATTAGAGATAAGACGCTGCAGATGGTGGGTGAAAGTAGATGGTGTGTTTTACTTGCCACAAGAAGAATTGCTAAGCCTATAGGTAGGTTTTGTTTCCATTAATGGACTGTGGACCCTAGATTTAAACTACTCAGCCATCAACTTGGATTACACTGAGTTATGGGCATTTCAAGACCTGATCAGTGGTCCAGCACAGTAAAACTGAATGAAGTAGAATGGAAAAGAGTTCAGTTAGGGCCAATAAATATGTAACTACACATCAGTTCTTATAAAACCCTCTTACATAACAACACATAAAATTACACCGTAGCCATTCATACTTTTAAATCATGATTAGATTATGTTAAATTTTAAATTCTATTACTAACCATTCATTATGTTACAGTTATGGAATCTGCATGGGGAAAAAATAATCTCTGCTTCTCAGGCTAAAAACCACTAAATAAATGATGTAGTAAAACAAATTTTATTGTATTTTTTAATGGTTTCAGTTATCAGAAAAGCAAGCATGTGCCATTATACTACATATGGTATAGTTTGTGGCTCTTTAATTGGCTGGGAAAAGCAAATCTTTCTCCTCTCCCTGAAGTTTGCTATAATCCAAATGTATTGCATTTGCTCATCCAGACTGATCCGCTTCAATCTATAAACAGATAACCTCAGTTATAGGTTAGGTACCACATTTTCTTCATTGGGCTATAATTTTGGTGGGACACTTATTTGAGGTGCTTATTATAATAGTAGCATAAAATGGGGGTGGAGGTGATGACCCAGATTAGGTCAACCAAAATCTCTCCCAAGAATTTGAATCCTGAATACAAAGAACAAATAATAAACAGTTTATTCATTCTGTGACAGTGGGAACCTGATAATTCTTTTCATTTATTTTAAGTTCCTAAATCCTAGGAGTTATCCCATTTCTGTTGTTCTTGAAGCCTGGTTCTACTTTTCCATCCATTCCATAAGCTGACTGTGTATTTAAACAAACAAACCGAAAAGGTTCAAGTTAGTCATAGATGGTTTCTATTACTTGTAACCAAAGAATTCTAACTGAAGCAAAGCTTTGTAGCAAAGTGCACCAGAAATGAAGCAGGTGCTAAAAGATCTGTATTATTAAGTGTCCTCACGGAGAAAAATAATAATACATTATAAAGGAAGGCTTGAAAGAGGGAGACCTACCTCATGTTTGCATAAAATAAGTTTGTAAAAAGAAAGTAAAAGAATGGATGGAATCTTCAGAGGAGACGACAAAGGTCAGAGCTTGTCTGAGGAAGAGGAGGCAACATCAGGAAATGGATCAAGTTCAAGATGAGATGGAGGGAGGGGGGCAAATTTGAGATGAAATCAAAGTTTCGGGATAGAACCCAGATTCACACATATGACTGGGCAACGTAGAAGGAAAAGTGAGAAAAGGTTGGGAAGAAGTGTTCATCATTTACAAAAGAAATGTTTATTATGGTTTTGTGAGTAATGGTGAATAAGACAAACAAGTTCTTCACCTTCAGGAAATGCATGTTCTCCTGGAGGACAGAAACAAACAGCTAACAAAAATACCCTCCAACAGTAAGTTTTATGAAGGGAACAAGGGACTATAGAGACCAGCGGCATGGATAGAGGGGAGGGTTGAAAGGAGCCTGGAGGAAGGTTGTGATATTTCAGGTAAGAATTCAATCATGGGACAATGGGGGAAGTAGAGCATTCCAGGCAAAGGAACAGACAATACAAATATCCTAGAAAGAACTGGCTGTGATTTTTTCTTATAATTGACTGAAGATCACTCTAGCAGGGTGAGCAAAGGAGAGTGTGGCAGGAGACAGAGTTGGAAACAGGAGTGAGGCCAATAGGTTTGTTATGCCTTGGAGAGAGAGCTGAAATGTATTTCAAGTTTATAAGTGAGGTACTTAGGTTTTGTAAAGATCAACTTAATGTCTAAGGGTGGGGACAATTAGTCCTTTTTTCCTCACCTGAAGGTATGTTGATTAATTTTAAAGAAAGAGAGAGAGAGACAACTGATGTGAGAGAGAAACATCAATCGTTTGCCATATATATTCCAACCTCCAACCTAGCTATTGCACCCTGACTGGGAATTGAACTGGCAACCTTTGGTGCATGGGATAACACGCCAACCAACTGAGCCACACCGGTCAGAGAAGAAAATTAATTTTGAATAGTGAATTAGGTTTAGGTGAAGAAGGGCTTATCATGACAAAAATAACAGTGCATTTAAATAAAAGCATAATGCAGGTTTTTTGTTTTGTTTTGTTTTGTTTTTAGTACTTAACCTAGAACTTCAAAAATCATTTATGCTAGTGATGATTACCTTTCATAATGATACTGTCCATAATACATATTCTCACTTCTAATTTGCTATAGTATTTATATTTCCTACCACAAAATTTATCACTTCATTACATGCTAAGAGTACTGTATGTTTCATATTATATTTTGTACCCCAACTAGACTGGCAGTATTTTGAGGGAAGAGCTTATGCTGTTTATCTCTGTATGTTCCACATGGTCTAGCTTATATTTGATATGAATATAAATTAGGAATAATATTTATTTGATGTATACTATATCTTAGGTACCATACTAAAAGGTTTACATGCACAAATTAATTTACTATTTATCACAAATCTATGAAGAACTTATTTTTAAAATAAAAATCTAAATTTTCCATGATTACCTCCCTTATCTATTTATGACTAATTTATTAGTTGACTTATATATTTCAGAGATAAAAATTTAATCAGATAGGCTATTGGTCAAACTTTTTAAAAAAGAATGCATATGAATGGCACTTTCATGATCCTGGTACTATTGGAAACCAACTACAAATCTGTCCATTATGAAAGAATTCCACCTCTTTCTATGTCTGCATTTACTAGCTTTTCTGACAGTATATGTCATTTAAATTGAAGAGTTTATTTAATACATATCACATGATACTCTTTTATTTACCCTCCCTTTCATTTAATTAAGCCAAACCATATTTTTCCCACCAATATTTCAAAAAGATGAGAACAGAGTCTACTGTAGTCTACTGTGTCTTGTTGACATGCTGTCTAGATTCTAAGCATTTCTACCATCTAGATGCATGCACAAAAAGTACCTATCAAATAATGACCTTAACACTGATTATAACTGTGGCCCAGTTATCTCAATAGATACAGATGCCATACAATTTAAAAGAGGAAAGAGATAATGATATGAAGGGAAAAGCAATAATAAACATATACTAATGTGAATTACAAGAAAACATAAAACCAGTCAAAGAAACTACCATTGGGATCACAATAGGAGAACACAGAAAACAAAAATTGAAATAATGTATATCCTACCCTGACGCTTACATATATAAAAAACCATGGAGGAATTTTAATTGGGCAAAATCACTCTAAACGTTTTTGAAAACCAAGTTTGTGAAAACCTACGTCTCTCTTAAAACACACCTACAATGTTTACATTCTTGACATTTTGCTCGCAATCCACTTTCCTTATTCGAAGTCTAAATTTTGTAAACACGCCATTCCGGTTACTATCTTGGCTTCCATTCTGAATGCAAATAAATATTTCCCATGCCCCCTAAGGAAGAAAGCATTGAATAAATAGAAGGTGACATGAAAACAAACATCAACACATTGATTTGGATGGAAAATCAGATCAGACAAGATATTTGGTAACAGGAGTAGTGAAGATGAACAAGAAGAATGAGGGGAGGAGGTGGAGGATGGAGAGGAGGGAAAAAGCAAAAGAGAAAGAAAATCACATACACACATACACACACAAACACACACACACTCATCATTTTGAAAACTTCAAGTATTTAAATGATTTGGTAGTTTTTCCAGGAGACATTGATTATCTGGCTATCTTTACTATCTGTCCTGCCCAGCACCCCTTAGCCACTATCCCTATCCCTTCTTAATTTGATAAAGGTCTCTTGGTTTACAGAAGCTGTATCATTTAAAAATATTAGGATCACAACAGGCTGATTAATAACTGTTGAAAAGCTAAGTTTTGGTGATAAACCACAAAGACCTCTCTTATGTGAGATGTCTGTTTTGTAGCCTGTAGGGTTGATAGTTTAGATTTTAGGTTTAGCTGCATTTCTTCAGGAGGGCTGGCAAAGCAGGATTACAAAGAATATATCATTAGAGGCATTCACATTTTCTTAAATGAAGAGGCAGAAACTTGGATTAGAAAAACTGCTAATCATCAGCGGCTATTTTGGCAAGGGAGGACAAAATGGCACAATAACATTCGAATAAAAATGCTTTTAAAGTATTTAAATTCAGTCTTCACTTCTTCAAAAATTTAGAGAATTAGCCACTTGTTACCTCATTTAGTGCTCAAAATTCAATTTAGCCTAAAGCACTCTAATAAACATAAGAGACCCTGGAAATATATGAAAATAACATTTTGTAAACATCATATGGCTTCACATTTTGAGGCCAATTTACACATGCTCCTTTTTCGGTATGTGCTGAAAAATAGTCTCCTTCTTTTTAACCTTTTACTTCTCTTTCATCATACACGTTGCACAACAGGAGCATTTTTGAAGGGACCACCTATCAAAATAGCACGGAGCAGTGGTATGCAAAGAGCAAAATTTAAGAAATGGCAATTTAAGTTTTTATTCCCTCCCCTTAATTTTAATCAGAAACTTGATCAGAGAAGCAGGGCGTATGAGACATACGGGAATTATTCTAGAAGCTTCAATATAAAGGAACACTGTTCTAAGCAAAAGCCACAACATTAAAGACCTTATACAGGCAACTACCATGTAACACAGATGTTAAGTTCCTAAAAAAAGCCATGTTACGTGAATCCATGTTATACAAAACAAAGAACTAGTACAAAAAAGGGTGTTAGTTTCAAAAAAATAGTAAAAATAAAGAGAACGATCTTTATTAAAATAATTTTCACCAAAAGTATGTCATATTAAAATGTATTAAATAATATTTTCTTCATCATCACTACTATGCACCATTAACCAAGGTTATTTTCTTTTTGACAAGATATCTTCATTCTCTGAACTTTCTTCAGCATTATCTTGACTTCTATTTTTTTTTGCAAAAAAAAAATCTGTTATCTTAGATTGCTGTCTACGTTATTTAGGGATTTGCTTAATTTCAAATGAGGTATCTTTTCCTCTTAAAAGCCCTTCTAATGCTCCATGTTGTTCAGGATTTCTCTAATCCTCAAACCATTTTAGAGTGAAACTGTGTTCCACGATGCTGTGTTGTACAAGGGTTTGCCCCAATTTCCGAACCCTGTTAAAGTGAAACCGTGTTATAGAAGTGCCGTGTTATAAGGAGGTTACCTGTACACTCTGGAACTCACTGAAAACTAGTTATTATCCCCATCGTCTCAAACCTTGAAGCTCTTCTCCATTCCTAACTGTGACTCAATAGCTGACACCAAAGTCAGCTCACTGTTGTGCTAACAGCACAGATCCTGGAACATGACTGCCTGCGTTGTTAACCCTGCTCTGCCTCTTTCTAGCTTTTTGACCTTTGGCAAATAACCTTCCCATACTTCAATTTTTTTTCATCTGTAAAATGGGATTATTCCAATCCCTACCTCATAAGGTTATTACATTAGTTCGTATTTATTAAAGGGTTTAGAAAGACGACTGGGACATAGTAATGCTTTTTAAATGTTTGATAAATAAATATACAAAATTGAAAAGTACATTGTCAGTATATTTCAATTAGGCCCTTATGCTAGTCCAAGTCCTGTTACACATGGTAGACATGAAGATAATAGTCAAATCTCTGGGCTTGCTCAGTTTACATTCTAGAGAAAAATAATAGAAATAACCAAGGCATTTTTTGATGGAAGTCAACGTTTTGAAGAAGTGAGTATTGGTTGAGTGATAAGGGAGGAGTTGTATTTTGGAAGGCTCTTCTGGGACCTGGGCTCTGAGATAAGAAGGCAGTCAAGGCATAAGAAACAGGACCTCTTGAGGTCTTGGTGACTGGAGTACTTGTCCTTTTCCTGGGGTAGAAAGAATGCCTGGGTGCAGGACAGACAGAAGAAAGGGGAGAAGCAAGATACAGTGGTAGATAAACCAGCCAGGGTTTGGAGTTTTAGATGTTACATGCAATGGAAAAATTATTGCAGGATTTCTAACTAGTAATCAAGTTGATCTAGTGTAGCTGTCAATAAGCTCCTTGGTGTTTGAATGGTGACTGAAACTCAGTGCTTCTTTGCCTGACTTTCTGCATTGGCTTGGTGCTTTTGATGCAAAATTGTACCTTGTTATTGAATCAACAAATGTAATAGATACTTGCTGGGAGTATATGTATGCACATCTGTCACTAACTAAATATTAGCCTTGTTCATCTAGTTACATATTTTCTGATCCTATATTTCACTCATCTAATTTTTAAAAATAATTTTATTTATTCATTTTCAGAGAGAGGGGAATGGAGGGAGAAAGAGAGGGAGAAAAAATCAATGTGTGGTTGCCTCTCATGAGTCCCCGACCTGGGATCTGGCCCACAACCCAGGTATGTGCCCTGACTGGGAATTGAACCAGCAACTCTTTGGTTCACAGGCTGGTACTCAATCAATCCACTGAACCACACCAGCCACGGCCATTCATCCTATTTTTGAATGATAATTGCTCTCTAGTGTCTTGCCACAAACCATGCATAGGAACACCACATGCATGTTCTATAGGCGGCTACCTACACTTATAGGATGTGGGAAGCAGTAAACAACTTCTGTGTTCCTACCATTAGATGCACTGCATCAGTTAGCACAGGTTAAATGTCAGAGTAAACAGAAGGTGCATATTTTACTGAGGGCAGAGAAAATATTATAGGACTTCCATGTCAAAGCCCACAGTCCTATGAGGAGGACCCATCCAGACAGATAATCTATATAATAGATCCAGCCATGACTTGAACCAAGAAGTGACTGTTCCATATGTTTTGTACTTAAAATTATTTTCCAAAACCATTCATTACGCAATTCCACTTTCTCTCTCCAGTTTTAATGGGCTCTGCCACTCTTTCTGTTTTCTTAATTTCTAAAAGCTGTTCAACTTTTAAAAAAGTATCAGGGGTTATAAAAGATATGCACTTGACTTTAGGAAAACAAAGAGTAACCGTCTTCAAAATTCTGACTAATGAGAAAAAAAAAAAACAATTAAATTCAAACAAATAACTGTTGTGCAAATACTGTGTAAGCAAAGCTGAGATAGGCTCCTTTTTCCCTAGGAGCTACTAATGAAATTACTTTTGGACTCAGTGTCTTATAGTTTCATTTACTCTCTGTGGTTTATTATTTGGTGCTTACTTGCATACATGTCTTAAGTTTTGGGCATAGTTTGCTGGTTGGTTGAGGATATAATGTTCAAACAGACAATATTTCAGTCTGTGCAAATTCTGTTTCTCCAGTAAAACCAGGTCATAGAAACCACATTTTGTACTAAAATACCCCTATTTGATGGATTCACTATGGTGCTAAATTATGAATATGTTACACTTTTAAACACAAGTAAAACTTAATTTTGTGATAAAAATAGATTGAAGTTAGCAGTTTAACAATACCATGATTATGGTCTTATCAAAATGTTTCCCTCCTAACTCTTTTGTCTCCAAACTCAACAGCTAGTATTATTTCTCCTTTGAGTGAGTTTTTTCTTCATGATTTAAGATTCTTTGCCAAGTGAGTACCCATCTTGGCTACACACGGACATTGCTTCTTGGTAGAAGTCTTGTTTTGACACGCAGGTGCATTGCGTCCTGGGTAGATAAGTGAGCTGATTAGCTGCACTCATTATCCTTATGAGGTTATGTGATTTGCTACTGTCTCAAGACTTTCCCGATTGTGCCTTGATCTCTTTTTTATTCCTCTCCATTTTTATAATAAACATCCTTAATAAGAAAACCACAGAATTATGCGTATGCGTACTGTTAACATAGTGCCTATGTTAAATTAAATATTGACTTCGCAAACTCTACATAATTTATTAATTACCATTCTCAATCTGTGAAATTTATTATGAAACTGATAACAATGCCTGGTGGTAAAAATCCCACCCGTGTCAAATTGAATGACCCAAGGAAGCCAATTACAAAATTGACAAATCTATGACAAATCCTTCGATAAAAAATGACACTTTTATTTTAACAGGGACTGATTTTTTTTTTCCAGGACACTGAGACATTTTCCTTGAAGGAATAATGCTCTTCAATTTTAAAAAACGGCTTTTTTTTTTTCCTTTTCAGAAAATTGCTTTCTTGTGAGGCTTGTTAGCCTTTCTGTTCTTTCTGCCTTTCCCCAGAAGTTGCTTTTTCATTCTTCAGCATTTTAGAAGATGTTGAGAGAGAATTTCAAGTATTTAAAAAATATATTTTTAGCAGATTTACCTTTTGTGCGGGGTGTCAGATAGTTCATAGGGGCACCCTGAGCTTTCTCACATCTTTTGTCAGTGAACAGATTTTCATTCCTAAAGAACAATTGTTCACATTACAAAAATAAGTCTCCTACGTAGGTGCCCTTGCTGATAGCTTCCAGAGAAAAGATTAAAAAAATAAATGATCCCACAGACTGATGAATCTACTCTCACTCTGTCCACCAAACCGAGGGCTTTCAAGGAGGACATAATGAAGACATGGGGTGGGGTGGGGGAAAACAGTTTTCTAAGCTTCCACCACTATTCCTAATATAGATTCTGTGAGCAGGGGTCACATAAGTAATGAACTGAAAGTCAAATAAAATATAGTCATCTTGAGGGTAATGCCAAGAATATTTGCTACAATTCTTTCATACCCACAATGTCAAAAATATCAATAACCTTAGTAAAAAGTGATGGGGAAAACCCTGCTACTTGCAATTCTGCAAAATTATCAGACAAAAACTCTACCACTCAATCTCTCTGCTCACGCGTGTCATGAGTATAGTTCTTCAAGCTTATCTGCACATCAACATCACTTGGGGGAGCTTCCAGATCTTTCCCTGCTGAAGTTCCAGCCCCAGGGAACCTGCTTCCATCGCCCCACACTTGGGAGCGGACGCTGGCACGGGTTCCAGTTGGCACGAGTCCCGTGGGCAGGCAGGACTGTGGAACACGGGCTTAGACTGACATCTCTACCTTGAAACGTTCACTTGAAAAATCTGCAAGATAAAATTAGCAGGAAGACTTTTTCTTTCCAATGAAAATAAGCCTTGTCTGGGGATGGTTGGCTGTGTGTTCCACTGGCATTTATTTATTTTTTTCATGCAGTTACTCCACATTTTTTATCATTAGTCTTAGTGTTGTAAGTAGTAATGTTACACTTACATCTGGTTCCCATCTTTCAATTAAGCAACGAAGCAACAGATGTGTGTAGGCCCTTGGCTCGGTGGGAAAACCTCAATCAAAACTTTTAAAACTTTATTGCTGACCTCAGGGCATTAACCCATTTTGCTCTGCAAACAGACCGGCTGAGGAGGGACATGGACAATGGGGGGAAAGGGACCAATTTTCAACCCCATTACAGTCACACGCTGCTTATAATGATCTTGTTGTTGTTGATCACCAATATTGAATAGGCCAGGGGCCCCATAGCATTAGAATAGAACTGAAAATTTTCAGTGCCCTAGTGACTTCGCATTTAGTTGTGGCTATAACATTGTAGATGTGGTGGCATCCTAGCCTTGGAAATGTTTAGCAGGAGATCAGTTGGTTACTCAAGTGTTTGCATATCCGGGTGTAACAAACTTGCTTCACTGCCAGTTTAAAAATATAGTATAAGCCCTGCCTGGTGTGGCTCAGTGAATTGAGCGCCAGCCTGCAAACCCAAGGGTCATGGGTTTGATTCCCAGCCAGGGCACATAACCAGGTTACAAGCCAGGTCTCCAGCCAGGTCCCCAGCTGGTGAAAGACAACCATACATTGATGTCTCTCTCCCTTTCTTCCTCCCTCCCTCCCCCTCTCTTTAAAAATAATGAATAAAATCTTTAAAAAAATACATATATAGAGAGAGTACATCTGATTATGTACAGTACATGATACTAATAATAAATGTGATAAATGACTGTGCTACCATTTTATATATTTGCTAATCTATACCTTTTATTGTTACTTTAGAGTGCCCTGTTTCCACTTCAAAAGAAAAACAGCTGCGCTGTAAAACATCATGCCCTGTTATGCAGGCAACAGCCTCATCTCGGCTTCCATCGTCCCTTCTTGAACTCCGTTTCTTTTTTGCTTGATTTAATTCCACCTTGTTTTGGACAGTAGCATACTGGGAAGGCTTGTAGCCTAGGAGAAGTACAGGCTCCACCATATCACCCAGGTGTACTAGGCTATGCCATCTAGGGATGCGTTAGTACAGTCCTTGTTAGTCCAGTGACAGAGCCACCTAACCTGGCGTTTCTCAGGCCATGTCCCCAGAGCTCAGTGGCCCAAGGCTGCCCTGGCAATGAGGGAGGGAGAAGTTGTTAGGAAGGTTGGCCAAGTCATAAGTAGGGAGGCATGGCAGCTGTTAAGTGCCGTGCGGTATCGTTAAAGATGATGTGGCTTTAAACTCTTTTGGATGGGTAACAAACTTCACACTCACCCCTTTCTGCTGTCCAATTCACTCCCAAACAATCGGAAACTGGGCTAGGTAGTGGGCTTCTTATAGCAGAGAAGCGGCGTTTTGCAAGGAGGTGTCGCTGTACAAGTAGGCTGGCCAGGAAGTGTAAACACATCTGGGTTACATCTGTGTTAATAGTAAAGATAAGTAATACCTGGGATGACTCTTTGAACAACACTGCCTATCTGTCTCAAAATTTCATTATCATGTAATGATTAAGGGTGTTCACTCTCCCATCAGACTCTCTTGAAGCTAAGATACCCTTTTTGTGTGTGCTCAGACTGTAATGTTTTAACCTGTAAGGGTCAGTTATCCCTATCCTTCAGCTGGGTATAATGCACCTATTTCAGATGGGAGTTGATGTTCGTGGTTGACTGAACCATGGGTGGCTGTATTAGAGATGAAAGTGCGCACACCTGGTCCCTTTCTCCCCGTCATCTGTGCCCCTCCTCAGCTGGTCTGTCTGCAGAGCAACTCTGGGAAATGCCCTGAGGTCAGAAATAAAGTTTTAAAAGTGCTGTTTGAGGTTTTCCAAGGAGCAAAGGGTCTAAATATATGTGACTATGTTCATTAATTAAAAGATGGGTACCAGAGGCTGTAATACGAATATTAGTATAAGTATGACAACCCTAAGACTAATAATAAAAATGTGGAGTAACTGCATGAAAAAAATAAATAAATGCCAGTGGAACACACAGCCAACCATCCCCAGACAAGGCTTATTTTCTTTGGAAAGAAAAAGTCTTCCTGCTAATTTTATCCTGCAGATTTTTCAAGCGAACATTTCAAGGTAGAGATGTCAGTCTAAGCCCGTGTTCCACAGTCCTGCCTGCCCACGGGACTCGTGCCAACTGGAACCCGTGCCAGCGTCCGCTCCCAAGTGTGGGGCGATGGAAGCAGGTTCCCTGGGGCTGGAACTTCAGCAGGGAAAGATCTGGAAGCTCCCCCAAGTGATGCTGAAGTGCAGATAAGCATGAGGAACTGTACTCATGACACGCGTGAGCAGAGAGATTGAGTGGTAGAGAGTTTCTGTCTGATAATTTTGCAGAGTTGAAAATAGGCAGGTCTCTCCTCCCCCCACCTTTTTAACTAAGTTATTGATAGTCCAAGTTGTGAATAGTCACTGCTCTAAAATTTCATATGAAAGTGGGTTATTAAGAAGCAGGGTAAATTGTTATCTACCAAAGTATATGATAAATAGCATTTAGATTGCCAGGCACATCCTCCAAATTAATTTTAATTTACAAAATGGTGCTAGACAGGTTGCAAGCCAGGTCTCCAGCCAGGTCCGCAGCTGGAGGCAAGTGAAAGGGAACCATACATTGATGTTTCTCTCCCTCTCTGCCTCTCTCCCTGCCCTTCTCTCTAAAAATAATAAATAAAATCTTTAAAAATAAAATGATGCTAGATAGTACAGTGTTACCTAAATTAGATTCCAGATTAATTCTAAGAGCTACATTTTATCTCCTTATAAAGATGAGAAAATGAGGTATAGTAATTGTGTTACACCACATAGGTCATAAATAGTATGTGTGTGTGTATATATATATGTGTGTGTGTGTATATATATGTGTGAGTGTGTATATATATTTTTTAAATTTTAGATCATGTTCAGTCCATTGCTCATTTTCTGGACTTTGAGTTTTTCTCATTTTTAGTGGTTTAGGATTCTGGAATTTTACAATGACTAATTTCACTTCAAATCGAAAGTCTTTCGGGATAGCGAACCAGGCACTCTATCAGGGGCTGATAAAGCAGTGCCTTGGACTATCAATGAAAGAGCTACCAACATCACTTTATCATCATTACCATCTTTGTCATCATCTCTGACTACCTAAGGCCTTACTATTTGTGAAACACTGTGCAGTGCTGCCTACGCATCTCGTCTTATTCGATGTCATGAACAATTCTATGAAGTAGATCCAGTTATCACCCCTATTTACAGAAGAAACTTAGACACCAAGCAGTTTAGAAATTATCCTTTAACCCAGGCAGGCTGACCCATTTTCTCCACAACTATGTCACAGGGCCATTCTACCAACGTCCATATATTTAAGTTCTATTTCTTGCACTTCATTAGCATCTGAAAACTTCCATCCTAAGACTGATCATGGAATTTTTCAATTTTGCCTTGTCACTTGGGCTTAGCACCTCATGCTGGGGATTTCTTCTCTAGGAAACAAGATTGATTATACTCCCATTTAGACTTTTACTAAGAGCCTGGACTATGGCTCAGTTCAAGACAGTACACATTCTTTTACTGGAGGCTCCTACTGGCTATTTTCAGTCAGATGGCTGAGATACCCATCTAATCAAGACCAAAGTCATACTTTAGCTTAGACGTAGCTAAACAGAAGAAAGCAAGGAAAACAGACCAAGGAAAAGAAGGCACTTTGAGGCAGGAACTTTAAGCACAAAATAACAATACAAATCTAGGTTCAAGTTCTGACACTGTGGCATTGCCAAAGATGGCATTTCTGTACCTCAGTTGTTTCATTCATTGAACAAAGATAATGCTGCATTTTGTTGAGTTGACTATAAAATGCAACATTTTGGCTTCTATGAAGTAAGAGCATAGCTTACAATCAATGAGGCGGTGTAGTTTAATTTACAATTTAATTTTGTTCTCAGTGGCACCTAAAATAATGTCTTAGAATGAATAGGGGATAAAACATAATGTATTGCTTACCAGTGATTATATGCATTTTGTTTGACCCCTTCCCCAGCATTTAATTCCCCTTCAATGACTTAGTCTGAGCAAATGAATTCACGCCCATTCCCTTTGACTTAGACAAACAACCGGGAGACATTGGGGAGAGCTTTCTGCCCCACCAGGAAAAACATGCAAAAACATCCTTCTGAACACTCATGTGACTTTCAGAATAGCGGCCACCATCTCCTTTCTGCACTGAGGTTAAAACCATTGGCCAAACACAACAGTGCCTCAACAAATTCAGGAAGCAGAGAGAGGAGTCCGGAGTCACCACACCCACAGCGCTGCACTTCCTGTTACAGGTGACAATCCATTTTCTTCTCACAATGAAATACAGACCGTGGATAATCAATGTTGTTTGTTGCAGAAAGGGAACCAGTGTTACATTGTCAAAATTACCTAGGAATCAACAAAGTTCAATTTTGAGCCATTTATTTTTTAACTTGATAAAAAAATAGAAAATACTAAAATCATATTTATCATATTTTTATACTCATATTGCACTAGAAACAGAATAAGAATATAAAGGGGAACAGAGCCAACGTTCCAAGTTATTCTGAGAGGATACTGGATAAATAGAGATACAGAATAGCTGTATTCCTGCAACAAGAATGGCATGTGAACACATTTGAAGTTTTATTAAGTAAATAATAAGGTCTTAACAATATTGAATTGAAGGCGACCACTCACGTTTCAGTTATGGGTGCCCCTTTCCACGTGTTAATGATATTACAAATCGATCAACTATATGCAAATATGAAATGAAACCGTAATTAAGAGCTGAACACACTGAGAACTAGCTCATTGCATCTTACGATAAAACCTGAAAGTAGAATGGAAGGGGTTAGTGTAAGGGACTAAAGATGAATGAAGGTAGCTTTTAAATAATAGGAATTGCACTGAGTTTGCCTGTTACCAAAGTTGTTGGATCCTGCAGAATTCTTGCCTCACCTACAAATGCGGCTTTAGTGTAAGCCAACTACCCATGAATACCTTCTTGAATTGGAATTGGCACCTCATGGAACAAAACTCTAAGAATAATGTTAGCACAACACCTTCAACTGATATGGTAGCTATTGAAAGAGTGAAAAGCAGAAATATTAAAACTGTATTCCAATCATGATACCTTATTGGGGGGCTAGCTCTGCTACCACCAAGTAGAACTAACCCTATTTGGAAGAGTTGGAAGCAACTGAAAGGAGAATATGAAGATATTAAAAATATGGCACATGCTAATAGTTCATTTGAAATATGTCTGATGGGGCTTAGTTCACGACAACATTATGACTGTGATGGACAGATTTTAAATTGCATCTCAAAGACCAACTTCAATAGATGTTTACTACATTCATTTTAGCCCTTTATTCTCTGTATGTGAGTGGTTTTGTTTTCAGTTCAAGATGCCACTTTATGGATGACCTGAAAATAATAACCTAGAGGAGAATAATAGCCTGTGAAGAGGTATGAAACCTGTTTAATTAAAAAGGGAGGAGAACTATGACGATTGATGTCAGAAAGATAAAATTTGTGGTCCAAACTGAGTTGCTGAAATATGTGAACTGATACAAATCAGAAGTGTATCTTAAAGATATACTTTATCCCTATCAAGAATATAAGTAAGATAATAACTGCAAGTCAAAGAGAGACATTTCACTTCAGCATCATTAAATTCAAAAAACAAAAAAGTTTCTCATGAGCTCTTGAATAAGGTGCCAAGCAACTTCCTCACCAGTGATTTCATGCCAACAGGCCAACAGAAGCTGGAGGCCATCTGCCAGGGTGGCTACGGCTGGCATGTCTGCCTTCAAGTGGGACACCACCGGAAGAGATGACACTGTATGTCCTTTCCAACTCTGAGGAAACAACCGCATGTACTGCCTTTCTGTAATTTGCAAGGTGTTACACTTGGTTTGAAGATGCAGAAACAAAGGCCACAAGTCCACAAGAAGCTTCAGTCTAGATGGTAAACCAGATCGTTCCGTAAAATTCCAAAATGATAGAGTGATACCCAATGGCTATTTGGGCCTAGAAGTGGAACAAAAACTCGAGAGGCCAGGGGGAGATGATGTGATGAGACCTGAAGAGTATATACAGGAAATAAGAAGGGATAAAAGTGAAGAGAGACATTTTCCAATCCTATTCGGTACGTATCTGGATATATACGTACTTTCTCACGTAGTAGAGGAGCAAGAAGAAAAGAACCTGTAGCATCTGTTATCACAGTTACCTTTAATTGTACGTACGCAGCTACCACAAACTAAGTGCAAGTTCCATTTGAAAGAAAACAGTAAAAAGTACAAATGTCAGCAGCTTTTTAGCTTTCAAACCACAGGGGAACATATGTAAATATAATCCCGCTAAATAATTGATTTTCTTAGAGCACTGAAATTTAGAAACAACTAACCTACGTAACCTTGTTATCCTGTCCAATTTAAAAAAATCCTCAATAGTTAATAATTCTCTGCACATCTCAGTTGCCATCCCACCCAAAAAAAAAAAAAAAATGTTTGTGAAATTCCTTGGAAATCTGGGAATAATAGCGTAAGATTCTTTTACGGCAAGTGATGCAAATATAGTAATATTCTAATGATCCCTTCTCTAGAGTGAATTACATCGAGAAATATGGCTTAAAAAGCCATTAGTAATACAGCAGGGAATACATATCAAATCCTATGGAGCTGTGCCTATTTCCAATATTGTTTTATTGTAAAATGTGCGTTTGAATTTGAGGCTGGAGAAGGTAACCCTCAGTGGTATTCACTTGCTACCAGTCACCATCTTGTTTACATGCACCCCACAGAGAATAGGGATTGCTGGGTAGAGGTCAGGGTACGGAGGAAGTGACCATGTGTGACATCTGAGGCTGCATCACAGAAGTTGCTAGAGGTCCTGCCTTCCTCTTTCTGATCCCTTGCTTTGGGAATGCCACCTGCCATATCATGAGGACACTCAAGTTGCCCTGTGGACAGACACACAGGACAAGGAACTGAGGCCTTCCGACAACACTCTTGTGAGTGAGCCAAATTGGAAGTGAATTCTCCAGCCTTGTCAAGCCTTCAGGGGACTCTCCCAGGTGACATTGTGACTGCAAACTACGGAAGACACTATGCAAGAACCAACCTGATAAGCTGCTCATAAATTCTGTACCCACAAAAACATGTCAGGTAATAAATGCCTGTTGCTGCTATGACAACAGCTTCATTGAGATGTAATTGCCCATCATAAAGTTTGTCAGTGTGAAATGTCCAATTCAATGGCTTGAAGTATATTTAAAACGTTGTGCAACTATTTTTCTAATATAATTTTACAACATTTTTTATTACCTTATAAATAAAAGTTTATCCAACATCAGTGACTCCCATCCCCTAAACCACACCCTGCACTTTCTGCTTCTCACAACCACTGATCTATTTGTCTTTACACATTTTAACTGATCAGAAGGAAAATAGCCCATTGTTTCCTACAAGAAAAAAAGTTACCATATTCTTTGAGTATATATATATATAGCAAAAAGTGAAAATTCCATCAGAAGTAGAAATAAAAAATATAATTCAAATGTATGTGCTCACCTAATTTCCATAGTAGTGATTTTTATCATCTAAGAAAATATCAACCAAAACAATGTCCACTAACAATATAGGAAATAAGTTGTAATGCCTAATATTTTTCTCACTTCTTCTCTTCTAGGCATCCCTTTGTTTATACAAAATGGAGAACTGCCTCTCATAATGCTTTTACATATATAACAAACTCATGTTTAAAAATTTTTTTCTTTAAAAAGTTATTCAAGATGGGACAATTTGGAATGGCATACATTATTCAATGAGGGGTACTCAGTGTGTTCAGATTTAGGAACCAGAGTAAATTACACATTCTGAAAACTTTCACTGGTACTTGGATTTTAAGGGAAAATCATGCAGTATGATTTTTAAAAATTATTTCTATAGTACCTTTGTCTTTATCGGTCTGCTCTCTACAATGGGATAGAAATATGAGTAAAAACGATAAGATGGCCTAAAAAAGAATGTAAAGTGAGTAGATATGTATTTTATAGCAACATCAGCAAACATGTATAGCTTTGAGATAGGTTTCACTTCTCATCCACAACTGATAAGAAAGTTCTTTAAAGTCCTGATATTATATTAAAGGGACTTGAGAATTTCTCAACAATATTACCTCTCAACTATTTTATTTTTAATATAACTTACTTCTACTTTTTTTGGACCTATGACAAAGAAAATTTGGTCCATTTCCTTGAATGTTCTCCTTGCTATATAATACTTGTATTCTTATATTTTCAAATACCTGTTATAAATAATAAATTTAACTCAGAAAATGTACACCCACCTGCTTTCAATCTAAAATTGCCATGACATGTTCAGAAAGAAAATGGCAGTAATGATTGTGTTTATTTTAAATAAAAAGCTACTAAAACTATCTTTAATATTTTTTAATAACATCTGGATGAACACAAAGAAGTACACTCCGGGGATTGATGATATTGTAAAGACCTCTTAATAAGTACAAAAAAATATCAAAAGCAGTACCATATAAAGGCAGAAAAGGTACATTGTGACAAAGTGTGACAATAAATTACTCTCATTATTTATTAAAAGAACAAATGTAAGCAATATAATAAAGCCTCTTTTGTATAGGTATATGAATTCAAAAGGCAGTTCTGTAAGTGACAAAATAATAGCTCTTTGTGTGAAGTTTGTTATTTTGAATGTTCCCATCATTTTGGTGACATAAATCACTTCTAGATGATTTATGATATAATCTGTGCTTTTTCCTTTATGGAGATATTAAAATATTATAGTTAGATCATGCTCTGGCTTTTTACACCTTGTTATCCAAGCATTTCCTTTTCAGTGTTTTGAAGGTACCCAAAATGTAAAATTAACTTATACCTAAAAGTATGGTGGAGAAACATTCATGTTCAATAAGTTCATCAGCATGTTTCCTATGCTCTGTCCCTGAAGGAGAATTTTTACTGGGCGTCCTACCAGTGTGTGTGGCCAGTCTTAAAAACTGAAGAAATTCAGATTTTGTTTGCAACTTCATAGATTATAAAAATTTCGGACAATAACTAGATAAAAGAGTGGGATTTGGTGAGTGATTTTTTTCACGACATAAGTGATACTAACTAGTTTATTTTAAACACCTCCCCCCACTCCTACCATCTTTCATATAATATTTTAGCGACCTGCATAACATATAAATGTGTGAATCAATCGTCAAAATTAAATCTCCTTACTATGGTCTAAAAGGCTCTGAGAAATCTGGCCCTGCACCATCTGACCTAAAGTTGCGTGTACTTCCTGCTGTTTGGAGTTAGCCCCACTGGCCTTCTTACGCTTCTTAAATTAGCCTAACTTTTTTTCCATTTTAGAGCATTTGCAATTTCCATAAGGAAGACCTTTCTACAAGTGGGTTTTATCATTCATGTCTCAAGGTAGATTGAATATTATTTTCTCCGAGAGGCCTCCTTAGCCACTTAAATCAATTCTCTACCTCCGTAGTTTTTCTTTTTTCTTTTTCTTTAAATCCTCACCCCAAGATACACTTACTGATTTTAGAGAGAGGTAGGGAGAGAGAGAGAGAGAGAAACATCGATTTGGGAGAGAAACATTGATTGGTTGCCTCCCATTTACGTCGGGCTGGGAATTGAACCCACAATCTAGGTACGTGCTCTGGCTGGGAACTGAGCCTGCAACCTTTCAGCATATGCAACAACATTCCAAACAACTGAGTCACCAGGCTAGGGCTGCCCACATTCCTCATCACAGCACCATATTGTTTTCCTTTAGAGCAGTCATCACCTTCTGTGATGATTATTTTATGTTTTTATTTGGGGGCTTCCCTAATTCATCTAAAAAATAAGCTACACGAGGGCAAGGACTTTGCCTTTCAGGTACTTAGTTGCATCAAAGGTAGAATTGGAAATACAATAAATAAAGCAACTTGTACTCGTGACCTAGTTGTATCTGAGATTCTCTGAACTGATATGACATGTGTATTAGGTGACTCATTCTCAATGCTCTTCCAGTTTAAAGGCCAATTAAGTGGAATGTGTTTTTTAAGTGAGATGTAGAAAGAGTGACATTTCAGTTGGCTTCTTAAAAACTACTATAATGACAGTAAAATGAATAAGTAATCTATAAATCCTACAATATCACCAATAGTTTTCCTTAAAAATGAAATTTATCTTCTAAATATGTCTAAACACAATGTTTAGATTTTCTTGAAAATATTAAGAAAAAATCAAATACAGGTTACCTCATGGCTGTTCTTTGGGAAGAGTTGGAAAAAAGAAAGAAAAAGTCATGTTTTTATAAGTAATCAAAGGAATGGATCCAATCATTCCTTTAAAAATTCTCATTGTATGAAGAGGATAATTTATTTTTAGCTAAGAACGGAGGCTCATAACTTAGGGATCATCATTTTTGTTAAAGTGCTAACAGTGATATGAATATGAGCAAGCTTGAGTACATTATTAAATTTGTTCAGTTCGGTAGCAAAAATGGATTTAAAAGTTAAGGAGGTAAAGAGCTCTTCATGAAAAGTCAAGATATGTATATACATGTATTCATTAAGATATGCATTTCAAGTATATTTTTCAAGACATCTAAATGTAAGAACCCAGAAATTAAAACATATGGTACCTGGAAACTTCAGATATAAGACTTTATATACAAGAAATATAAAGAGACAAGAATAGGAAGATATAAGATATAAATACAGGAGTTTTCCTTTTGTTTTAAAAATTATTAGACTAATTTTTGCAGTCATTAGCCTGACACCAGACTGTCATTAAAACATATGTTGGGAAAACCTGTCAGTCCACTATGATGATTAGCTTTGCTTTTGTCAGGACAAAGAACTATGTTTTTATTCTGTGTATATGTAGCAGAGGAAAAAAGAAGAGATGAAAACAAATCAGAGTACATACACCTTGTTTCTTATCAGCAAATTACTCAGTGATGATTTTGCATAGCTTAAAAACTTTACAAATTTAGTTCATCATTTCCAACACAAAAAATCTGAGCTCTAGTTTTATTTTCTAAGTTCTAAGGAAGTCTCTTTGAGTATGGTATCATATCTTCCTTTGTGCCAAAGTTTGCATAGAATGAAAGACAAAAAGAAATAGACATTTTTAATACTCTTTTGGTTATCCCTCCACATAACAGGATAAATACTTTTAGAAATGAATATACAGCTTCACTGATCTGCTTTGCATACACACACACACAAAAATGTGATTTAGGGGCTGGTGTCCCTGGGTCGTAGATTTTTTTTTAATTAAGAAAATTAAATATTCACTAGAAATGCATTACTCATTCTCTCTCCACACACCTCCCTCTAATCCTTTCTTTTTAATCCTCATGCCTCTTCCCCTCCCAGCACTGATTGCAGGATGTGGCCCACTGGAGAGTAAAATTAAAACAAAAAAGCAAAGTAGAAAGTCATAAAAAAAAATGTATTTAATAGCTTTTTGCTTAAAAGAAAATGCATGGTTAATTGTTTTTAAAAAATCCTTTCCAGGCTCTTAAAATTTACAATTGTTGCATGGTTTTAAACTCAATTAAATGAGAAGACTTAACAGGCACATGCAACTTTAATGATGTGAGGTGACCTGACAGTCTGTCAACATTTATTGAGAAAAATACAGTAGCATTTTATTAAATATTATTGAATGATCATGTTTTAAAGTTTACCATGTGCTTTTTTTTTTTTTTTTCCATTGTATTCTGCCTTTCAGCTTTGTTCAATCACAAATAGGTCTCTAAGTAAGCTTAATAAAGAGAAAGACTTTATTAGTAATATTGCAATTTAGGTGCATTTCTTAGTCTGGATAATGAGAATGGTACCCATCATGGGGCATATAAAATAAGCTTTCATAACATTCTAGCATTATAGCAATGAAAACTGTTATATTGACTAATAAAGGAAAAAGAAACATTTATAGGAAACATCACAGGTTTAGAACGGCATTGCCATGTCAGGAAGTCCTGGGATAAGGTATGAGTTTACAAGAGCAAGAATTAAAGTTAAAGGTTAAACAGCAGCTCCAGTTTGAAAATGTGGACATTTGATTATAACATGTCAGGATGAAGTGAAGCTTACTTTATGCATCCTTTTTTCACTCGCTTCTTGAAATTAAGCAGGTTGAAAAGAGCAGATCGAGGATGTAAACAAGCACTTGCAGGGCCTGCAAATGAATGAGACTGAAAAGTCTAAGAGGTATTTTCCTATCAAAGAAAACCAAGAGTTCAAATGCAGTTGAAATGGCAATTAACACCTTTCATCAGGATCAGGCAGACAACAGGGAGTGGTAGGGACTGCAGCTACCTGAGGACCTGTGCCCAGCCCCTTTGCCGTATGAGCCCTGCCGTGCACCATCACCATCAGAAATGAGGGACTCACCTTGGCTGGTAGCACCGTGGATAAGGCGCCAGCCTGTGAACCCAAAGGTCGCTGGTTCAATTCCCAGCCAGGGTGCATAACCAGGTTGCAAGCCAGGTCTCCAGCCAGGTCCATGGCTGGAGGCAGGTGAAAGGCAACCATACATTGATGTCTCTCTCCCTTTCTTCCTCTCTCCCTTCCTCTCTCTCTGGAAATAATAAATAAAATCTTTAAAAAAATTAAAAAAAGAAAAGAAAAGAAATGTGGAGCTGCTGGGGCTAGAACTTTGGACTTCTCAGAAGTAATAAATCACCTGGGTTTTTACATGAAATGTTCTGATCCTGATCTCAATGTTTTCTCACTTATAAAAATATTTTTTGTCGGTAAAATGTGTCTGCTGTCAGCTGGAGAGCAAGCGGGGGAGAAAAAAGAAAAAGAATATTTTTATATTCAAACGCAGAATTTTAATTTTAATTGGGAAGTGACCTGTGCTATTTTTTATTCCAGTCCAAACATTTGTGAAACACCACCTTGTGCACGGATCCTATTTTCTGATCGCGCAGAGCTGAATGAAGGTATTTTGGTTTCTCTTTCTATGTTTTTTGGTATGGAAAATGTATTGGAAATATATGAAATGTTGGTGCTTCTCCCCTTGAAATTAGAATAGTAAACTAGAGAGCTTTGTTATTCCCTTAGTAGTACTGTAATGCAAATATGTCCTACTAGTATATTTTGGAGCAGTAAATTCTCAATATAAAGAACCCCTAGATAGTTATTTTCTTTGGCCCTCATATTCCAGTACAGATCTCTCTTCTAAAAGAATAATGCCAAATTTTTAAAAAGTGTATGTAGCCATTAACACAATATAAGTTTTATAAAAAAACTGTAAAAATTAAAAGAGAATAAAGACAAATATCTAACAATATGAATATTATTATAATCTGAATATATATGAATATATATACATATTCATATTCTAAAAACAATATGAACATGGAAATATCAATCATTATTTATGTTGGGTAGTTTTTTATTTTAAAAATTATTTTAAAAATATAGGCCTACATATAAGGAACAGTGCCTTTAAAACCAGTTTCCAATTACAGAAACTCTTATTAAATATATTATGTAGAATGAACATACTCACATGTATATACAATTCTTTAACTATATTGTATAATTAATCTGTTTATAGATGCATAATTTATTTACTCAACCTCTAACTGAGAAACATACCCACAGATTCTAAATATTTTATTAATAATAATATAGCCTTTCATGGCATAATTTATAATTATCTATTTATTGTTTATAATTGTGATTATATTATACATTATCTATTTAATTTTTATAATATAAATTTTATAGTTGGAAAAAATGTCTTAAATGTGCATTACCTTTAGCACAGCTTTATATGTTCTAATTTAAATATCCTCATTAAAGGCAATTACATTTTATAATTTATTATTTTAAATATTCTTTGAATACTTTTATAAGTTATTTACAAAAAGTATTAACTCTGTTATGTAGGCATTGTAAATTTGTTTTTATGGCTTTCTTTTATCAATATTTTGTATCATGTATTTTAGTATATACACTTTCAAGTTTGATGTAATGTGGCCCTAGCCGGTGTGGCTCAGTGGATAGGTGCCGGTCTGTGAACCTAAGGTCCCTGGTTTGATTCCCAGCCAGGGCACATATCCAGGTTGCAAACCAGGTCCCCAGCCAGGTCTGTAGCTGGAGGCAGGTAGAAAGCAACCATACATTGATGTTTCTCTTCCTTTCTTCCTCCCTCCCTTCCCCTCTCTCTAAAAATAACAAAATCTTAAAAAAAAAAAAAGTTGGATGTAGTAATGAATTTTGTAAACTTTTTACATTTCAGAACCTAAGGTTACATTTTAAAAATAAGTTAATTAAAAGTAAAGGTGGACTAAACATTTGACCATGACATAGTTTATAGAGCTATGTGCAAATATGCAATAAAAAATGCCTATTTTGCCACTAAACACTGTAAGTTTAAGCTGAAGGCACATAACTTTTAAGAAATAAAAATCTTACAATTTACATCACTTAAAAATGAATTTCCAAGATATATTGGGACCAATGTATTAGTAAGCAGTAGTTAAAGAACTACCCACTTTGTTGTTTCCAGTTTCAGGTGAGAAACTACTGAAATTGTGGATCTAAGAAACAAAATGATTTTTAAATCCCTAAGTACACCTACATATGCATCTTCTGTTTGTATTACGTTGTAAAACTTATTTTAAAATTGCATAAATAAAAAGGCATATGTACAAACATCATATGCCACATAATGTCACATTTCTAACACATTATCACAGTACTCAACTGATTCAGAAGATGAAATAAATCAGAATCACAATTTCAGAATAAACATTATGGTCCTGTATATTGAAATTGATGTACAAATTTTGTCAATTACACATAAATTAAAACATATCTGTCCTCATAAACAGTATAACTTCCATGGGTACACAAAGGGGACAAGATGACAAAAAATATTTTTGTTACTTTCAGGAGAACAATGACAAATATTAATATATTAAATTATTATGCCAAAATTTAAAAAGATGAGTTGGTAATTCTGCATTTATACCAGAATCATCATGAGGGCATTTGCACTGAAAACACTTGTACAGTTCTTCTAATAATTGGTACTTATGTTAATTTCTCCCTTGATTAATGTAACCTAACAACCTCTGACTTTTAAATATCTTCTCTTTTTGTTAAAATATTATCCTCTTGTTTCAAATTATCAATCGAATTTAGACCAACATAAAACACGGTTTCTTTCTTTCTTTTTCTTTCTTTCTTTCTCTTTCTTTCTTTCTTTTCCTTTTGGCTTCTAACACTTAACTTTCTCTGCCCCCTCCTGTGCATTTTTAAAAATGAAAACCCATATTCCCAGACTGAAATATTTGTTCTCTTTAGTAAGATTTTTTCTGGCTTCAGGGAGAATAAATTTACAGAGACGTCCTGGAGCTCTGAGACTCCAACAATTCGAATTTTTTTTTTTTTTTACCTTGAATCTCTATTCTTGACTTCTCTCTTTTTTGAATAAACATCCCCTAAAGAGAATACTGGCTTCGTGACTGACTTTAGTGAATAAATTACACAGTGCCTCTGTCTGCAGCTCATGCGAGCGATGGGAAAGAAAGCAGACGTAGCTGTTGGACATCATTTTAGCCCCTCTGTCTGATTGGCAGATCACAGGAAGCAAACAATGTCCCATGAGCCCCTTTGTGAGGTTGTTACCAACTGACTGAGTATTCGCCTTAAATATCTAAAACCCAGGTGTGTTGTAGATTAGCACGATGTACAAGCACTGTGTGGAGATTTATTATGATAATTGTTGCTTTTATTTTTTATTTCCCTGAACTCCAAGATAATTAATGTCAGTATGTGTCCTGGTATCTGACTCTCTTAATTGGTCCTAGGGTGTCTTGGGTGTTTGAAAATCCACTCACTTAATGGCTTTTTTTCCCCCCTTCTTCTTTTGACTTGTTTTCCTGGAGCTGTTCATTAGTGCCTAAAATATTTGATTACATTTAATTGTGATGTCTTCAATTTAGTGCACCTGCTGCAATTTACAGGAAGGGGAAAAAGGTCTGGAGAAGGGGAAAAAATGAGGGGGAATTAAATTTTTAAAGAATTCCCCTGCACAGGGTAATTGGGGTTAAATATGAAAAGAAAATAAAGTTAATAGGTAGCTAGATTTTTCTAACTCTTTTGGTTATTTAAAAAAAAAAAAAAAAAGTTCTAAAACCAAAACGGCTCTATCATACAAACTCTTTACACTTCCACATTTTTCTTCAAAGGCTTTTGGTTTCTCAGAAATACATTCGTATTTACCCTACATTTAGAATTTTGTATTAAATAGCCCAAGTGGAGATCAGAAAATATTCAGTCAGAAACTTAGAGGTGGTGGTTGTTTCTTTTGCATTTTAAATGGAACATACATATGACTACTGTTAATTTCAACATACGTTGAAGCATTTTATCACGAATTTCACTAAGAGTTTTGTTTTTATGCGATTGTTTCGTGATAGCTGAAATTGCCAAGTGTCTGGGAAGTGAGTTAAATTCCTTTGTAAAACATGTCTTAAAGTCACACGTGAGGAACAGATTATGTCCACAAAGAATGACCAGTTTCAAAACCTGATCTTGCTCTGAACATCACTTGTAACTGACCATGCTGTAATTCAGCAGAGACGTACATAGGAAACACAGACAACTTTCTACATTTTCAGTGTAGGAAATAAATCCACTTTCTTGTTTCTTCTCTGTTTCATTTTGAGGAGCAACACAAGCTCTAAACCTGCTTCAAAACCATGCTTGTGGGGGAAACCAATTAGACCCAATCCTGACAGTGACACAATGGGATCTATCTCTATGTTAAACATATTAGAGCAATGCTCTGATTTACATCCTTATTCATGAAATACTCTAAGAGTCCAGAACGCAGAGAGGGAGTAATCCTTCCTGGAAACTCTTCTGTCAGAAGGCCAGCTCACGTTTTATGTTCTCCAAGTAATCTCTCTGTTCCACAGCAACCTGACCTGTCTGCTTTATGGCTGTACTGCATTGGTGAACTACTGTATGAAATACTCTACCTGGAAAATTTCTTTCTCCATGCTTTATTGCTCTTAGTTAGCACTGTCACTCTGAAAATCTTCCAAACTGCTTAAGCATGGGGATGGTGAATAAAATGAATAATGTATGCTTAATATTTATTTTCAAAGTTCTTTCACATCTACTACCTCCAGTAAATCTCAGGACAACACTGTGCTATGGACCATAATTTCAAAAAACCTGGGGCCCAAATTGGTTTGTCACCTTTGTATCGACTGGGTTTCTATGACTTTACAACAAAAATTCAGGAGATATAAAATAAATGAATGAAAGGGGAATGAATAAATGAGGCAGTATCTATACTTACAGATGCTCATTTTAATGTATCTGGGACTTATATCATTGCACATGTTCTTACAATGGAAAGTTGACCAGTGAGTGCTTGAGATGGGCTTGTATTTGGACTAACAGTTTGAATATTATGTGACTGTGGGACTGAGGAGCCTCATGGGATTGAATGCCCTGAATCCAGTTGAGTCAGTGAGGGTGGGCAAGTCTGAGGCAAGGAAAGCAGTGAGCATTGTTGAACAGATCTATCACACAAATTGGCCTTGCACAGTTGGTTCAACCTTTTGTAATGGCCCTAGTCTCTGTGGGTAACTCCTGGAATTCTGCATTCAACACCACTTTTGTTACATATGGGATTGTGATGCAAATCCCACTGAAAATAGTTTTTCTATCTCTGTTATATCAGTTTCAGTTACAGCATTAGGGAACATGAAAAGTAACAAAGGACATCTATGCAACACTGGGGTCAAGAAAAACCAACTTTGACCTGAACATCGTAACACATGGGCAACCTGTGCCAACTGAAGTGACTGAGAGGCAAAGAAATAGGCACTATGTCCCCTGATACTTGCATCACACTTCGCCCCACATGCCCAAACTGCTGCCGTAAGGACTGAACCAGAGAAACAGCATTTGCTTTGCTTTGTCGTATGTTCATTGTCATCCATGTACCCAAGGGACCCAAGGTAACAATCTCAGCCTGACCTTCCTGCTATATTTTCTGCTCTCCAGACACATGGGCCATTGACCCCAATGGAATTGTTTCCATTTCCACCTTCTACTAATTCACCCTTCAGAGCTCAGCTCAGATCACTGCCTAGGGGAAACATCTCCTAAAATGCCTTTGTTTACAATTCTTTGCTTTATGCTCTCGAATATTTTATAACATGTTCTTGATTTGTGGTCACTTATTTGCACTATTTTCCCACTCTCCTACTAGACCTTAAGTTTCACTTAACAAATTTACACATATTTTTCCTCCCTTATGGTATAACCATACCTGAGGGTTGACTGAATAAAGCCATGAATATGCAAGGTCTGTCCCAAAAGTATTGGCCATACAAACTGTTTCAATTATGTTGACAGTGGCCTGATACTTTATGGACAAATCTCGTATATTTACATGAGAACATATTTATATTGCCTCTGACCCAGGTAATCATCATAGAAGAGACAAAGAGCATATAGAATTGCTTCACTTAGGTGAATTGTATTATCATGCATAATCCTGTTGGCTTTGACTGGTCTTGAGGTGCCTGCCAGTAGGTTCAGTGATATTTATTTGGACATCAGAAACTATGTTAACCACAGCTATACTAAATACAGAATATAAAACCATGTGATGATGGAAGAAACACACAAGCACATGCATGCCTCTGTACACTTGATTCAATAAGGCGATGAAGGTCATTTTATTTTTCTTTCTATTAGTCAGACTCTACACTTAATGTAAAGAATCAGTGGTTCAATACCAAAGGCTTATAAGTAAAATTCAGAAAAGGAAGCTTGAGGGGTAAGGCCTGTTAGAGGAAATCGAGTTGGGCGGGGATCGTGTTGACCTTTGCCCTCTGACTCCCTGCTGGTCTCTGTGATTTTCAAGGTCAGGTTCCCCTCAGTGCAAGGCACACACTTGGTCCTCCCTAGTGTCTGTTGCCATTGGACTTCATGGCTGTCTTTTCCAAGGAGCGAAACCACATGCAAACTCTTAGGAAATGAAGTTCTGTGACAGCCATGTGCCAAAGAGAAAGTACTCCCAGACCAAGTCAGGCAGTGACTGACGGTACATGCTGTTCTCAGCATGAAAGCAGGTAACAGATGAACTCCTCTCTTTCAGGCTTTTGCCCCATGAACTGTTCATATCACATGCATTTTTAGGCCCCAAGAACTTTAAAGTCTACGGTCTTTGTGTTTATCTTCCTTCCTCCTCCCTGCTATGTTTTTCCTATTTCCTACCTTCTCCCCTCTTTTCTCCATCCAGATTTGTGCAGCTGCTATCATTTTAATTAAAAAGTTCGTTCTGCTAGGTTCTCATCTGAGCCCAAGGTGCCTTTTATTTTTCTTAGTCTGGGAGACGGAGGCCTGACAAGTAAGGACAAAATCAGAGAGTAACTGAATGGAAAATGCAACATCCCGTAGCCAAATAGATGGTCAAGAAGCTCTAGTATCCCAATTAGACCTGGGGGATCAGTGAGACGAGTAGAAGTGGCCCAATGAGAGGAAATACATGATATGACGAAGGCCACTTGTCATGGAGTCAAACATGGCTCTTCCTATGACATAGGCCCAACAAAAACAATGAGTCACCAATTTCAGAAAATGTCATGTGAACCAAATAGCACACTTCTCATCACAGTTTTCCTTTCTTTATCCTCTGTTGAGTGCTTCGTTTTTAAAGTAATTGATATTTACTGAGTATTCATTGCCCAGATTTAAAGTTGTGTGACATGGTGTTTTAGGGTCTTGGCATGCTCAGTCTGGTCTAAGGACCCGCAGCAAAGGTGACCTCTGAGAATTTGTTTGGAATGCAGACTTGCAAGCTTCATCCTAGGCCTGTGTAACCAGAGTTTGCTTCTTAACAAGATTCCCAGGTCATGTGAATGAACACCAAAGACTGGAGAAATAACATTTGACAGCAATGATGTGGACTTTCACAGGACCAGAATTAGGATATTTAATTAATCTCTCTTGAGTCCCAATTGATACATCTGTAAAATGAATAATACTGGGTTTTTTGTTTGTTTTTGTTTTTGTTTTTTCCTCAGGATTACTATGACAATACAACAATATCATAAAAAGTAGGAAAGCTTAGTTAGCACAGTTCCTGGTACATATTGAGTCTCAGTAAATGATAACCTCAATAGAATGCACACACATTTTAAAAGAAGCTATAACTGCTTCTTTCAGAAGCAGAAGCAGTCCTGGCTGGTGTGGCTCAGTGGATTGGGTTTTGTCCCCCAAAACAAAAGGTTGCAGGTTTGATTCCTGGTGAGGGCACATGCCTGGGTTGTGGGCCAGGGGCAAGGGAGAGGCAGGCAATCAATGTTTCTCTCAGACATGGACGTTTCTCTCAGTCTCCTTTTCCCTCCCTTCCCTTCTCTCTAAAAATAAATAAATAAAGTCTTTGAAAAAGCAGAAGCAATGTGGAGAATATAAAAATCTGAGAGAAAAGACCTTCTTTGGGGTCCTCTGTTGGTATCCTTTTTAGGTTTTAATTACCTGTAAAGATGCAGAACAATTTTGTAACATTGATAAAGGGGGAGATAATAATAGTAGTTGAATATTTTTTACAAATATCATCCTATTAATTATTCTTCTATCAACTCTGCAAAGTATGCATTACTGAGAGACAGTTTTATACAGAGGAAGAGAGCTTGTATATAATAATCAGTGACCTGTCCAGGATTACACACTTCATAAATGAACAGATATGAGTTACTAAACAGTGATTACCATTGAATAACTGCCTCGTAACTTGTGTGTGTGTGTGTGTGTGTGAACTCAAGAATATTGACCTATAGATAAAATGATTGGAATGTTCTTGAATGCCAGGATCATTTTCAGTGATTTCTTTTTCATGATGATAGGCATCTCTTATAAAATTTGTCCAATCCTTTGCATTATCCTCAAGAGATTCCCTAGAAACTTAAATAATTTAGGCTTACGTTACAGGTTTTCCCCAGGTTAACTTTTATATAATACTTTTATTGTCAAGGTCATTATCTGGATTTTTTTTTTTTTTTTTTTAAGAAATAGAAAAGACTGCAAAGAAGCCAACTGAGAGGACTTTGGGTAACTTACTGCTTTAATGATGTTTGGTCAGCTATCAAGTATGATGTAAATGGACAGATGAAAACAAGAATTGCTTGAAAACAAGAATACTGCTCTCCCTGGCAGGAAGGTGGTGGAAAGCGCCTTGTTTACATGCTTGGAGGAGAGGAGGTGAGAGACAAGAGGTGGTCACCTGGCTTGTGTTTGGTGGCACGTGGGGAGTAACTGATCATCCTTCCCTTCTTACTGACGCCATGCCCAGTCCTCTCAGCACTCCCTTCCCCACCAGCCTCACTTGCGATTAAGACAGGGGTGGATCTTGGTGAACCCAGGCAGCTTCCTTCTGTCTGAGATGCCATGTAGAAACCCCCATGAAAAATAAATGGGAAAAGCCAAGAAAAAGACCACCTCTGAAGGTTTACTTATTTATTTTTTCTCCACCTTTCCTCTCCCCTGTATTGCTCAACAAGGCAGGTCACGTAGCAAAGGCAATCCTATGGGCTGCAGCCAAAGAACACAACTCAGGCCTGTTCCCAAAAGGAGGCAGAAGCTTCTAGTACTTGGCAGCAGCGCTACGCCTAAAGTTCTAAAGGAAACGTTTGCAATGACTTAGAGGAGCCCTGATTCCAAGCAGTATCATTCCCTAAGTGCCTGATAATTTTAGGTGACCCCACGTGCAAAAGAACACCTGGCATGTCCCGTGAGGTAAACAACACCGCTTAAGAGGAGGGTCTTACTTTTAGGGTCACATTTGCAACCATCATAGCGTCATAGCGTGTACTGGGTTACATGATGAATCCCAGCGTTTGAAGCAAAACAAACGGTTTTTATACGTGGAACTTCATTTCCGAACTTAAAAGTGTGTTTCAGGAAGCGTTCCAAACTAGAAACTGGGGAAGGTCCTGTCAGTTTAAGAACAGTTCCGTATTCTTTGGCATTTTGTTGTCCAATGAAAAAAAAAAGAAAATCACACACACACACACACACACACACCCCTCCTGCACTGCCTTCTCATTAAGGGAAAAGTAACTGCAAAGACAGCATATTTCCAGAGTAAACAAATCTCCCAGAGGCTGTAGTTTTGATAAGTATTTTTGCAGCGCTAGTGTGAAGGTTTAACGGTGTGTAGTGTTTCACTTTAATAGTCAGACTAGCAAGCTGTAACAAATGCACTTTAAAAACTTTACACTCCGTGAGCACAGTGCCGACTGGCCTTCCTGGGCATCGGAGGTGAGCCGGCTCCTCATGGAGCCATCCTTACATTTCAAGCTGAAGAGGACATTATTCGTGATCCACCGGATCTGACAATAATTCGGGACTCAGTTTCTGGTGGCCTTTTGCACCCGGCCCGCCTCCCTGGACCTGCCTGGAGTGAGCTGGGAGCGAAGGGAAGGTGCGAAGGTGAGGACCGCCCGCAGGCAGCAGCTGTCCAAACCCGGAACGCGGTCGCCAGGCCTGCGTGAGCGTGTGAATCACGTGCAGCCACCTTAGGCCTAATTATGCTCATGATGCAACGCTGCATTTTTTCAGTTGGTGATGTCCTGAATGAAGGAACTCCAAGGAAATATAAGAGACAAAAGCTGTGTGAATCTTTCCATAATAATTTCACTTACAGTTTTTTCAGATGCAACCCACAGCCTAGCTTAGTTAGGATAGGCATTCCGTGTTTACCAAGATGCACACGCACATGTGCACACATATAGATGCTCACTTGTGTTCTCACAATGTTTACAAAATCCTTATATCACTCTAATACCGTATACTGGGCCTAAGTTCCATCATTATTATTTCACTTTCAAAAATGGCACACAAGGTCTGTCCTGAAAGTATCGGCTACACGAACTGTTGGGATTATATTGACTTTTGGACAGACCTTGTACATAAGGCTCACAGGCAAATGAAAGAATGTTCAACATCATTAGCCATCAGAGAGGCAAAGTAAAACCTCACACCCATCAGAATGACCATCATTAACAAATCAACAAACAAGTGTTGGCGAGGATGTGGAGAAAAGGGAACCCTAGTTCAATGTTGGTGGGAATGTGGATTGGCGCAGCCACTATGGAAAACAGTGTGGGACTTCCTCAAGAAGCTAAGAATGGAATTACCAGCAATTCCACTGCTAGGACTATACCTGAAGAACCCTGAAACACCAATTCAGAAGAACCTGTGCACCCCTATGTTTGTAACAGCACTATTTACAATAGCCAAGTGCTGGAAACAGCCTAAGTGCCCGTCCCTGAATAAATGGATAAAAAAACTGTGCTACATTTACACAATGGAGTTCTATGCAGCAGAAAGAAGGAACTTCTATCTTTTGCGACACCATGGATGGAACTGAAGAGTATTATGCCTAGTGAAATAAGCCTGGTGATAAAAGACAAATGCCATACGATCTCACTTAAGACAGGAAACCAATGAACATAACAAATAGACAAGCAAAATGGAACTAGAGGTATGGAAACATGGAAGAGGCTGATGGTGACCAGAGGGGTAGGGGTGGGGGTGGGGGAAGAGGAGGGAAAGAAGGGGAAGGGTTCAGTCAAGAAGCTGTTAGGGACAATCTGTAGAAGTAGGGATGAGGTGGGCAGGGCAGGGGAGAGCAATGGAGGAAAATGAAACAACTGTAATACAGCAACAACAAATTAATTTAAAAAATCGGTTAAGTTCTACAAATATGGGTCATAAACCAGATTGCTTAAATTGAAACCTCCATTTCATCATAGTCACTTTCACAATATTCTTACTTTCTATGCCTCGGTTTCTTTAGTTTTCAAGAGGGGAATCATAACAGCACCCAACTTTCCAAACAGTGAGAATTTGATAAGACAAGTAGTTTGTTTTATGTATTAAGCTCATTGTAATGGAAGTAATAATTAATACCTTCTCAGAAAATATGTATAGAAATTAAAGTAATACACACTTAATTGCTACTCAGTGCATATGAGTTAAGACTGTTCTGGTTGCAAGTATCTAAAGTTTATGAGTTGTGGTAGTGTGTTCAAGATCAAGGTGCACAGGTAAAGAATAGAACATAGAGCCAGGAGAACCTGGTATCAGGAAATGAAAAGTCTGAGCCACCAAGGCCACTATTCCCTTGGTTTCTCACTGACTGGAGTCACGTGGTCTATTCTTGGCTGGTGTGCTTCAGTCTCATCTGCCTGCCTCTGATTTTTCTCCTATAGCTCCTGAGAATGTATCATCAGTTCTCCTCATGTGCTACTGACCACCTGAAGAGAGAGGGCAATTGTTTGGCTTGGACTAGAAGTGTATTCTTGACCCATTCAACTAAGCCATAAGCTTTAGGCACATGGGGACCCATTCTTGTGGGAAGACGTAGTAGGTCTCAGAGTCAAGAAAGCACTGAGAATTGGTCAGATTTTCCAAAGACACTGAAGACCATATACCTATAATTATAACCTTTGGTTAGTGAAAGTATAACAGAAGACTACAGCCTTAAAACAATAACTTTTCCTGTTCACTGAGTATCACAAACTAGTTTTCTTTCTTCCTACTAGCGGACAGAAATATATTTTAGATGTATTAGTTCATACGTGCCTTGGAAAGTATGTTTTTGAAAACCTAATTTATTTTTTCCCCGTGATTCATGAATAGCCTCAGACTAAAAATTGGTTCAACAGAGATCAGAATTAACCTTGACGGATCCTAGTCACATTGTAGAAAACATTTTATCCACTTCTAATATAATTCTGTTGCTGCGATTGTTATTGCTATTAAATTCTTTATCCTTCAACCGGAGCTCAGAAAGAAAAAGAAAACAATGCTGATTAATTGAGTTTTCCCATTAATCCGTGGTTACCTCTATGTAGAATCTCAGTGTGTTTCCTGGGGAGATTCACCAGGAAATCTTGTTGGGGGGCAATACAACTTAATAAACCTGATGCAGAGAGTGCTGCAAAAGGAAATATTCCACAGGGAGTTTCTTCAAAAATCACTGACTATAGATGGTACTCAGACATTCATGGATGTGAATCCTGCCTAGGTGTGATAAGGAAATTTCAATGTAGAGAAGGATCAAAGGACCAGCACTAAACACATTTCTTCCAAAAAAAAAAACACCCCAAAACAAACAAAAAACTGCAGTGATATCTAGGAAGGAATGTGTCCTGAAGAGGCTGTGCTAAGTCTTGACCCTGGAGCCCAGGTTCCTTGCACGGCCAAGTCATAAACTGAGGGGCAGGTAGCTGGCAAAGTTATCATTTTCTTATTTATTCTTCTAGAATTCATGCATAAAGAAAAGACTGAAAGTAAACCTTTCTATTTCATTTGCCAATTCTATATAACAAATAGTATTTTATGAATCTTTATTCAATTCCTCCTTATTTAGTATTATCAATTTGTAAGGATCAAACTAAACATTATTTTCATGGGAAGCAGTGGGGGCATACCTTAAGTACACACAAATGGGAGATGAAAAATTTCTCCTGGTACATTCAAAATATTTTTGCAATCTTTGCTAAAGGTGATTTCAGCTGATTTTTGAAGCCCATCCAGGGCTTTTGTGTAGAAAGTTACTTTCAAAAATCATATTGATTTAGGCCCTGGCTAGTGGCACAGTGGATAAGGCGCCAGCCTGCAAACCCAAAAGTCACTGGTTCAATTCCCAGCCAGGGCACATAACCAGGTTGCAAGCCTGGTCTCCAACCAGGTCCATAGCTGAAGGCAGGCGAAAGGCAACCATACACTGATGTCTCTCTTTCCCCCTCTTCCTCTCTCCCTACCCCTCTCTAAAAATAATAAAATTAAATCTTTTTAAAAAAATCATATTGATTTAGATATGAGTTATGAAATGATAAATGTGTTGAATTTCAAGTGCAAGCATCATGTACTATGATCATAGGCAGAGGAGAAAATGGGGATGTTAGAACCATGGGATGTTGTCATTCCTTCCCTAAAATAATTCCTGACATTACTAGAAGATGGAGAATGAGAAAATATGAATAATTAAAAGACAACACGATGCAACAATATACTCTATCATGTATTTGACATATTCGTAGTAGAGGCACGGAGAAGAGAAGTCACCCTCCTTTCGGCACGTAAGTGGCTGCCCCAGTGAGAGGTACAACCAGATCATAACACTGTATTCACAGTTTCCAAACTGCAAAATTAATGAAGAGTTTTACCAGTGGCTATTTTCTCGTAGCAAAAATCCACATGCCTAAAAATTCGGAGAATTCACTAAGTGTTGTTTGCATAGTGATGACTTTAACATGTTTATTCAGTCCAGGTAGAAAAAAAAAAAACAAAATTAATGGCATTTCACGTAGATGCCTTGGTCGTGACAATCTTGCAATTTTAAACAAGTTCATTACTCAGTGTCTCCTTACTTATTTTCTGGACATTAGATTTGCGATAGAGAATTAAACGTCACCAGTTGTGGTTTAAAGATGACAAAGTCTCTTTGCCTTTGGAAAAGAAATGGAAATAGTGGATCATGAGCAGGATTACAGCAGTTTTACAAATCAGCAAAGACTAAAATGTAGATGCACCTGACCCTCGATAAAAAAATAGAAAGCTCACACACTATCCAGAATTAGCAGTTCTTTTGATTATGATGTGGTTAAGTGACAACTGACAATTAAGGAACCAAAACTGAAAAATACAAGACATGCTATTTACACAACATACAGGTGAGAGTGTCCACTAGTTAAACTAAAGAAACCTGAGTACTTATGGGCACACCATGCATCCTTTGGTTTGATAACCAAAGGAGGATCAATACTCGAAAACTCCATGTTGAACTTATTAGGGAGAAACAAAAATAGGGTATAAACTTAAAAGGGTCAAATTTTATCCATGTTGCTTTAAACTGGAGACTTAAAAAAGATTACATCCTACTAAGAATTGCCTCTGATACAATGGAGTATTAGCCAGAAAATAAACCTGAAACCTTACCATTTGCAACAGCATGGATGGACCTAGAGGGTATTATGCTCATTGAAATAACTCAGACATAGGAAGACAAAACACCACATGATTTTACTTATATGTGGAATCGACAGAACAATAGAACTAACAAACAAAACAGAAACAGAAACAGACCCATGGACACAGGAAACACACTGATTTGGTGGTTGCCAGAAGGGAGAGTGGTTTGCAGACTGAATGAAAAAGAGTCAAGGGACTGAGAAGTACAGATTGATGGTTACAGTGCAGCCACAGGGATGTAAAGTACAGCATAGAGATAGAGTAAATGATATTTAAATAACTATGTATGTATGATGCCAGGTGGGTACTGGGAATATCAGGGGAAACACTTAGTAAAATATAAGATTGCCTAACCACTATGCTGTACACCGCAACTAATACGAAATAATATTGAATGTAAACTGTAATTGAAAAAAAAAATTAAAAATTAAATTAACTTCACAAAAAGATTCTGCCACAATTCAAAATCACCAGCAAACAAACTCTATTAGTCTCTTGCTCAGGAACCTAACATGGACCCTGTCAGTCAGGCCCCGTGAAGGGTGTTACAAGGGCGAAGAAATAGGTCCCTCTCCCTCTGGGCTGTTAAAGCAATTCACAAACAGTCTGAAGGTCAAAATACTCACGGAACAGAAGAACCAGTAAAAATGGCTACTATAGATATTTTAAAAAGCAAGGGGAAAGAATCCTAACATTCCACAAAAGTGTTGAAGGTAAATGCATGCCAAATGCAACTGTAATGTTTGTAAGACAAGCTTATTTTGGAAGTGGGTGTCTTCATGTGAATTTTGGAGGCTGCTTATGTTCAAATTTTAGCTCTACCACCTGCTAAGTCTGAGGCTTTGGACAGGTAGCAATCTTTATGCACTCTAGTTTTTGATCTTTGAAATAGTACCGAGTGGTGTGAGAATTAAATAAAATACTGTCTATAAGGCATTTAGAATGGGGTCTAACATAGAATGGGTATTTAATAAGTCTGTTAGATATTATTAAATGAAAAAGAAAATGGCGCAACTACATAGTTAATAGAAATGCAAATAACCAAAAAACAAAGGCTACTTAAAACATTATTGGCATGTATTTTAAAAGGGTACGTTTTTAAATTAAAATTACTCGGGTATCAAAGTATGACTAGAAGCTGCTGGAAAATTGATAAAGCCCTTGAATAGTTCTATAGTCATGAGTCTCATGACCTAACCACAGAAGTCAAAAGAAAAGTAAATAATGTGTAGTATTTGTATAATTTAAATGGGTAGAAGTTGCATGTTTCAAATCAGCACTTTTTAAATTATGTTCTAAAAGTTATTTATGTCAGGGTCCACCTGGGGAAACATTGAAATTTGGAGTCCCACACGGACCAGGCTAAGTCTGTAAGACCCAACAGGAAAATCAGGAAAGCTGGGTACATATGTGTTTCCATGTTATAGCCAGTGGACCCTGGAGAAGGGGGGATTGGACCATGCCAAAATATTTAAGACACCATGAAGCCCACCCTATTTTCTCACCTTGCCTAATCTTTTATTGTATCAACAGCAGAAGTTTTTTTTTTCTTAATTTGAATGCTCATTCTGACCTGAGTTAGATATCTGTGCCTTCACTTGTTTGTTTTTTCCATTTCCCTGTAATTAGCATTGTTTAGCATTGATTGACAAGCCACATGCCTTCAGTCTCACTGTGTTTCAATAAAAGATCTGAAGAAGGAAAAACCAGGACTTTGGCCTCAAGCCTCTGGTCGGCCTTCTTCCCCTGCACTGGCTGTAAGGGACAGTTTTATTTCATCCACGGTGCTGGGGGATTTACTGAAGGTCAGGGGATCCCCCACATATTTATACTTTTTTTTTACAGATTTTATTTATTATTTTTAGAGAGAAGGGACAAGAGAGTGGCAGAGACGGAGAGAAGCATCAGTATATGGTTGCCTTTCACCTCCAGCTACGGATCTGACTGGAGACCTGGCTTGCAACCTGTTTATGTACCCTGGCTGGGAATTGAACCAGCAACATTTGGGTTCACAGGCTGTACTACCAGCCAGGGCTATATTCTTAACTTTTGAATATAAAAAGTGCTTTCAGTTTTAATGTTTTTCATGCAAAATTCCAATCAAACTTACTTTCACTCATTATATGACATTTTAATTTTAAGTAGATTTATTTTAACTAAGCTTCTCTGTGGTTCTTTTTATCTTTAACAGCAAAGTTCTTGGGTCCCTCTACAGAAACATACATGTCTCTTTGTCACAATTAATTCCATGGGTACACATGCAGCCACAAAAATGCAAATAAAAGTATATTTATATTAGAACTAGAAATAAAATAACTAATCAAAGTTTGCAATAATAACTAACCAACCAACCATTTAAATATTTCAGTTGTGAAGTTACATGCTATCTACTGTAAATATTTGTTTAGTTAGAGGTTCTCACATTTTAAAACTAACTGGTGATTACCTTCTAAGAAAGGGAGACCAAACCAATATTAATTCATGAAATGCAACTGTTTCTTTTATTGAAGCAAAAGTAAGTTAAATCTTTAGTCAGACTACATAAAGTTTGAATGGAACAATTTCCCAATGGACAGAAACAGGTATAAATAGCAAGAGACCTGAGCACATTACCAAATCTTTATTTTACTCTTAGATAATTTTTTTAAATCTTCTACCTCTGAAATCCAGTGTGTCTATTCTAAAGGCAACCCCTTTAAATAGATTTCCAATAGTTGAAACACAAAATTTGCCAAGGTTCTATTTAACCCTACTTCACATCAGAGAATGGTGTAGAGCCTTTCAATTTTCATTAATTTTGACCTCATTCAGCAAAAACAATGAGCCCATTAAAAAGTACTAGCTAGAAAGCAGAGGGTTTGAGAATTTGCTGAGATGTTTTGAGAGGTAAAGAAAGGCAATAAAAAGCATGTTTTTAACTCTCAAACAGGGGAATGTTTGTTTTGCCTAGCTTGAATGGAAAATAAATGGGTATTTATTTTCATTATTGTATACTCTTGCATTTGAAAAATATTCACTGAATTTTGATCATATTCTGGCTCTATTCTGTGTACAGGGGTTACCAGCAGTGAGTTAGGAATGATTTTGACTCCCCAAAATCTTACATTCCATCGGGAGGCAGAAGTACTGAACAAATCACTAATAATACATGTAATGAATGTTTTTTAAATGCATGCAAAAACACTGTAAGAAATGCCATTTAAGTATTTTGGCTTTATAATTCATAAATAGTTATGAGTGTTTTTTCAAACTTGACACACACAAACAAACACATACACATTGCTTTTCAGGAAAAGTCATCTCAGATCGATAACAGCCTACTGATTTTAGCAACTAAAGTTTATGGTATGATTATGTTTTATAATTATGGGCTTTTGCTGAAAAGTTTGCCTTTATGACTAGTGAAAATAGTACTTTTTAAAAAAAACTTCAGAATGCTGAGCCCCCTTGCCATCACAATGAAATACATCAGCAGACCCAGTTTAAGAAAAACAGTTGTTCTTTCTTTCTTTTTTAAAGATTTTATTTCATTATTTTTTTAGAAAGAGGGGAAGGGAGAGAGGCAGAGAGGGAGAGAGACATCAATGTATGGTTGCGTTTCACCTGCCTCCAGCCACAGACCTGACTGGAGACCTGGTTTGCAACCTGGTTATGTGCCCTGGGTGGGGAATAGAACCTGCGACCTTTGGGTTCGCAGGCCGGCACCTTATCCACTGTGCTACCAGCCAGGGCTGTTCTATCACTTATGCTTAGCTAGCCACATGCTATGTCCTAGTCAACATGGGCAACTCTGTATTCAGCCTAAGACTCAAGGCGAACCCTACATAGGCTTCAAAGCATTTTTTTTTTTTTTTTTAATAGATCTTTTCTCTCTGATAACCTGTCCTGAAAATTCTAGCTGATCCTATCTCTTCAGCTTAGGCTCTGGGGTTCACTGGGCTGGTGGCTGTCTTTGGCTAATCCATTCTAAAATCTGGAAAGTAATTCCTAGCAGAAAGCCAGAGCAATCGTGGGGCTCACCTCTATTGACCTTCTCTCAGGTATCACATTCACTTGATATTTGTTGTCCAGCAGCACCTCAAAAGTTATTTCATTTATTTTACCCAATCTTACACATTTATTTTCTAAAAGCAAGAGGGCTAATTTAGTATCAGTTCCTTTGTCAGAGCTGGGAGTGTTGTTCATCCCCATAGTTGATTTTAAATAAAAAGAACCATTTTTTAACTCTCAAAAGTTAATGTGTTCTATGCCAAACAACTACCAGGGAAATGACAAACTCCAATCTAGAATTTTCTGCCCTGTCTAGAAAACAACTGCATAGCTAATCAGATTTGCCCTGGTAGCCTTTTAGTTGAGTGTGTATGCTCACATGTAGGCCTAGAGAATGTGCTGTTGATATTTGGAGTATTAATAAGCTTCTAAAAACAAAGAAAACATACTAGTCCCTGTTCTAACGCGATTGCTTTTGTAACAAATTAAATTTGAGTATGACTTCTTTTCTTTCTCTTAATCTCTAATCAATATTGAGTTACTGTCAGTTGTAAGCAGCTAAACAGGTTTAAAGACAGTTACATTTTGTGAGTGCATCAAGATAAGTTGGGTATAATGATAATTCCATCATGTTTCTTCATGTGCACCCGAGAGCTTGTCATATTTTCATCTATAATCACTTTGGCTGAATAAGATTTAATTTGAAACATTTTTTTTGCTCCTTCTAAGCAAATTTAAGAAGTTTTTCCTTATGTGTGCTCAGCGGAGGTCATGCTGAAAAATGAGGCTCCAAGTATGCCGGGGAGACCATAAAATATGAACTGGGAAGAGTTAAGCTTATAATCTATTATTCTCTTTACATGAAATAGTGCAACCCAGCATGTTCATTGAATTGAATATTATAAACAACTTGTATAATGCCAAAAGAATGCTGTTTCAAATAAGAATTTATCACCAGAATGCTCGTTATATGTAATGTTTGCTTTGGAATTAGGCATAAGAATAAACATAGTATCCTATTTAGCCGATTCCTCATCTTAAAAGACATTTAGGATAATAGGTGGCTTATAAGAAAGAAAAAAAATACATTTTATGTAGCTTCCTAAGTCCTTTCCTGAATGCTAATATATTCATGAATGTCTGAAACCAACTAGATACCATAAACTATGTATATTATGTTAAAATATTTTCAAAGAAGTAATATCTTATTATATTGCTATAAAGCATACAATTTGATTATCTTTTAGTGTATTCTTTTTTTTTTTCCCTAAAATCTTGGAGCATCCTAGCACATAGCCTTTAAAGCTATTTACTCTTCATATATTTCTAAACTGGTGTTTAAATTATACCATTTCTGTTTCTCTGTGTTATATATTACCCCTAGTATATTCAGTTTGTCCTAAGTCAAAAGATATGCTGTTATGTGGGACAGCAGAGAAATGGGCACATATCTCTGATTTTGATTAGCAATAAAAATATGTATCCTGTGATCAGGATGGTAGAATCCATAAGAAATGTACTGATTTCACAGTCCTAGGTATGATTTTAAGGTTAAAAGCCTACATTTTGATGTCATACAGTCTTCATGTATTTTTATAGCAGTTACAAAGCACGTGACCACAGTCATACTATTTAATGTCTCTGAGTCACAGTTCCCACTGAAATAACCCCATAAAGGCAAGGATGTGGTCTACTGTATACCCCTCATGCCTGGATGAGTGCCTGATATGTAAGCAACATCAAACAGAATCTTTTCCATGAATAAATGAAAAGAATGAATACTGGTTCCTATGAATGTTGACAAAATAGAACAGTATCATTATATGCAATGTGCTCCTTATATAAAGAACCTGGTCCTGCACTCAGATCTATCAGCTGCATGTAATGTCCTGATGTTCCCTGTCTGAATTAGTATGAAGCTCCCAGTTTCCAAAATAAATGTGGATTTGATGATTAAAATCCAACATCATTGGAGAGCATGTGAAGAAAACTCATGGTTAGTTGGCTTACTTCTACCTCTTCAGTTTATGATCTGGTATACATAGATGCATCATTTTACAAAGATAGCACTCAATTCCCAGTTTAAACTCAGGACTATTTACTCCAATTATAAGTTGATGTTCACCATGTACAGATATCCATCAGTAACAATAGCAGAATAGGTTTTTGATGACTATCAAATATTTTGTAAAAGAATAAAATCATTTGGTAATGCCTGATTATCACTCTGGAATAATATCAGCATTGCATTTACTAAATAGCTAACCCACTTAATTAGAACTGGAATAAGAGACAGAGGACATGGTTTAACCCTAGCCTGAAATGGCAGTCTGTACTCAACTGAGAGCTGGTGAAATCTTGGACTGTAAGTGGGCTGGAAAACTACTGTCCCTAGAGCAGAATAATTAGCACCTCCTCCCCTTTCATTTCCCCAGTTCCCCCTGTCTCTCCAACCAGCTCCAAACCAGGCAGTTCCAGAGGAAAAGCAATAGAAGAGTTTAACAAGGGAATGCTCCCATTTTTCCCCAAGAACAAAGTTGAGCTGCAGGACTCAGTGTGAGAGAGAAGGAGGTAATAGAAGAAATGAGATTTTAATATGCTTTGCTGTGTGTATAGTTGTATCACCTTTGTGTACGTGTTAACATGACACTGCTCCAAAATCGGACCTGTTATGCCCTAAAAATTATAAAGAAGATACTTTCCTTTTATTTTAAAATCAGAACCTCTGCCATTCATTGCAAGGTTCTTTTTCAGTGAGTCTATCCCTCAACAACTCACTGTTCAGTCCTTAGTGATTGATTACGTTTGGGGTCTAAAAAGCTCATGAACCAAACTGCGGGAAAACAAACCCATTTCTTCATTTCCAATTCAAATGCTGCCTTGATTTTTACTCTTGTTTCTCTTTAGGGGTGGCTTCTTTGCCTCCCCATGTTGTATTTCTCAAACATGCCCCATGTTGCCAGGTTGGGGAGTTTGTGTAGAAGCCTGTGTTTTGGATGGAGAGAGTAACTCTGATAGAGCCTAATGTAAAATAGTTCCCAATGTTCACAGCTCCCGAGCTCCACGGTTATTCTCATATCATATTAAGCAGCATATGGCCTGGCCAATTTCATTTTCACTTTCTTTCGTTTCCTTTTCTTGTATGGCATTTCACTTCTCCTTTCATTAGTGGTTCTCACTTTAGTTAAAGGCATCAATCACCTGGAGGGCTTGTTAAGGCCCAGGCAGTTGGCTTTCACCCACAGAGTTTCTGACTCCGTAAATGCTGGGAAGGGCCTGAGAATCTCTGTCACGTCCATAGGTGCTGCTGATGCTGGCGAGTGGACATGATCATGCACATTAAACAACCGTGAGGGAGAAGCACTCAGTGCTGAAGTCTTGGTCGATTTTGGGACACTAGTCTTCATACCCAGGTTGTCCAAAAAGAAAAGATTCTGGAAATTTGGGCAGTTATATTTTGTGGGAGGAAATGACCATCTTGGTGATTAAAAAAACAAAAAACAAACAAACAAAAAACAAACAAAAAAAATACTAAACGAAAATGAACCTTCATCCTTCTAAAAGATCAAATTTCCATACTATATCCAAGCAGTAGCTGAGGTAATTCTCTTTATCCACTATCTCTGAAAGAGAAAGTATGTTTTGTTGTTTTTTTTTTTAAAGATTTTATTTTAGTATGTTTAGAGAGAGGGGAAGGAAGGGAGGAAGAGAGGAAGAGATGGTTGCTTTTCACCTGCCTCCAGCCGGGAACCTGGCTGGAGACCTGGCCTGCAACCCAGGCACGTGCCCTGACTGGGAATTGAACCGGCGACCCTTGGGCTCACAGGCCGGTGCACAATCCACTCAGCCATACGAGCCAGGGCGAGAAAGTATGTTTTCAATACTCACTTCATGATACAGAGCAAATAATATATGAAGATGCCAAGCTTAATATTTAGACTAATAATGGGCCAATGGACAAATGGACAAGTAATTGTTCATTTCTTTCATCCCTGTTTAAATCTAGTTATTGTGTTGGCCTCTAACACTGGGAGCAAAAGTTTCATCCATTCGCTGTTCATTAGGTGAGGTAGTGCTTCTTTTACTCGTCCTAAAGCTGCCTTACTCATGTTGGAACTGAAAGTCTCATCTAACCCTGAAGTATATATACATAAATTATTTTCTATTTACATCTTCTATAGCTAGGGGACTGCAGTCTGTAAGAGCTGCTATATGCCAGCATTTCATTACATTCCTATGAAGGCATAAACCTGACAAGTATGCATCTTTTTATAACCATAATCTATTGCAATATCCTCTACAACCCACTTTATTACCAGATCAGTATCAGAACTACTGCATTAAACCCAAAGAACATACATATGTATTCACATAGGCAGGCTGCAAACATTTCTTTCAACGGAGCTTCTTCTCCGATTTTGAAAATCAAGAGCAAGATTGAAGGGTGGTAAGTGGGGCTTAGAATAAAACAGCCCCACTAAGGAGAAAGCATTTTTGTTATAATTTGAAAGGTTCTGTTATACAAAATATCAGTAAAAGCTGGCCCTGAAATATTTTCCCTCTTTTTATGCCACTCAGCTTCCTTTTGGAAAGAACTGCCTAACCAACCATATTCGAATAGGAGAAGTAGGTGAGGATAACGCAGCACCCCCTGCCATGCTGCATCTAAAAATGCTTTCTAAGGACCACTTTTCAAAGCTCCTAAAAATTATGTGTGGCTGGAAAAGGATAATGGGAGCAGCCTACAGCTGAGGGCCACGAACTTGGCTGTGCAAATTCACCAACATTGGCGATTAGAGATACATATGCGTTCAAGTAGGGTCTGAGGTGGGCAACTGAAGTCTTCTGAGGTGTCCTCTCAAGCCACCTAGGAAAGGGGAGAAGCCGGGCTGGGCAGAATGGACACTATGTCACAGTCCAGTTGCCACACAGATCCCAGGGGATCCCACAGAAAGTCTAGGGGCTGGGATGGCCCCTCAGAGTGGCCTCGCCTGTGAAAACAGAACCTTTGTCATCACCCTTCCTTGGTTCCTTGCTGGACACAGGTTGCCCTCAGGGATGGCATATGACCCTGGGAAGACAGCTCTCTTCGCAGGAGGGCAATTCTGGGTTCCCAGAGAGGGTCTGAGCTGCAGACTCCCAGGAGGCAGGAGAGAGATACACCTGCCTGAGGTGAGCCATGTGCATGGACACCACCCAGTGTCCTCACTGGGGCAGGGATGAGCAAATGACAGCCTGTACCCTTTTCTGTATGGCCCACAAGCTGAGAATAGTGATACATTTTGAAACCACTGAAAACTCAAAATCATAGCATTTATATCCAATGCTATACAATATCCTTGACTATTCTAAATCTTCGAATCAGCACATTCATTTCCACTTAATACAAGTGGAACAATACTAGTGTAACAGGTATTATTACTCGTTCTTTGTGTATAAAAAAAACTGAAGCTTCTAAAAAGGCTAAGTAAGAAATCCAAGATCACACAGCCAGCGAGCTGTTCCAAGCTCAGGGGATCTTAACCCAGAGCCGGTCCTTCTGGCCCGGGTCCACATGCAAAGTTCTGCAACATGGAGGTTAGTACAGATGTGCCAAAGGGGTGATGATGCACGCAAGGCAGTTTGTGAATTCCCAGGAGAGAAAACCACTGCATTTCCAGGAAGCAAGGGGGAGCTTTATGTGAGAATGAGGCCACATTTCTAGTAACTTTAAACTTCAATTAAGCCCAATGCTCTTCTTCTCCTCTGTAGACCTGTATTACCAAGTTACACTCAGCTATCACACGCGGGGATGTCATCAATAAAATCAATGGGGTAATTTACTTTCTCTCTTGATTCCTAATGAACGATACACTAGCTTCAGTTTTTCCTCTTGGCCTCCAGATGTAAAACTAGCTACTACCTGTACCTTTACAGAAAACCTTGTCAGTCCTCACTGTAGGGGCAGGTTCAGTTTTGATCATCCTACTCTAATGAAAAATGGTACCACTATGCAGTGTTTGATGCTCTGATTTCAGCTTATGCTTGAGCCCCGTGCAAAAAAATTGTGCATTCTTAGCCCCAGGGTGTATTACAAAGTTAGCCCAAACTGGCTACACCAAGGCGTTCAGCTGCTGGCACTAAGGCGATTCAAATTTTCACCCATCCTCTCAGAGACAAAGTTCTCTTTTAGAATAGCTACAATATGCTTTCTCTTCTACATTGTGAAAGCTCCATTTTATTGGTCATGGTTTATAAAAGGGAAGTCAGATTCCCATGGTACTATGTGCCATGACTACGGAACATCTTGGTATTTATTATTATTATTATTATTGCTGTTACTACTACTATTTAGTGCTACTGCTAAGTATGCAAATATTTTGGAAATTCAAAGTAAAATAAGCTTTTGTTTTCACATAATGATAACACTGCTACTCTAAAGTAAGCAGGAGACTGATGTTGATAGTGAGAAATAAACAACCATTTTCCTGTAGCTTCTTATTTGAACATAGTGTGGACATAATTGTAGTAATTTGTACATAATCTTCTACTCAGTAAGTAGGCTATGTTACAGTAAATCAAGCAAAAGAAATTTAATGGATTGCCATTTGGGCTCTAAGTGTTCACATTTATTTATCTGCAAAGATTAGGATTTTAATGTATTTGATATATTAAAAACATGATGATTTTGAAAATGCTCTCCTGCAAATATGCAGAAGTTATTAAAATTCATACTGAAATAAATAACACCAGAGAACTTGTTGTGGCACCTTTCCCCATGCCCTCGTATTCTTTTATACTCTTGCTTCTGTTCTTTCTATTTTACATTTTTAATGGTGGATATTTTCTTTCTATCTTTTTACTCAATCAATTATTCATGTGTTACGATAATGTAAAACCCTACCTTTTCTATGGTTTTCCAAATATCTCTGTTTTCCAACCCCCATTCCCGTAGTAATATGTTCATTCAAAAACAAAACAAGTCCTGGCTTGTGGAACAGTGGATAAGGCGCCAGCCTGCAAACCCAAAGGTCACTGGTTCGATTCCCAGTCAGGGCACATAACCAGGTTGCAAGCCAGGTCTCCAGCCAGGTCTGTAGCTGGAGGCAGATAAAAAAAAAAAAAGCAACCATACATTGATGTCTCTCTCCCTCTCTGCCTCTTTCCCTACACCTCTCTCTAAAATAAATAAATTTTAAAAAACAAACAAACAGAGCTAGAATGTTATGTCATGATTTAATACTTAACTGTTTGCCTACATGTGAGCTTACATACAATTTCATTACTCACCAGAGAGAACACTGGAGGGGTTCTGCGTTCTATGTAGCTAACCCAAAAAGGTAACATAGATGAGGACTGGTGAGAAGGTAGGTGCCCTGAGGTAGCTGAGGTTAAATGAACACACACTAACTGTCAAAAATACCGTGCACGAGTAGTGTGAGTTGGAAAGTGAATGAACAGAGCAAGAATTTGTGATCTGTTATAAAACCTCAAAGAGTTAATTCAGTGAGAATTAGGTGGCTACTTAGAGAATTGGAGGGTTTTCTTGTTGCTGAAAGATATTTGTCCCTGGGTGGTCAGACAGAGCAAATGGAATAATATAGTGGACAGGGTCAAACAATATTCCTGCATTTTCATAGTCACTCTGACCAAGCCACAACCACAGTGCAGCCACCAATTAGCCTATGTACTCAAGGGGTAGGATGAGACGAAAGAGTCCCAGGAATGGCATAGGAAGCAATGCTAGGACATGCACAGACATCTGAAGAGTTCCCATTGACATTGTAATAGCTGCTTTTTATTACATCACCATATTTGCTCTCCAAAAAATAATCAGTACGATAACTATTATTCCAATTTCTTAATTAACAATTCAAAAGTCCAGAAAAATGTAATTTGTATAAGGCAACAGAGCAAGCATCAGAGCTAGAGTAGAAGCAAATGATGCATTTTCAAAAGCATTAGATGGCAGAGCCCATTCATTGCCAGAAATTTTAAAATAGGAAAAAAATTGTGATTTATGGTGAAAGGACAGAGCTTCATCCGGAAACCTGGTATATGATCTCCTAAGGATTAACATGAATTATGGCATAGGTGTGACCTTGCCAACTGAACATCAGAAACAGAATATAGGGAAGGATTTAGTTATGAAGCAGATACATTTTAAGAGGCAAGATAAGAAACTATATTTCTAATTCAGGGTTATCAAGTGCTTTATTAGCATAAACATTGCTATAGCCACTCAGTTGTACAAATAAGATGGCCCTTCTGTGCTAATCTGATTTCTATACATAGAAAAAGTATTCAAATTAGCTATAGTTTTATCATTTTTAAAATGGGATTCCTGGTGCTACGCATCAATCCCTAGTCAGATATCAATATAAAAACATGACTACATGTGTTCAAACAAAACATTAGCCTATTAACGCTGCCTTATTCCTATTTTCGAACAAGTGGATTGTCAATTTTTCCGTGCACTTTGTGTAATTATTAAATTATGTGTTAAATGAGCTGTTGTCAAGCAATGATTGTAGCCACCAGCACAGAGGCCTCCCCTGCTAAGATGTGACACCCAGCAGGACGTAGTCATTAGGAAAAGAGTAGAACTTAGTGATCAATGACTTATTTGAGCAAAACGAAAAATCCATGAGCATAAAAACGCTGTGGGGCTCTGGACAACACCACCAAGTACACCAAAGCCATTATTAGGAATGTTACTAGGAGGTGCTACCAAATTAAACACCTTTCTCTTTAATGCACTCACGTCCCCACAGACAGACACGTTCACATGTCACGTGCCACTCTCTTAGATTGGGAAGTTTAAAGCAAGAACGCATGTGACGACAGAAAATGTAGATTAAAACCAAGCCCTTGTCATTTCTGCATACAAATTCAATTTTCACAGAATTAGAACAAAGGGAATCATCATACTGATCATCTAAAGTCCCCAATGCACTGTCCATATAACATTTGAAATGCTCCTAATAAGGTAGCATGGTCAACCTGTCAAAGCTGAGGGTGATTTAAGTCCATATCCGGATCTCAGTAGAGCCACTTTGGTACAAGAACATATGCCTAATTTTGGAAATATAGTAGATAAGAAATAGTGTTTTCCTCGCTTTCTTTAAACATCCCTCTGGCCCCAAATTTAAGTTTTTAAACTATAACTTAAAATATTAAAATATTAAGCTTCCCTATTTGTCCCATAGTCCTTTGGGATTATTATAAGCCTGATCAAGCAAAACATTTTCCCAAAATGGAATTAAATGTATTTTTTTTAATGCCCTTAATTGATTTTACTTTTCAAGGTACTGAAGGTGATATACGTTCATATTTACCATCAACAACTTTCTCTTCCTGTGTTGTTTAGGAATTTACACTACTGCATAGCCTACATAGTGTGGACAGCACAACTGTAACTTGGAGAATACGCATGTTTATAGTGTGAAAAAAAAAACAAAAAACAGAGTTAATGTGAGTTGTAATGCAATTTAACAGAGTTGAGCTTCCGTTGCATTTTGTGTGTCGAGTGCTGTCCTGGATTTGATAGTAAACTCCTATAGAAATCATGGTGAGAACAGCAGGCACATGACAGGAGAGAGGTTCAACCGGGTGTGCCTAATTCATTCCAATTCACAGAGTCATGCGTTCCAGCTCACACCGCGATGCGTTCTAGCCTCCAACATGAGCATCCAATCTAGCTGATGCTTAGTAGAGTTGAAACAAACTCACAGCACCAGAAAAATGACAGTGTCTACTTTGCTAAACAGAGAAACACTTTAAATACTTCTTCACTGTGTCCTACGCCTGGCTATCCCTTATTTACCACACTGTACATTCTGAGCGTAAACCAATACTGCTTATAATATACTAATCTTTGATAGTTGAAGTCTTTCACTGCTGTCATAGTAATTAAAACTGCTGGAGAATTAGCTTCTAATGCTTCTCTGATTTTCTGAAACAGGTTGAGAAGCCTAATTACATAGTCAGATTTTTCAAGCTTCAAGAAGCCAACTCAGAGTTTGCCATGAGCAGATGACCAGCATTGGAAACATATTCTGGAAATGTAGTACAGTACAGTGTCAATCAATAAATGTCATCCTAAATCTTCAGCAGTTTGATTTAGTGGTAAGCATTAGAATTTCAGATTCACTCTCTCTATTAAATACCTGTTTCCAGTACTTCTGAGGTTATTTTGAGGAAGTCTTGTCTCCATCTACAATTCCTATTTTTCCTATTTTCCAGCTGAAGAACACGAATTAAGGACAGAGAGGACAGTAATAAATTGGCCAGAGATTCCCTGGCAGGTAGAAAAGAATTTGAATTCTCGGGATTCTGGCACGGGCAAATTAGTCCATGTATTCTCTTGAAGGGGAAGAAATAGAGAGGGAAAATAAAGAATTACTGCATACAGAGCTTCCTAAAATCTGCTGAAGTGGCGGGATGAGGCTTTGCTTCTGTCCTGATGTTCAGCTTTTCACTGAAGGAGACAAAACTGGGTCAAATGAAAGGTAGATAAAAATTTCAACATTTAAATATTTCTGCCTTTTTCCTTGAAAGATGATTTATTTTGCCTGGAGGCTGGAGAGGGCATCTGAACCCTGGATTCCTTTTATCCATTTGTCACAGGAAAAGCTGTGATGAAAAAGACAACCAGGGTCCCTTAGGTGTGTAGATACTGCAATATACTCAGGACCATTTTAATCAAAAAAAAAAAGAAAGAAAGAAAAAACCCACCATTATTCAGCCATCAACCCATCACACACATCACCTCCATTTTACAAACTGGGCCATTTAATCTGAAAATGCTTAACTGAACTTTTAAGTCCACCCAAGAAAATTTGGCGGAGCTGAGGACGACTTGATGCCTCTGCATGGTGAGCGTGTCTTCTGAATTACATTCCCATTGGAAGGCTATATTTTTCTCTGAATTATACACGAGGCATTAAAATAGTAGAAACTCTTCAGAAATTTAATTAGAGTAACATCTTGCTCATTAAATTATACAGACTCAAGATACAATGTCATTTGCAGCCAATCTTCCCAGCATACAATCTTCTAGGTAATTATAGTGTATTTTATAACTAAAATACACCAGAATGCCAATTTGGTGTTAAATTATTATATTGTGTCAACAGAAGACTCAACTAAGTGGTGTAACTTCTTCCTTAATGGAGCAGAGGTGATTAGATGCTCAGCCAGCAAACATGGATTGGGTAACTACAAAATAGATCATGCAGTGGGTAAGATACTGGGAATACTAGAAATGTGAGTATGACAAGAACTCTGAGCTCAGTCCCCCAGAAGACACAGACAAGTCAAGGAACACTGATGGAACAATGTGACAAGGCCAATAATAGAGATACACTAGGGGAGTATAAGGTATGCATTTCACTAGGCAAAAGAAGGGGCCTGAGCAATTGGTCACACGATTCTCAGATAATATGACCAGCTTTTCCTTCAAGCATTCACCAGCTATGATTTAATAATCACCTACTAAGCGATACAGTTGATACTTCTAGTTATATAATAGTGACAACATTACATGCCATCAGGACGATTATGCTGTAGAAGACAGACAAAAAATAGTAAGCGCAGACGGCATGTTATGACTTCAAACAAAGAATTTTGGTAAAGTGTTATTTGATCTCGGCAAAAGGAATAAAGTCCGGTAAGCAGGCTATCTGAGGTGGAGGGAGCAGGGAAGCCTACTCTGAGAAGCTGGCATCGGAGCGTACATCACGAGGATGAGAGGGGTGAGTGAGGCTGTGGTGGGAAGAAGAGCAGGCCAGGCAGCAGTAGCAGCAAGGGAAACACCCCTGCGGTAGAAACAAGTTCGCCATGTTCTGAGAAGTGCTACGGCCTTCCTGCGCGGTGATGAGAAGTTTAGGTGTAATTCAAAGTAGAGCATTTTTAGTCAGAAAGTGACGTGATCTCATTGAAGATAAAGATGGCTTCCTACGACCTGGTCTCGGTGTACAGAAATGTAACACAACAAAATTGACTACGCAACAGCCTAAATGAATTTGCCATTGGTACCCGGACTGCAGACACATCGTAGCTGTGTCCTGAGTCCCACTCAAGTGGACTCAAGTGGATATGGTGACTGCAATACAAATGTTAATTATGCCAATGGTTCTAAATCTGGGGAGTGCAGCCTTCAGAGGAACTTCAGCGTGATTTGTTAAAAATCCTAGAAATACCAACATAAACGACTATTTCTTTGGGGGGCATACAGATTGGAAATGAGGAACACAAACTCAAAGTCAAATAGAATCAGTTTTCTACCTAGGCTCTGTCACTTAAAAGTTGAGGCACACTTACCTCTGTAAATTTTAGTTTCCTCATATCTAAAATGAGGATAGTGATGCCTTTGAGTGAGTGAATTTACATGAGGTTTATAACATTTAGTATAAAGTATACACTAGAGCGTAGTAAATGTGCACTCAACATTAACTCTTTATTATGTATATAAGGAATACATCATTTGCCCACATACGGCCAATCATTCAAACCTATTTGATGATACAGAAGCTGTTATTCAACAAAGACATGATGTGGATGTATGCTGTGCCTGGCCTACTTGCAAAATCCTGCAGGTACGGGGGGAACAAGAGTTTTGGCTCAAAGGGAACTTAGATTTTAATAAGTGCATGGTAAATGCTATGATAAAAATAAGCACAGTTTGATATAAGAACATAAGTAAGGGCACCTAAGTGAGCCTTACGCAGTGACAAAGTTCCTGGAGAAAGTCCTATAGTGATTCGGAGGTGTTCTGGCTAAAGGTAAGAAGAAGGAGACAAAAAGAAGATTTTACACAAGGGAACTATACATCAACCAGGTAAGGGGAAAAAGACTGAAGGCCTGATTAATTGGATCCAAACATTTATTTTATAAATCAGTGTAAGAGTAGGTAAATAGATCTTTAAGATATGAATTATGTGTGTGCATGTATGTGTGGAAGTGTGTGTGTCTGTATATGAGAGAGACAGAGACAGAAATAAACCTATACCTGGAATTCAAAAATTGTTTCTTTTGTTGCCCTGGCTGGTGGCTCAAAGGATAAGGGCTGGCCTGCGAACCCAAAGGTCACTGGTTCAATTCCCCAGTCAGGGCAACATAACCAGGTTGCAAGCCAAGTCTCCAGCCAGATCCTTAGCTGGAGGCAGGTGAAAGACATACATTGATGTCTCTCTTCCTCTCTGCCTCTCTCCCTTCCCTTCTCTCTAAAAATAATAATGTATTTTTTAATTGTTTCTTTTGAACATACATGCAAGAATTACAAAGTAGATGAAGTATTTGAACATAAAGTAAGCCTCATAAACAGGATTTGTGCAAACCTAGAGTCACTGAATCTCCACTATCTAAAAGTGCATGTTATATTCCTTTTTACATGACAAATTATCTTTTTTTAAAGATTTTATTTATTATTTTTAGAGAGAGAGATAAGGAGAGAGGCAGAGAGAGAGAGAGAGAGAGAGAGAGAGAGAGAGAGAGAGAGAGAGAGATCAATGTATGGTTGCCTTTCACCTGCCTCCAGCTACGGACCTGGCTGGAGACCTGGCTTGCAACCTGGTTATGTGCCCTGGCTGGGGAATCAAACCAGCAACCTTTGGGTTCATAGGCCGGTGCCTTATCCACTGTGCCACCAGCCAGGGCTACAAATTATCTTAATAAACAAAGCAATTTAATTGCTTCAAATAGACAGTATAATTGTAGAACATATAGTGACTTTCTATGGTTCTTCAGTCTTATCTGGGAAAATATTTTGTAGCACTTTTCTGAAGATGTCATGTTGTTTTAATAAGAGATATAAATTACAAAGCATTTCTTACGTAGCACATATAGTGTTAACAGTTGTCTTTTCGATAGTTCGATAACAGCTGCCTGAAATAGCATGCCAACTTAATGAATGAAGAAACTGGGGCATAAATAAATTAAGCAACAGAGCTGGAACACGACCCAGGACAGCACGGCTCCAGCCGCTGAAAGGTTCCCAGAGAATAGGTCTCCCTAGGTTCATCAGAAGCATCTAGGAAATGTGAGTTGAATTGAACTAATGTTTTTTTTACTATAGTAAAATTGTGGCCACACAAAGAGGGGTCAAATATCAATACCTCTTGGGGTACATAGTTGATGCAGAACCATTTAAAGTGGAGCAAATAAATCTCAATGCTCGCCTGGATGCAGTGGTGTGCAGAGGCACTGTCTTAGCCATGAGCCACATGTATCTTTGCAATGCACTGTTTCATGAGTGCATGTGGTAATTACAGCTATAAGATCTGAGTAAATCAATTCCTTAATGTAGTAATGGCATTGCGAGTGTCGTAATAGTAACATTAATAACAATAACGATAACCCTATGAAAGTTTGGAAACATAAAGCCTCCTAGAGACTCTGCAGCTATTTGCTAAATGCATTTTTTAAAGGAGAAATCAGTTATGTTTATTGGCTTTGACCCAACAAAATATTAATATCTTTCCATCATTTTTATCTTGCTAATAAAGGAGTCCAGATTTTTTTAAACATATTCTTGCTAGGCAATGCTCCAAATCTTGCCCTTTAGTTGGTATTACAGTATCAGTAATTGGTGTCTCATGTTAACATTTATTTAAAGCTGCTGATTTAACATTTAAAAATTCTGGGGTTAATGGATCTGAATTCGCAGATCCATTAACCTCAATAAAAACAAATGGAACCTCTTGTGAACTAAAATCAGCTCAGATCATGGATATGCTTTCTCTAATACTCACAACATTTAGATGGTTGTGGTAAAATGTCAGGTCATGGAAAGGTCTACTACCAGAGTACTACTCAAGGTGATGGCAACGACCCTGTCCACCGGAAGCTCGGCTCCTCTGAAAGGTACGGTCCCTGCGAAGGCACACAAACTCTTGCTGCAGCTCTTCCATTATCGCCAATACTCCACAGTTAGCTTCCTTCCAAGTTGCGTGAAGCCATCATGTCTCCTCAGGAGTTACAGACCCCTAACTAATCTCAGGGACTTCAAACTCTGATCTAGGTTCTCTCTCTCGCTCTCAAGAAAAGGGAGGAATCAGACCAAAACTTCTATTTAATAGGCACTACTGGACCCTAAGGAAATACTGACAACCAGAGGCAGGACACTAGGGAGATTTTCACTACTTCCCAGCAATGTGAGAGTGGGCGAGCACCTTCAAGTTGGTGAGTTCAAGTTGCTTTCTGATAATATTTGAGTACAGGAATGCTCTTTATGTATTTTTGTATTTTAGGATTCAAGATATATATAATGTATTTTAGAGAGAGGGAAGGAAGGGAAGAATATCCATTGGTTGCCTCTTGCACACCCCCAACTGGAAATATGATCTGCAACCCAGGCATGTGCCCTGGCTAGGAATCGAACTGGTGACCTTTCAGTTTGAAGGCCAGCACTCAGTCCACTGAGCCACACCAGCTAGGGCTAAAAGTAGGGGTTAAAAAAATTAAATCAGGTGTAACATACAGGATAATCAACATAGTTAACATATAATTCAATTGAAGAATTAGAATATTTCCAACATCATAAAATTTTCCTAATGCTATTTACCAGTGAATATACCACACTATAGAAGAAACCGTAATTCCTCTATCCATTCTCTTGCTAATGAAGATTTGAGCTATTTCTGATTTTTGTGGCCAATATAAAGGATGACTTTTTCAAATACAAGCTACCATGGCTGCAGCTTTACCCTTTGAAAGAGAAAATACAAAGCTATTTTGAATAATCTTCATACCTTTAAAAGGTCTGAAAACAGAACACCCACCCAAAACACAGTAGCTTACACCAACAAAGTTCTATTATTTATATGAACTTTCTAGGTCAGAACTTGGACATGGGAAGGACAGCAGTTCTTGCACTCCACATATAAACATACAGTGGCTTTCTATAGTTCCTCCATCTCGTCTGGTAAACATATTTTATAGCATTTTTCTAAAAATATCAGGTTGCTTTAATAATAGTTATAACTTACAAGGCATTACTTATGTAGCACATGTAGCGTTAACTGTGATATTTTCGATAATGAAAACTCCATGAAAGAGGAAATAGCATGCCAACTTGACCAATGACTCAGCCAGCAGCTGAGCTGGGCTGGGAGAGCAAAGGTCTCATCCACAGGTCTGATACCTTATCTCTCCCTCAAGTGGCTTTTGCCCGTAAGTAGTTTGGAATTTTTTGTAGCATTATGGGCCCAGGGTTATTTCTTTGACAAAACAGACATGGAAGGAGCTGCTTTTCTTTGAGTCTAAGCTTGGAAGTGGATAGGGTCATGTCCACTGTGTCCCATTGGTCATAAGGGAAAACATATATGAGGTCTTGTCCTAAAAGTATTGAACATGCAAACTGTTGTAATTATATTGACATTGGCTCCATACTTCTGGGACAGACCTTGTCATCTCTACTCTTGATGGACCGAGGGGACCTTCAAACAGGTAAATTACTGATAGTGTACAGCTTTGTATATATCTGGCCATAACATTCATAGCTGTCCTACATGCAAAATACCTTCATTCTCACTTCCCCAATTTCTCATCCCACCGTGGCGTAATGTCAAAGTTGTCTACAGGAGGTCTGTACATGGAGGAGGCTTCTTGGGCCAATGCTTGGGGTGAGACTTCTCTGGAACAGTTCCTTGTGTACATAGACCTATGAATTAAGAGACAGGCTGTGTCTCCCAACATGAAATGGTGAGAGAAGGGAAAAGTGACCATGACGCAAACTCTGGTTCTAAAGAGCAGAGCTGCCTTCCTTGACAGTCTGCCAATGAAGGAAAGGCAGGCAGAGTAAGTCTTGCTTGCCTAAGTTCTTTAGTCAAAAGTGGGCAACAGACAAAAGAAATTAGGTCTGATAATGGTTACTAAGAAGAAGCAGCTGCTCAGCTCAGGGAACCATACAGATACGAGTCAGTAAAACCGTTTCTTGCTTTCATTTAACAAATATTTATTAAGCATGTCCTATCGCCTAGTCATTCTTCTAGAATCAGGGAAAAGAAACAAGCATAATGCTGTGGCTCTGGGGGGACATGGGCCATTGAAGGAACTGAAAACAGGGCAAAGTGAACCATTGGGGCAATTCATCTTGCTTTACTGGACACAGAACAGGTTCTGCCTGTGACAACCTTACGGCATACCTTTGTCTGCTTACCTGACTATGCTTCAATCAGCCCCTGGAACCTGCCAAGTGTCTTCCTTGGACCCTAAAGCACCAACTGCTCTCCCTGCCTGGGATACTCTGCTGCTAGAGATTTGCCAGGTTGTCCCAGCCACCAGATCAGAGCTAGTCATCGCTGCCTTTGTCTTTCTCCATGAAGCTGCTCAGCGGTGGAATTTTCCCCCTGACACCATGGTTGGGTGTCCCTACTGTTGTAGAAATTTGATCTTTCAGAGGAAGGATTCTGTCTGGGTATTGTAGTGCAGTCAGTCCTGTACCTCTTACAGCGTGGTTGGGAAAGACTGGATGGACCAAAACCAGAGGCCGTAATGTGGATTTTTTTATTCTAAGATAAATAGCAAGTGTTTGAATTGTTTTATAATTGGTGTGACTTATGATTTGCTCAATTACTACATGTCCCAGTAGATATCAACTTAAAAATACCTTATTCTTATAGATACCCTATATCTCAATATACAGTATGTGTATAATAGATTTTAAGTAAGTAGATTTTTAGTAATTTGACTAAAATAATGAGGATGATGATGATGATGATGATGATGATAAAGTCTGAGCTGAGCCTTGAAAATTTCTGGTAAGATTATAGGGCATTGTCATTCTGACACCTAAAATGGTATATAACAAATCATTTTTTAGTTTTTGTTCTGGAAAGTCAAAATGCAATTTTAATAATAAAAATCTGTGGCAACCAGAAATCCACAATGATATTCTTAGTGTATGACAAAAGAGTTACAGAATGGCAACAGTTTCCAGCAGCATATAATCTTAAGATATGAAAGGTAGGGAAATATAACTTTTAAAAAAGTGATTTAGAATCAAGCCCTGCGTACATCTGAGATCTTGACATGGTAAAAAGCTCTGGATTCAGCGTAACAGAAAATAGGCTGTTCAACTAGACAACAATTAACTTTAAATGGAGACTCTGAGTCATGTGTCACATTTACTTCTACGTAGCCTGAGACCAATCTAACCTCTTTGGCTTTTATTTTTAAATTCCAGAAAATTAAGTTACTGGGTTCGTAACACATTCTCTCTTTTCTATTCCCCTTACTCTCCATGTAGAGCAGGGGTGTCAAACTCATTTTCACTGGGGGCCTCATCAACCTCACGGCTGCCTTCAAAGGGCTGAATGTCATTTTAGGACTGTGTACATGTAACTACCCCTTAACAGTTAAGCAAGCTGGATAGAAACAGAAACAAGGTGCTGGGCTGAAGGTGCCCGGTTGGATAACACAAGATGGAGGGCAGGATTCAGCCCACATGCCTTCTGTTTGCCACCCGTGATGTAGAGTCTACCGTTAAAACACAGTGAAATCCATATCTATCCACCTCAAAAAGCCCTATACAACCATAATCAAAAACATGAAGTCATAAAGTTAAAACCATTTAATCCTATTAAACCCTCATTAAATCAAGGCAGTATTTATAGGATGGGACTTGATTCCCTTGTACACCAGCAAATCTGCAACCTGAGTCAGTGTTCACGAATTAATTAGCCACTGCACTCAGGGCAGGTGTTTGACTGACATTTCCCTTGATCTCCTCCCTTGGGGTTATGTGCTATACAGTCATGCAATTCTTTGCCATTAATCCTTAACCCTACCGAGGTGTTTGTTTGCTTTGCTGAGTAAGGGCAAGAACAACAGCAAGGGCTATAGCACAAATGTGCAGAATGCAGAGCAGGGCTTCACTGAGATAATAGCTCTTTCATCAAAATATCATGTCAAGAAGAAAAGCTTTCATTGGCATGTCTACTATCTATGTTTATAAAAATAATCCTCCTTTTGGCGGACAGATGTAACTTTTTAAGTAGGTTTTGCACTCATCAGCTAAAGCGGCAAGGAGGGAATTATAAGATTTCAAGGCTTGAAAGAGATGCAATATTCTTTGGCTAAAAGCCATCATTTTTCTATTGGGGAAACTGAGCCTCAAGGACAATTTTATTTCTCCAGAAAGACCCGGCCCACTAGTAGTCAGGCCATATCTAAAACTCCTCAATCAACTAAACTAGATTATGTTTTTATTCTTTTTCATATCTATTGGTGTTTTTCTGATATAATCCAAGAATTTGATACATGACATTTGACATTCATGCCTTTGTTGGCAGTGATGATGAAAACATGTTTAGATCTTGAATGGCATGTGGCTTGTATCCTCCTTAAAATACTGACAGTTTTCAAGACACAACTTCAAGTGCAGGATGATGGGCTTTTAACTCTTATGTCATCCAAAGCAGTTGAAGGCATAAGATATTTTTATAAGCTTCTCTATGTCATGCATAAATACTTAGTTTTAATTTTCCTTGGTGGGTTAGCTTTGATCACTCTTTTCAAATAATGATTGTACCGTATAGCCAAATATTGTTAAGAATGAGATTAAAAAACTGAAGGTATATTATCCTAACAAGTGCAATATTAGAAATGGCCATAAATATGCTACAGTCTGATTATGAGAGTAATAAATTGTTCAACTGGATACTCCCTTTGCTCTGCAGGCACATTTTACAAACACTGATGCAGGGTTTCAGGTTATAAAGATTTTGCTTGAAAGTGCATTCTTTTCTCCTTGCTTCATGTATTTTATTTAATTTCATGATTGAGTTTGTGAGTGATATGTGTACATGTATATATGAGTATGCGTGTATAAATGTATACACATATACATCTGAGAGGTCTGTGCAGAAGGTATCCAGCCATGTATTATGAAAAACAGAAATATTTAGTCGAGAAGATGTAAGATACAAGAAACATTGTATATAGGACAATGATATCTCAGTCCTTTTCAAAGATACGGCCTTTTTGAAGAAACCTGGTACACTGGGAGCAGTTTGAATCAAGTCGTTAACAACAACAGCACCATCTTCCTTTTTGCTCTGGTAGCAGAAGCTAGGGAATGAATTTTGCCACAACACATTTCATGCCAAGACCCTGCATCAAAATCTTGGACACGGTAGTTTTCGGTGTCCCCAGATCATCTCCTAGTTCTTGCACTGCCAGCCACCCATCTTTGTTGATTGGAGCCTGGACATGTTCAACATTCCCCGGGGATGTGCTTGCTGCCGGCCTTCCAGAATGTGGGTCACTGTCAACGGATTCTCAACCATCTTTGAAGCGTTTATACCACACTTTTATTTGTGCTGCACTCATTGCGTCGTCCACGAAAGCCTTTTGAATCATCTGACTAGTTCCTGCAGAGGAACATTCAAGCTTAACACAATATTTGAGACAGATTCATTGCTCTACTTGCTTAGTCATTTTGAATGTGATGGCCACACTGTACACACGCTCAGTCCATAGTGTCTACTACCCCATTGTCCAGCACAGTGAAGTCATCATTGTTCATGCATGCACAGTCCAGCCCACTCTCCTTGGCTGCCAGGTTACATGGATGTCACACAACGCATTCCCATTACATTAATAATGGCTGGAAATTTTCTGGACAGCCCTTATCATATACATACATATATCACACACACACATATATTGGGTTAATTAATTTCTTGGAATTTCATCTATTCTTCTAGTTACATTATGGAGACCAACATTGAAATAATATAAATAAGAAGGGTATAAGAATGGATAAATATATAATAGTTTAAAGGAAGAATCTTTTTAGCAAAGTTTTCATCTTACCAGTATTATTTTAAATGTTATAAAACCATAAAATAATAGCAAAAACTCAAGATCAGTTCATTACTAGTTCTAATAAAAAAGTGTGATAGAAGGCATTCAAAATTTTTTGCCTTTAAATTTTTATTTATTAAAAATTTTTTAAAGATTTTATTTATTATCGTTTAGAGAGAGGGAAAAGGAAAGAGGCTGAGAGGGAGAGAGATATCAATCACTCTATGGTTGCCTTTCACCTGCCTCTAGCCACAGACCTGGCTGGAGGCTTGGCTTGCAACCTGGTTATGTGCCCTGGCTGGGAATTGAACCAGTGACCTTTGGGTTCGCAGGTGGGCACATTATCCAATGTGCCACCAGCCAGGGCTTTATTTTATTTTTCAAATAATGAAGGAAACAGAATAATTATTTTTAAATTAGTTATTTTGCATATTTAATATTGATCAATGTATCACAAAATAGCTTGGCAAGTCTAAGTATTATTTTTTCAATATTAAAGCTGTTTAATTGGAGAAGTCAGGCATGTTATCTAAGAGCTTTTTTTTTTTTTTTTTTTGTAATGGAGGGGAGAGAGACCATGGTACCTTCAGAGGAGAAATGCTCACAGATCTATCTTTGTAACTACCACAAAGATCAAACTTACTAAATTGTGATAATGTGACAGGAACCAAGAGAGCAACTCTGAATGAATTTCAAAGGGAACTCAACAAGCTGATCAAAAATGGCACTTTAATAAGGCTCCCAACTCCCTGGGATGAAGTGGGAGGTAAGGTTCATATCAGAAAGCAAGTAAAAGCCGTCAGGAACTCAGCATTGTGGGTCATAAATGCAACATGACCATTGGCCATACAGTGCCCAGAACTACACTGGCTCTGCAACAAGATTCGGTTGGCACCTTGGTCCTACTATTTCCAAACTCTGTATCCTTTTAAGCCCCTTATCCCAAAACTTAGTTTTCTTCTCTGGAAAAGGCAAAAGACAATTATGTTTCCCGGAAGGGGAAGACAGGGGAGTTCAAGAAGACAACACATATGCAAAAGAGCTAAGCGAGTCTCTGGCCTGCCGTGGGAGCTTAATTAAGGGGATTAAGGTTAGAACCGATGCCAATAAATGAACAGTGACGGTAAAGACCATGTGGATAAACAATCTATGAGCCAGAGAAGAGAAGCAATCCTTCCACTGAAACTAATACCTGGAATAAGGATAATATGTAGTAATGTTGAAAGAGATTCATGAAACAATTCCATTTCTGCAGAAATGCCCATCTGACAGAAAATCCTATATGCTAAATTCACTCTGAAATCTCATAAAAAAACAAAACAGTGCTGAAAATCAGGGATGATGACAAAACAGCCATTCTCTGATGCAATTTATTTTCCGTTAAAAAATAAGTGTACTTTGTTAATTTATAAAATCGACAGAATGATTTTCTATCTCCATCTGTTTTTATCTTATTATGCATTGTTATGGTGATAACATAACAGTAAACTCTTTTAGGTTTATTTAAAAAATAAATTTAGACAATATGTAATTCCAGGAAAGTGGTAGCTGAAATTCAACAAAGGTAGAAATGCTCAAGGCACTGTGAGTTAAGATATTTTGCATGAAGGAACATTTTTTTCCATGATCAAAAGCCAATCCATTCGTAATAGAAATATGGAGCTTATGTTACTAAATTATAATAAGGATGTAAGAAATTCTATAAGTCAATACTATCAAAAACAAACAACACAGCTCCAGTAGAGAATACAGCTTGGGTTCTGAAACATATTAGTTTGCTAATGATAGGGAAAGTGTATCATTAGATTAATTGAGCAATTAGAAAAACTCACAGCTGCATTTTTTGACAACAGGAGAAAATATTCACTTCCTTATTAGGAAGATATTTGAAAGAATATTTAAATGCCTACAAATAATATCTACCCTCTTAGGAACTAATCTCATGTGTCCTAATAAAGGGGAAAAAAGGAACAAAAAGGAAGAAAGAAATAACTCACTTTGAGAATAGCAAGATTTTTATTTTTATTTTGCCTGATAAAAACACAAGGCTACAATTCTACCACCTCATTAGTGGTTCCTTTATGAAAGCCAGTAATAAAAATATCTCACAATTGAACTAAACATATGCATATAAAAGTACAAATATATGTTAAATTTTTGTGTATAATTATGGCTAAAAAACACAAAATCATGACTATAAAACAGGCTTCTGAATACTATCAACAAGAGCTTCATTTCTTCAAATACAAGGCCTTTTTAAATCAGCTTTCCTAAAAAATATCATAAATGTTTCTGTAAATTTCATTTTTGTGAAGTTTATGGTCAGCTTCATTAACACAGAGGCACTAAATGTGTTGTCAAAACATGCAGCTGTGGGTTTTCCTAATTATCTCATTAATCTAATAATATATTTCCACTCTTTTTCCAGTGGAGACATTGCTCTATCTGAGACTCTCCAAGGGAGAAATCTTGGCTGTCTCAGGCAGTAAAGAATGGAATTTCAGCAGAAGCCTCTTTGGTAAACTAAGGTCCATACCTATCATGAGAATGTGGGAGTCTTATTTTTCTCTTAAAATTGAAGTAGACATAACATTCTCTAATTTACTAACATCTCATTCTTGTATCCACCTCTATGTTTGCTATAGCCAAACTGCTTCCTGAGAAGAGATTCAAAGTCTTATGCCATTGGTATAGTTCTTGGAAAATCCAAGAGAAATGCATGCTTAAGAGTAAACATGATAGTTCCCAGTAAATATTCCTTCAAGTAATAAAAGCTATTGAGGTTTACCAACCAAATACTCCCCACTGTATTCCTCGTCATCAAAGCGCCTTTATAATTATTATATTAATATATTTTTATTTGAGAACATCTTGTCCTAGCTTGCCTCTCTCCCTGAAGGCATGGTTCAGTTTCTTGATCTCTCTGCCTCACAAGAATGTCATATTAGAAGAAGTGTGTTGTAAGGAAAATAAAAAGTAAATAGAAAACAATAATTCTCTTTGTAAGGTTATACAGAAAGATGTCCCCTTTGAGATTTCATGTTCTGTGTTCCAAGACTCTGCCAAATTAGATTTAGAAACTTTTCATTTCTATTCATGTAAGTGATGTTTATTAGGAAAAATCCTCATGAATGTGTATTGTAGATAACGTGGCCTCCTTGAGAAGACATGGTATGTATTTAGTCATAGTCAAGCTATGCCAAAACAATGTGTGAAAACAATAACCACCTGGTTTGTTTATTCTCTCAGCCTGGCGCTTCATTTTCTCTTTATCAGCCTACCTTCCTACACTTCCTACTCAGAGGTATTCGAGCATCAGTGGGAACATGAGAATGACTAGAGAACTTGCTAAAAGAGCAGATTTCTGGGCCCCCCACCTGGGGATTTAAATTCAGATGAGGGGAAGTGGGTGCTGCTCAGATTCTAACATTTTTAAGTAATCCTTTCAGTTTATGAAAATGAAGGTATGGCTGTCAGAACATGGCAATCCCATTTCCAGCAACCATTTCCAAAGCACATTTTCCAAAGAAAATTAGGAAGGGGGGAGGATAAAAAAAAAAAAGCATTAGGCAGAGGACCCTGAAAATAAGTATCCTGGAACAATCGTGAAGGTAAACGTATAAAAGAGAAGCTGGCCTTGAAAGCTGGCTATCCGTGACAGAGCAAGAAAATTCCCTTTCAATTTGTATATATTTCAACGAAAACCAAAGAGCAGGCAAGGCTGCTATTGCACTCCCTGCAGCAGCAGGAAATGGTTGCACGGCCAGGTACACCTCTCACTCCCTCGCACTCAGAGAATAGTCTGAGGGTGTTGTCCACACTGGGGCTGAGTCCCCTTCTTCTGCGTAATCTCCCCACTCCAGGCGGGCACGCCTCCTCTGGCAGATTCCAGGGGCAGCCCCCAGATCTGGGACACAGCCTCCCAGCTTTACGACCAGTGTGTCTGCAGAGGAGTGAGCCTCCTCTCCCAGCCAAACCCCTGCTGAGTCGTGTGGATGTCTGTGCAGGATAAATACAGGCAGGACAGAGAAGACGTGGGCTTCCAACCTCCAGGCTGGATTGCTCAATTGCTGCTGACAGACGATCTGTGCACCAACCCCCCTCCTGCCACCACCCCTGCCATCTCCCTGTGGTAGCTGGGGGCTTGAATCAGGAGGCAGGCTGCACTGGGCAAGTTGCAGAAGAGAGAGCTTCCTTTTCCTTTGAATGTTTACCTTCTTCTATTGTAGTTTTAAAAATCCAATTCTCCTTCCAAATAGACATGGAGAGAAAATGCAGGAATCCAGATGGCTCTGGAAAAGTCACAGAGAGGAAGATTCTGTCGCAAATACGGATTGTCCCTCCCACACCCACATGTTCAGAAAAGCTCTAATAGCACCAAGAAAATATGCGAAGCCATCTACCATCGAAAGGACTGAAGTTCAAAAAGAATAGAAGATGACAATTTCTATTCAGATGCATTTGTATATATTTCAAACTGGGTTTGGTAATAAAGATGAGGCATAGACAATCTCCAAATTCAACCTATCCAAATGTATGTTTTCCTCCAAAACTCTTATATTTTATTAGTGATCCTCTACTGGATCGATAGGTTTAATATAGATATTCTTAAATTCATTCTATAGATTTAATCTACAAAACAGATCATTGGATTAAGAGAGTCAAAAGATTAAAATGTCATCCTCTATAAGGAAAGAGAATTTTCGTTTTGGCAGAAATGATAAAGCAGAGTGATTTTTTTTTTTTTGTCCTACTCCAATTTCCTTTTCCATCACTTTTATGGCAAATGAGATCCCTCTTCTCCACCCTCCACCTACTGCCCCTCCATGGTGGTTACACCTTAATCTATAAGCCTTTCAGGTATTTATTATTTCTTTCCAGATTATTAGCTATAAAATTATATTTCAGTAATTCTAATTCTGTCAGTGTAACAAGTAAGCGTTAGACGTTTTAGAGGAAATTTATCTTTTCATATTATAGTTCTTCGGAGTTACTCTTCATTAAAATTATAAAAATAACTGTTTAGTAATTTATGGCCTGGAATGGATGCAGTTTTTCTAACTTTGCACGTTGTTTTCTAAAATGAGACCTGTGTTTTCAAAAGCAAATGTATTCTTCACTTTATGTTTTCCTTAACCTAAAGCTATCATATTATTTCCATAGAAGAGTAAATTTTTTTCCACAAAACTGGGGTAATAACTTATTTGGAACTTGAACTTGACTAGCAGGTCATTAGAATATCTCATCTGATTCAAAATTTTCTTAAAATTAAGAAATGTGTCCCTGGCCTCTGCTCCTGAGAGAGACTTTTTGATTCTGGGCAGATGGGCATTATAGTTTCGATGCAGTATTTTGGATGCTTTTGGTTAAACTATGAGAAGCCTACAAGTGGTGTACATGTAAAACTGTTCTCATATCACAGAATCCCTAAAATAGTCATCAAATAAATTGAGGGCCTCAGAAATGTCAAGCACAGGTGCCATTATCTCTGCATTCTCCTGGTTTTCCCTCAGAATTGAGAAATATCTACAACAGCATGAAATTCTTCCATGATAACATCCAAATCAAGAAGAAAGAAATGCTTCATGATTCAACTGACTCTTTTTATCATGGAGGGAAACCTTTCCAAGGAGCTCTTAAGTAGGCTTTCTCTACGTCGGTTAGAGCAGGACAGGCAGACACCCCGGCCTACACCCCATCATTGACTCAGAACGAGGATGACTGTGATTGGGTTTAAAAAATGGTTCATCCTCTCCTGCTGGGGTGGGGCCAGCATTTTCAGAACTCATTGGCATCTAACTGCTTTCTGAATAAAATGAAAATTATCTTAACAAGGAAGAAGCAAAAAATAACTGCTGGGTAAGTGATCAACCAGATGTGTCACCAGCCAACATTTCTATTTTTGTTGCTGTTTGTTTTTTGTTGTTTGTTTGGTTGTTTTGTTTTGTCTTTCCTAGTGCACTAGGGTGTGAAACTTTCTGCATTTACAGGTATGACGAATCTTCATCTCATGGGACTATCATGAGAAGGAAGGAAGGAAAGGGAAAGAAGGAAAGGAGGAGAGAAAGGAAAGAAAGGCAAATCCTCTAACTTCTGCAGAGTTTAGGAAGCTTTATGTAGTAATTTATTGACTTTACTGTTTCACTTAATTTTCCTTCATCTCAACACAGTTCCTTACCTGTGCTGTTTTCTTTGTTTAATTACTTTAACAATATACTTTCCAGGTGAACTTCTTGAAAATTTTTTTGGTTTCTGTAAGTACTCTTCAGATTTTATAGCATGAAACAGGTCATTAGCTTTTGTGCCAGCCCTTTTCTCTTTAATATTAAAAAGTAAATATGCTATCGAGACATTCTCAATGTTGTTAAGAGCTACCAAATATCATCTCTGGGAAATTAATTTAGATGAACACATTCACAAAATACATCATGGATCTTTCTATTTGCATCTGTTTGCACATTTAAAAAAATTAATTCTGTATTGTTGAAAGCCAAGGTTTTAAAAAGTATATGTATACATACATACATATAAATATATATATATATATAAATCCTGAAGAAAAAAACAGATGCCAGATTTTAGTATCCAACTTTGGCCTCGACAATATATTTTACAAACTGCCTTCAGTGATGGATAACCCACATTTTTCTGACCTGCCAATAGTTACAGAAAATGTGTTGAGGCCATTTACAAAAGGTTTCCTTATCAATTTTAAACTCTGTCCTCTGGTATTAAATTTTGTGATCAGGATGTATGTACAGTCTAGTACAGCAGATTAAAATCCACCGTAGACATACAAGCAGGGGCACTGACAGAGGTCAAAGGCTCTGTGGGTTGATCTTGGCTATGGCTGTGCAACTTTATTTGCAAATAACTGACTACATGCCAGGGTTAGGGAATACAGAGTCAACAACTTATCCCGTTATAAATCCTATCTACCAATGAACCAGTATCAGTTTTTAAACACTTTCCACCTCAGAACACCAAAGATTAGTAGCCAAGTAAGGGAGTTTATTTAAAAGACTGCCATACATAGAGGTGTTCCAGATGTAAGCATCCAGCTACCTCCTCTTTGAATTCCCCTGAGTTCTCATTTCCATTAAATCTAACTTTTCTGAAGATGAGTTTAAATTAAATCCTAGAAGTGACATTTGAGACACCTGTCCAAGACCGTACCTAATACATGACTCCATCTCTCCCCTTGGCATTATGAGCATTCATCTCATTTCATGCGTAAACACTAAACATACCCAACCAATTCACCATGCACTTGCTTAGTCCTGGAAAAGATGGTTGCAGAGAGAGTCAATCCACCAGTCTTATTATTTGGATAGAGGGCTTTACACCAACGATTGAGTTACCAAGTGACATCAAGTGTCAGACTTGACGTTAATGACAGGGCTTGAGGCAGTGAACCCACAGAGCAGAAAGTTCTGTGCCCAGATGTCCATGTGAACCCTGGTCTGGCTCCCAGATCGGCCTGAACTGCACCCGCATGCAGTTCAGTAGGACCTACAGCACCCACAGCTCTGCCGGCTCCAGACAGTGCTGAGGGCTGTTCTGTCTGGTGCCACAGGAGTTAGAAACACTGAACCTGGAGAAAGCAGTAATTAATGAAAAAATTATGTTGGCGGTTCATTCTAAGGACACACTCTTGATAGTATGTTTCTCTTATTCCCATCTCTGAAAAATACTCATTTGGGGGGCTTCTTTTCATGGTAAGCTTCTAAGATGAGTATAACTCTCCTACAGGCAGCCTGAGAATCAGACAGATTTGGGATACATATTTGGGTAGAAGCCCCGTCTTCCTCTGTTCCTAGCAAGGCAACCTGGACCTCACTAGCCTCATTTATAAGAAGAAAGGAATGGATGGATTTGGAGAACATTAAGCTGAGGGAAATACGCCAGTCAGAGAAAGACAAATATCATATGATTCCACTTAGATGAGAATATGGAATCTAATGAACCAAAGAAACTAACAAAATAAAAACAGACTCATAGACACAGAGGACAGACTGACAGCTGCCAGAATGGAGGGGTTTTGGGGGGGACTGGATGGAAAAGGTGAAGCGATTAAGCACAAAGGAAAACCCCAGAGGCAGACAACAGCTTAGTGAGCAGGAGAGGGAGAGAAGGGGAGAGAGGTGGAAGAGGGAAAGGGGATAAATGATGATGGAGGGAGACTTGTCTGGGGGTGATGAACACGCAATACAACGTTCAGTAATGTGTTACAGAATTGTACCGCTGAAACCTATACAATTTTATTAACTGATTGTCACCCCAATGGATTCAATTGAAAAAAGACAAAGAGTTAGATTGGACCTTTTGTGAAGTCTGCTTTTAGAGCTAACACTGTGCCAGGTTTTCTTTTCTCCTGCCTCAGAGAGAACAGTAGGATCTTCCTTTCACTTGTCAAATAACTCTTCATGACCTAAAAACAGTTTTGCCACTTGGCCCCATCTCTTCCTCAAGTTCATTTCTACTCCTTTTTGTCACTCCACTCCAGCCAATCACAGTGGCCCTGCCATGACCAGAAGACTTCCTCTCCCTCGAATGTTCTTACCTAAAAGTTCCCTCAGAAAGTGTATTTCCTGATGAGCCAATAAATCTTAGTTTAGGTTTTCCCAAAGGAAGACTCCCAGACAAAGATTCAAGTATACTCAGTCTATGCATGAGGTAAAAGAAAACACTGCTACAGGATGGGGAAGTGACAGATAAAGAACGGAGCCAGGCAAAAGGGTGTGATTAAACCAGCTACCACTGTGGGCCAATGGAGCTTGATCCTGCAGGAAAGCTCTGGAAAATAGCCTAGAACATGCTTTGGGTTGTCCTTTGGGAGGCTTATGGAAGTTGCAGTTGGCTGTAGGCCAAGTCATGAAAGTCGCTGACAACTACCCAGAATTAGAGGAGGGAGGAGTTCACTCCCTTCCACTTTGGTTCTGCCCTGTGCCGCACCAAAGCAGAGTCTTCCTTTGGCTTCAGAAAAAGCCCACAGATAAGGCATGCCTGCATCGGGAGCTGGAGTTTGGTCCGACCCTACTGAAGTGGTCTTGCAGGGTCCTGGCCAATGCTCTGCTTTCTAAAATAGTCTTTATTCCCTTCAACCATCCTGTTGACACTGCTTTCATTTTTTATCATATCACATACCACTTTCTAAGGTTATGTTACATTTTCATTGGCATTTTATTATAGTACTTGGAAGAATAAACCCAAATTCAAGTTGCCCAACTTTGAAACCCAGTCCACCACTCTAGTAGTTATGTATGACTGTTCCCCAATTTACTCAATAACAGAAATATTACCCTTGGGTTGCTGGCTTGTTGTCAGGTTTAACGTAGTAGTTCTATATCAATTCAGAACAGTACCTGGCACACAGTATGCATTTTTTCAGTAGTAATTCTTATTGTAATTATTTGCATACTGTCTTCAATCAAGAATAAAAACTTGATGCAAGATCTTTTGTTCTGTCCGTTGTTATTCCCCCAGAGTCCAGCAAAGCAACATAAAAATAGTTGCCCTCCTGGTTGTTGGTACAGTGGATAAGGCACCGGCCTACAAACCCAAAGGTCGCTGGTTCGATTCCCCAGCCAGGGCACATAACCAGGTTGCAAGCCAGATCTCCAGCCAGGTCTGTAGCTGGAGGCAGGTGAAAGGCAACCATACATTGATGTTTCTTTCCCCCTCTGCCTCTCTCCCTTCCCCTCTCTCTATAAGATAATAAATAAAATATTTTTAAAAAAATAGTTGCCCTGGTGTGTATTAGCTAACTAAAGCAGAGAATGAAAGATCCTTCATCCAGGAATTCCACCTGAAACTCTCATTCTTACACCACTTCCCCTCAGACACTCACGTTCAAGTAGTTAATTGCAATTTTCAAATTTGCATTATAAGATTCAGTGCAGAAGTCTCCTCCTTTCCAAGGAACGCTGCTGACTTCCTCCTTTCTTTCCTCACTGCCTCCTAGCCTCTCGCTCATGCTCCATTCACCTCGCCTTCATCGCACAGCATTGTAAGTGTTTGCTTACGTGCGGTTTCTGTGAGGATGGAGAACGGATCGTATTTGGGGTTTTGTCCCTAAGCACTCAGCCAAATACCAGGTGCTCAATAAATATTTGTGGAGTGAATGAATCAATTTATCGAGCTAATGGCTTTAAGACATGGCAGTCGATTCTCCAAATCCTGTGGAGATCGCCATCTGGTGTATACAGAGCAGACAACCTGGGATTTTCCAGAGGGAGATGCTAGTCTTCCCTTCAGAAATATATGAAATAGCCATGAAAGGACAATCCATTTTGTGTGCCACGTGTAGCGTGCAGAGCCACTGACTCCGAAAGAGAGGGTCTTCACAAATGAGAAACTACACTGCTCTTTTTCTTGGAGCCATGTATTTCACAGGAGTAACAAAAATGTCTGAGTTACTGCATCCTGTCAGTATTCTTTGTCCTCCCCTAGGTCTACCAGCAGTCAAAACTATGTGAACGATCCTGAAACAGAAGCACTGCCCATTTTTCTGTTTAAAAACTTCCTTTCTGGGGTTGTTGTTTCCACTTGTATTTATTCAAGCAACCAGAAAGGACTCTGTGAATTGTTTAGCTATATTCTGTCAACTTAAAACAAAGTAGCGTGTGTGTGTGTGTGTGTGTGTGTGTGTATGTGTGTGTGGTTCCTATGTTTGGAGAAGCTGTAGGTTCAAGTAGCACATGAAAAGATTCCCTGACACCTGTGACTACCCAGAGAATATATAACAGTGACCTGGGAGTGACAAAAAAGATGAAACGTGGGACAAATACTTTTTAACTCTCAGTGTATCCATGATTCACTTGGAAATGAATCCTCTCAGAAATTAGCAAGTTTGGTTAGTTGTTGATTTGCTTCACACATGATTTTTAAAAAATTATGTTATGAAAAGCAAGAACATTTGTATCAAACGAGAAAAAAAAAATACATAAAGCAAGTGGCTCTGAAATGAGGAGGCTCGAATGCTCTGATTTTATTCCCTTCAGGTGAGCTGAGACTCCCCCATGAACTAGGAAATGCTTCTTCTAGCTAGTTTATTTCTAATGCGTCTCTTTTGTGAGTTCGCTTCCTGGAGCATTAGAGAAACGGTCTCATCTCCTCACTTACCTCTTCATTCCATCTTCAGTTTTCCACACCATCTTCCTTTCTCTTTCTTGTGCTACTTCTTTATTAGCTCCGTATTCTCAGCCTCATTATATACCCTTCTGGTATTTCTCGTTATAAATGCCAATCAACTCTGACACATTCTTGCCTTATTTTTTTTCCTTCCAATTATTATACTCTAGAGAAAGCCCTGAACATGTCCACATCTTACTCTTCGCTAAGTAATCAGTTATTTTACTATTTCCTTCCTTTCTTCCTTCCTTTCTCTCTCCCTTTCTTTCGCTCCCTCCCCTCCTTTCTCTATTGTTAAAATGGCATTGCCACATTTTCCAAAATCATGATTCAATTTAATCCCTTGATCTGCTCATCAAAAACAAAGAAAATTTGTCTTCATACCCTGAGTTTCCTTTCAAGCCACGTTCATCCAGAATGCCACCTCAGTCTTTCTCAATCTTCACCACTTTGAATTGTTTCATCTCTGTTATCAAGATTTAAAAATAACAAATAAGTGGGTGCACTTATTTGTCAGCTGCAATGGCACCATTTGTAAGGTGATGAATATTCCACAGACTTTAAATTTTCTGCTTGTGCTATAAAGGGCTGATTGGTTCTAATGCTACTTCTATAAAGTGAAGTAAATATGAGCATGACAACACAAACTTCTCAAAAACCAAAATATATAAATATTAGGATTTTTATATAGAAATGGCTGTTTCCAGTTCACCAACTTATTTTTCTGATACATCGCACAGAGTGGTTCTTACTATAATGAAACTCACCTCAGCGATTTTATTTATAAAACAATAGCCACAGACACATTAAATTTCACGGGTCAGCGACTGTCATCTAACCAAGTCATATAAGATTGAATCATCCAGGGTTAAATAAAACACCTGCCTTGAAATATATATTACCTGAGGTTTCTCTGATTTCAATCATGCAGTCCGGGCGCAGAGCTGAGAGATGGCAGCAGAGATGAAGACTAAGGAGACTCTCAGCCACACGGCCCCATAACTACTTAACCATGCCAGCAAAACATTATGTGTTTTTACAGTTTAGAATGCAAACCAGTCATATATGAGATCACCCATACAGTATCTTTCAACCCCTTGTAACAAAAAAATAATTGATAGATGCTATAGGATTAAAAGCCAAAAATGAAATCCAAGCAAAAAAGAAAACAAAACCCAACTTCCATATCAAAGAAGATAGTTGGCCAATAGAGATTCTTTTTAAAGTGTTTTTTAATACAATCCTCCTAAAATACGTATGTCTGGCTATGCTGCATTTACTCTTTTAGCAGCAGTTCAATGGTTGACACAGGTAGACTGTAAATTTCTGTTGAATGAATATGTCAACGACAGGCATCTGCTAGAAGGTTGCCACCAGGGGCAAGACGGGGAGATGAAGTTCCTACCAGCAGCCAGTGAGGCTAGTTTTAGGCTCAGCCTTTCACCTTGTCCTCTGGGGTCTTCACTCCAGCCCTACACAACAGCTCCCAGCTTTTTGCTCTGCATTCCAGTCCCCTTGGAGCCTGGGCAAATCCCCAAGGCCATTCACTAATTTCTATGTGTACCTGCCCGCTGTTCCCCATGTCAGGATTAGGTTCTTTACAGATCAAAAATCTATGACTCTTTTAAGAAGAGATATATTTTCTTGATTTCCAAACTGTACATAGCCACAGAATGTTGTGTATAATAGACATTTATGAAATACCTTTAAAACAGTAGGCAAATAAAAATAATAATAATAATAATAGTGTTAAGGAGTGAATTTGTGAACAAATGTTATTAATGCATTCTTATAAGTAAATGTACATAATCATGGGGAAAAAGCTATGCACTATGCAAACCTGAAAAAATGTTCAAATATTACATCAATATTTAATATTTTAGTATGCAGATCTATTCTTTTATAGACATTATAGATATTACTTTGTGATTCCCAAAACATGTAAACATTTACCGAGTCAACTAAAGTAGCATATCTCTGCTTCTTTCCCAGAAAGTAAAATGTAAAAGAAAAGAAAGAAAAAAGAAGGAAAGAACAGAACTAGGAGTTAGTCAATGTACGGGCTGATAGACTGAGACATCAAAAAAATTGAATTCTATAACCTTCGAACCCCCAAAACCAAGACAGAAAATCAGAACTTTGAAGCAGTTCATACATGCATACTAATTTAATTTGTTTTCAAAATGATCATTTTAAATAGTAAAAATGTCATTTCCTACATGTACATAAAAGAAGATATAACTGAACATATTACATAATACAATTAAGATTCTGCTAGGTTATATATTTAATTTTCTATTAATATATAACTATCTCCTTCATTCCTTACCCAAGTAGCTGTTCAAGTAACATATCTTTATTCTACAAGCTTATACATCCTGAAGAAAGATACTTTTAGTAAAACTACATTCAAATTTAAATGTGGAATTTCTACTTACTGTAAAGCCTGTTATTAAAATATCAGTGTAATTCATTGGCCTCAAAATATGACCAACTCCCTGGCTGGTGGCACAGTGGATAAGGCGCTGGCCTGTGAACCCAAAGGTCGCTGGTTCGATTCCCCAGCCAGGGCACATAACCAGGTTGCAAGCCAGGTCTCCAGCCAGGTCTGTAGCTGGAGGCAAGTGAAAGGCAAGCATACATTGATGTTTCTCTCCCTTCCCCTCTCTTAAAATAATCAATAAAACCTTTAAAAATATGACCAACTAACATATACAACATGGAAAGAAAAATTATTTAAATCCTATAGAGTTGTTTCATAATATGAACCTTAACTATTGCCCCGCATTGAGATTACACCCTCAAATTATATTATGATACAAAAATATCTCATAGTGGTACCTGAAAACACTACTACTAAAATATCCCACTTTCGTGATAATTTATTTCATCCAGACACAATCCTGACTATGGTGCTACCTTCTTAGTCCAGGTATCAACATACAACATCTAGAGAGTTATTTGCTGACCAGAAAAATCCATCTTTGTGGTTAGAATCACTGAATATATGTTGCAATCATGATCAAGTTTAATCTTTAGGCAGTGCCCTTCATTTCATATTCTTGGGGATAAAACTCTCTTGGGAGTAATGCCCAAGGATGGAAAATAAAGCAGGATCTACTGGATTTGAATTTCAGCTTCCCACATTTATCAGCTGTTTGTCCTTGAATAAGTTACATATTCCCTGAATCTTTTCCTCCTTCATAATAATGCCTGGATGGCAGAATTGACATCAGAAATAAAGAAACCACTTTTTTTCAGTGAAATTATAGAATGCTGTGCATGGCAGAATGCAGAGCATAAGAAAATATCATCAAACTTAGTTTCATCTTACTAACTAAACAATATCTTTTCTTTCTCTGGTTTTACTTTCTGCCATTATGTGTCCCCTTTCTAGTTTCTTCTATATTTTCTTTATCTAAGACCTTGCCCTAGCATGCCAAATAATGTGACAAAAAACATTTCCTCATCTTTATTTTATTCATAATAGCTTATTTTACGTACATAATTTTGCAGACTATCAACTATAGAAGTTGATGAGTTGAACATTTTATCCTTTTTGGGGGAAAAAAAAAAAGTATAATCTGGAATTTTCCAGTGATTCAAAAGTTTCTTGGTGACAGAGTTTGATGGATTTACTGTGCATGTAAACAACTACACTGCACAATTCTAGGTCACTGTATTTCCAGCAGCATCAGGGACCCTGGCGTTGCTGGACTTTTTACAGATGGGCCATGAGTTGCAGACACCTTTCCTCAATGCTCCTCCTGCTTTGAGTAAGTCCCACAGCTTTCTTGAAATCCCCTCCAATCCCGTCTGTTTATTTACCTTTTCCTATCTTCATTCTATCAACAAACACCATGAAAGAGCCTTTTATGGGCCAATTACAGTGCTAAACAGATGAGAAATAACAGGCTAGCCTTGAAATCAGCTAGCGAAGCTAATAGTCTCATGAAGAGAAACCAACTGTTCTGTTTTGTGGCAGAGCTGTTCAGAAACGTAATGGGCTCATTGGATGATAGAATACCTGCGGGGGACACCTAACTTTAGTGTGTGGGGGCCAAGGGACACTTCTCTAAAAGTGCGATGCTTCAGTGGAGAGCTGTAGTAGAAATAGGAGGAGCCAGGAAACTAAGAAGCTTCCTTCTACCTGCTTCAGTGCACTGATGATTCTGATTTTGGCTGAGAAGCTCCTCTACCTAACGGTCTACGCCATCATTCTAGGTGACTTCCAAGTCCATGAAGATGCTCAGGCTATTTTTCCACTGGTCCCTCGAAGCCAGTGACATTGCCTACCTCCTCTATTGAAGCACAGGGACAGAACAATGACAAACTCCCTGCTTCAGACAAAACATATTTCTCCTATTTCTCTTATCAAACTCTGATTACTTATCTTTGTTGTTTCTCTGGATTTCATTTTCCTTCTCTGCCAAAAACTAACTCCTACTCTTGCTTATATTATTCTGTTTCCTTCGACTCAGAATCCTTCTATTTTGATTTTTTTAAGATTTTATTTATTATTTTTAGAGAGAGGGGAAGGGAGCAAGGCAGAGAGGGAGAGAAGCATCAATGTATGGTTGCTTTCACCTGCCTCCAGCTACAGACCTGGCTGGAGCCCCAGTTTGCAACCTGGTTACGTGCCCTTGCTGGGAATCGAACCAGCAACCTTTGGGTTCGCAGGAGGGTGCCTATCCATTCAGCCAGCCAGGGATTTTTTGCTCTTTCGATCTCTCTCTTAGCCCAGCCCTGAAATGTGGCTAGTCCTCAGAAATCTACTTCACTTTCTTTTCACCCTACATACTTTTTTGGGAATGGCTTCAGGATTGGTCTCTATGCTGATGACTCACAAGTACCTTCTAGCTGAGATGTCTCTCTGGATTCTAGACCTGTGCTCATTTCATCTTCTTAGGTATCTGCCTCCCAATAAAACTTGCCCAGACTCAGGCTCTTCCTTCCTACTCCAACATTATTGCTTGTTCTACCTATTCAATTGTTCCTAATCTTTGAATAGTATTGCTTTTAACCTTGGATTTCAGCTCAAAACACGAGATTAGGTTATAAACTTCACACTTACCTCTTCCCCCACCTCCTACTGAGCTCCCTGGCTAGACAGGGCCCCTGGGTCAACTCTGCCAAAGGGACAGGTTTCAGCAGGAACGCAGTGACCCCTGGACTTGGTGGTTTTGTGAAATAAAACAGGTTCCTCCCCTCTCCCCTTCCCTCCCCCCTTTCTTCCCTTTCCTGCTCTTCCCTTCCTTTTCTTCCTTCTTTGTCTTTTCCTCGTGTTACTTGATTTTGTTCAGATAATTTCGGTTGAACTCCTGTCTCCTACAATGAAAGGAGTCCTGGCTCACATAGAGTGATTTTGTTTCATCCACATCTCCCTTACATATTCTCAATAAGAACGGGGTGAGGGCAGAGAATGAGTAGACAGAACTCCCAAGAACAGGACAGAACACAGCTCTTTGGAGAGATGGAGTGAGAGGGCTTCGTATCACCTTCTTAAACGGTGTTTGGAATTACTGAACTAAATTGGGGTGTTGGTAAGGAAATAAGACAAGCAGAAACTCTGCTAGAATCAAACTTGGTGCCTATAAAAGAAAATGTTTGATAGTTCTCCAAATCTGGAAAATCCACATCAGAATTGTTTAAACTTGACACCCACATTTTTGGGCACTGTTATCATTATAGGAAAAATGTTTCCATCAGCATTTTTTATACAATTAATAACCCTCCATACCATTATACTCATTCTTTTATTAAGGCTACTAAATAATTGCCTTCTTTGCATATTTATACAATGCCCACCTCATTATGGATATTCAAGGCATCCTTATTAAGAGGGGAAAACCCATAATTTACAAATGGTAAAACAGATAGTCAAAGACATCTAATAAGTTTCTTTTCATTCCCTTAGCTAAAGCACATATTTTGAAACAACATGTTTTTTTTTTGAACTTCTACAATAACAAGAAATCATAAAATTTACAGGCAAATTACCACTACTATAGTTAATATTTAAGGTCTGTTCAGTACATGCCCCTCAAGATTTTAAGAGTGTCAAATATTTTAACTCATTTAGTCCTCACACACCCTTGATTCAAGAGACTGGATTATAGAAAATTTAAGATCTTATTAAAATCAGATAAAATATCACACAGTTGACATAACTAGAATTTGATTCTTAGCAGCCTGAAAATAAATTATTTTCCCATTAGCTGATGAGGCCTCTAAACAAACACCTAATACAAATCCTGTATTTTAAAGCAACAGAAATGAAGGCCAAGTGGAAATAAATTTCAGAGGCCACAAGACCTGTCATGGGATTCTATTTGTTTCTATGGGGTGTCAGCTTGATCTTAATCTCTTTACAGTACCTTTCATCACCACCTGGCTTCCCAGCCACTCTTCTCATTATAAAATGGGCTCATTAACAGACAAGCCATTATGATAGGGATGGGGGTTATTTGTAACATGAATTTCTACTCACCCAGTCACTGTTGAGTGCCCATTATTTTGCCAGCAGAAGAAAGCAACACTGAACCCCCTCCCATTATGGCGCCACTTCCTGAATAATTAGTCAGCTACCTGATTATATTAAACTTCTTCCAACATGATAGGCATTACTTTGCATATACATTTTGCAGTATATTGCCCAAACTAGTGTCCATAGATTTCCTGGATATTTTATCCACAGTTCTGTACGTAATATCATGCTGACCAAGAAATTCACATCACAGCAAGTAAGATACAGCAATGTATGGATGGCCTTGAAATCTACTAGTCTGTATGTCTAACATAACTGCAGAAGCAGTTAACTTGATGAAATAATGGAATGGCTCATTGGTATCTTAGTTACATATGAGCAAGGCAAGAAGTAGAAGAAGAATGAATATGAACCAAAAGCAAAAGAAGGACTTTGTATCCTCTAAGGAGGAAAAAAAGGAACTATTTTTAGTTGTATTTACTAGAGTTCTATCATGTTAGGTGGAAGTTTGAGTTTGCCATTATTTTTATTTGCAAGCTAAGCATGATTTAAGGAGACTTTTATAGGGTCCACATTGATAAAAGTGGATTATGTTGGTTCTACGATGTGTCGGCTTGGTCATGCTGAACTACATTTCCCAGAATCCTTTTCCCTGTATTACATGTCCACTTAGGCCAAAAGGATTCTTGTAGGGTGGAAGTAAAGCACATTTTGTTGTTGGTCTGGTTCCTTAGCCTATTGGTATGAAGCAGCAGGTAGGCCAACAGTGGCCCCACATTCCCTTGCATCTTCCTTCACCTTGTCCAACTGTTGGGCCAGGTGCTTGTGTTTTGCTCCAGGGTGAAGAGCCCTACCTTCTCCAGGTCTCCCCCACCACCAAGATTAGAGCTCACAAGAAATGGCATGTGTTTCCATTCATCTATGTGGGCTTGAGCTTGTGTCTGTGAGTTCCAGATTAGTTTTGGTCTCCCTACTCTATTCCATCTTCCCTTCCTAGCTATCTTCCTTCTGACTTCAAGCTCCAGCATTAGAGAAAAGACCACACTTGACAGAGGCTGTTTTACTAACTCCTACCACTGCATACAGCTGCATCCTTATTTCAAATAAATGCATATGTTGATTTCTCTCTGTCTCTCTCCCTCTTCCTCTCTCCCTCTCTCTCCCTCCCTCTCTGTCTCCCTCCCTCCCTCCATTTTCAGTGGTTCTGCTTCTTGGATTGAACTCTGATACAAATAGACCACAAATAAACTCAGATTCAATGAAATTGCTCTCATGAAGTATTTCTACAAAATTGACAATGTTGTCTCATTTTCTGTCTCATTTTTTTTTTCAACAGAAATCTACTAGCTTGAAAATCACCATTGAATTTACCAATGACAAGCTGATGGCAGCCATTTTAGTAAATGCATATCAACATATAATCCTATGTAAATATCTTTTAATGATACTGTTACTATTTTAGCACTTATATCTCATCGTAATATAGCTTTTCCTCTGCTCAGCAAAATTACATGAAATAAATGTTATGAGTAAGGCCATTTTAGAGAATAAGAAAACTGAGGTTTAGAATTATTCACTCTCCTCCAAACTCCATAGCAAATAAATGACAGGATACTTTGATGGGATATTTAGTTTTATATTCTGCTAATTTATGTTCAAAAGTCGGCACTGCTGTTCAGAAGGTGTTCACTTATTTACTAATACAGAACTTATAAATTAATGTGTTTTGTTGTGAGAATAAGATATGACATGCGCAGAGTCTCCAGTTGTGCGCTCAGAAAATCTTAATTGCTGATGCTATGATTATCATTAGTATTTTAATCTGGCAGCACTTGGCATGATTGTTTCATCATTAGCTTTATGTATCTTGTCATGTCTAGTCAGTAATGCTGTAAGCCCAGCACCCCAGACAGAGCACAGCACGTGTGCTGCCAGTCGGTTCTCTGGAGGTAGACTGGCTGGGCTGAGCCACTGCAAGTCACATGTTCTTGGTCAAACTTCATTTCCAAAGCTTCAGTACCCTCACCTGCGAATAGGGCCTCATAGCCACAGTCACCTGTTAGGGCTATTACTTGAGTTTGGGAAGTCACTCAAGTATTTTAAAGGAGAATTTCTATCTACCCTTTTTTCTTTATAATGAAAGTGTTTACCTTTTTTTAAGGTTTTATTTATTATTTTTCAGAGAGAGGGCAATGGGGAGAAGAAGAGAGGGAGAGAAACATCAATGTATGGTTGCCTTTCACCTGCCTCCAGCTACAGACCTGGCTAGAGATCTGGTTTGCAACCTAGTTATGTGCCCTGGCTGGGGATCGAACCAGTGACCTGTGGGTTCGCAGGCTGGCACCTTATCCACTGTGCCACCAGCCAGGGCTATCTACCCTTTTAAAAGAGTATTTTGTCTTGTGTGTAAAGAAGGAAAGATTGAGGCAAAGGTGGGGACAAGGAAAGTAAGTTGGAGCAGGTTGGAGCATGTGTAGGGAAGATACACTGTTGTCTTGGACTAGAATGGTGTGTCAGTAGAGCCATGATCTAGCGGCAAATTTCATGGAACCTGGTTGTAAGCAGAGAGTAAGAGAAAGAGGTTAAGAAAGATCCTCAGGTTTTTGGATTAAGCAATAGGGTGAAGTTGCTACAGAGAAAGTAAAGGCTAATAAAAGGAGCATATTTTGGCCCTCGTGTTGGTGATGATTAAAAAAAAAAAAAAAAGGTACACAACAATAAAATTAACTTTCTCACTTCTGTTGTTCCCTGGAATAGGAATTTCATTTATTTGCTTTATTTTTATAAATATTTCAAGTCTGAGCACCTAGCAGAATAAGCTACAGAATGGAATACTATGAGAAGGCCATTTTAATAAATGCTCAGATATTTTTAAAAGAACTCTTATATTGGTGGTCTGTCGGTGAACAATCTTACATTAATGTATTATTAATGTCTTCAAGGGTCTGAATGAAAAGTGTTTCTGCAATAATCCAGTTCTATTGTTTAATATTACCAATGAGAGCTGTGACACTTTTCTACATGAGGCAATGACTCACTCCTTGAAATCTGACTTTTCTTTAGGCCTCCAGTTAGATCGCTACCAAATGCGATGTAGGAAACCTTTTTCCTCTCTCATGGGTCATTTCCCACCACTCCAGCTATTCCTGTCAAACTTGCTGAGTGCCCTGAAACATTCAAGTGCTTGGATTGCCCCATACTCGTAAATAAAATGACTACCAAAAAATGTCTAAGTTCCTTCACATAGTATTTCAGAAAAGGCAGGCAGTATGGTATGAGAAGACTATATAGGAATTGGTGGAAAATCAGACTTAAAGTCCATAGAATTTTTTGCATATTTTTTGAGTCTAAAATAGAAAAATATGCATGACTTGAGAAATGCTTCTATCAAGGAAGAAGTGATAAAGATAAAACTTTATTGTACCATCTTTAAAAATTTAGAAATGTTTCTTTCAGCTTCAGCAAATGGTCAATCATAGGATTTAGCTATTAAATAGTTCTGAGCTTATGATTTTCCTGATGAGACTGTGACCACCTTGCTGCTAAGGACCGTGGTGTTTAATTTTATCCGCACCATTCCCCGACCAAATAGATGCTCAAGAAGCATTTGTTGACGGGAGGCCATGCAGGTTGAGATCTGACAGTACTAAAAGCTTTATACATCCCATTACGGCTGCTGACATGTCAGTGGCACAGAATGGTGGTAATTTTCTGAGCCGTGTGATGGCCACTTGCTGATGGAGCACCAGCTTGGCTCGGAGTCTCTTGCCCTGTCTTCTGTCGGGTGATGAAACACTGGGAGTGTGTCAGCCCGCCTGGATAAATTTGTCATTGGGTGTAGCCCTCGCTGGGTCATTCTGGTGTAGGTTAAAAAGAAAAATGACTGTAATGCCGGTGAGGGGTACATTCGTGTGGCGGCCCTCGGGCTGAACTCTGTGTACTGCAAGCAAAGGCGGCAGGTGAAAGCCTCCAGCCCAAGCTTCAGGGAACCCTTTACCCTGTGGCTCCGTGCTCCTGACCTAACATCCATCTTAAGAGGTGAAGCAGAAGTTCGTGTCTCTGGCTCCTTCAAAGTTGGAATTAGCGTTCAGTTCCTGGTCGGGCTGTCAATTACTGCCAATGGCCAGGGCTGAGGGAAAAGACTTTATGGCCTCTCAGAGGCAGAGAGAGAAAAAGTGGGTTGACTATGAGCTTGGGAAATGCTATCATTATGCATATGCTGTTTTGCCATTAATTTCGTAAAGCTGGCTGCCTCCTAGGCAGCTGTTATGACTCTGACAGCTAACGGAAAAAGACTACGTAGGGCATTTGGTGTTCGCAGACCGGTTTTTGGATAAAGTGCCACTTTTCGCAAATGATACCTACAAACCCGGACCACATTAGAAGCATCTCAAGGGCCTTTTGAAGCACCCTCCTCCCCCAGAGGTTCTCATGTAGGAGGTCACGGATGGCATCTGACAGCTGGCATTTCAAACAAGTTCCCAGGTGAGGATGACTCTGCTAATTGGTGGGCCACAACTGAGGAACAGCTGCCTTCAATGCTCCCGAACAATGTAATTTTAAGGGCCTTTTGTTCTTCAGTTGGTATGAACATGATACATGGGCTTTAACCTTAAAAACTGAACACCCCAAAAGCTATATGAGAGAGGCGTTGAGCCCAGAATATGGAAGGTGCTTTACAGAAACTGACTCCAAAGGGAAGAAGGGCCTTTTTGGTGTCCACACTTACCCTAGAAGAAAATGAAGGAGCCGGGGGAGGATAAGATGGTGGGCATGCCCACCATTGAAGAAAAACATACTCATGCCTGATCCAATGGGGAATCTGTTTAAGAAAAATTTGCTGGCCTGGTAGTCTGCCCCATCAGTGAACCAAGCTCATGAAGCTCTTAACCGTTGGCTGGATACGTGCAAATAAAGGACAGTAGATGATAACGCAGGTAATAGTTGTATAAATGGTGACCTACCTTCTGCCATCCTCGAGGTTAAAAAACAAAGTGTGGGACCTAGTCTTTTCCTAGTTTATTAAAAACTGTTTTATTTATTTTAAAAAATTGTTTTAAATATTTCCTTCTTCCTGCTTGAAAAGGCTAACCCAGTTGCATAGCTACAGGGTATCTTGGTAACCTGGTCTAAGAAACAAGTGGTACACTTAATGCTGAAAGATGTTTTAGTTGACACCAGAGTCTCCAGCTGGAGGCACTGTGACCCACAGAGGCATTAGGCAACGTCTAGAAACAGTTTTGGTTTTCACAGTTGGGGTGGTAGTATTGGCCTTGAGCAGGGAGAGGTCAGGGGTGCTGTTACACATCCTATAATGTCCTTGTACAAGACAGTGTCCCACAACAGAGAATTATCCAGGTCCAAATGTTAATAAATAGCATCAAGGCTGAACAACAAATGGACTGAAAGAATTCATCTCTTCACCTTCATTGCCACTGATGTAAAGTAATAAAATAAAATAAAATGTGACCATAGTATAGGGTCAGAGAATCTCTCTAGAAATTTGGTCCTACCCAGCTTCTGCCTTAGAGTTACAGCCCTGGCATCTTGCAATATTATGCATGAAATGAATATACTAGAATATAAAATAAAATTCCCATCTAACAGAGTATGATTTACCCATTTCTCTGTTTTACTCATTTTAATAGGTATCACTGTCCTAAAGTATAAAACAGTCCAACTGGCTCTTGCTAATTTCGTCACTTTAGGGATATTGAGGGCCACCCTTCTGACAGGGGCTGCTACAAGACTGACCACCAAAAACCCACAGGACAATCTTCCCCAATTTTACTCAAACAATTCAAGTTCATTTGTCTTTTTAAATATAGTTGGCGTATTAACAATTATAAACACAAATTCCTCAAATGAAAGCATCTTGAATAGACTTCTCAACAGAGTTTTTTTCCCATGCTTCAGTGGGAGTGATTCTTTTTATCAGTCAAAGTAAAAGTAAATCAATATTTATGTCATCCAAGAAATCTGACTAATGCTAGGAATCACTGAATAGGCAATTACATTTCGAATGCAAAATTTAACAAAATGATGATATAATGCAGGAAGCAAATGTAGTAGCAATACAGTAAAGCCAAGTGCATTTCAAAGAGCCTACTGATTTGAAGCTCTTCTAAAATCTTCTTTTGATATTCATAAATTCAAATTAGATAATAGAAATGATGAGAGAAATAAAAGATGTCTTAAAGGTATCATCTTTCAACATCATATTCTTGGGTAGTTTGTGATGACAAACACTGGCATCTTTATTTTAACGGTGAGCGTTAGAGAACAAGGTTGAAAAGTAGGTGCAGAAAGAAAGGTCAAGTTCATTAAATGCTTGAGCCATCATAAGTAGAGAGTTATTTTTTATAAAAGTGTACATATTTCTCCTCTACTCCAAAGTCTAACATACATTTATTAACCTAAAATATCTTCATTCCTATTGTCAAACTGGAAAAAAAAAAAGAATATGATTCAATAATTCATTCTTCTTTGAATTTACTTATTTGCTAATCATAACTTTCAAATTAGTTTGACAAACTGTTCCTCTAACATTCAACCCAGGAACTATAATCCAAAACTAACAGATAAATTCTGAGGTCACCCCACTCTCTAAATGATTGTGCTTATTTATAAATGTGTATTTTCCTACACATAGCTATATATAACTATGCAGGTCTGGACATTTAATTTTCTAAAATCACAAGTCACTTCTTATTACTTAGAAGAAATGTTCAGTACATTACACTTTATGCATCTATCCCATTGGTATTGTTTGGAATATTTTCTTTCTTTCTTTATTGGCTAGGAGTTCTTCCAGGCATTAAAGATAACACACTGTGAATTTTCTGAGACTTGCTCAGGTTTAGCACTGAAGTTCTATGTAAGCCTGAAAGGAGAAAGTTATATAGAAAGTTACATAACCTTTTGCTCCATCTAGTCGTCATGGCAAAGGGTTTTGTAATTCAATGGGTAGAACAGTAGAGAAACACATTATATGCATGTAAGTTTACACTGCAAAACCAATTCCAAATACATTGATCCAAGTAATCCTGAAGTCGAGTTCTATGAAATCTTTGGACTTTATTCTCCTTAAACTTGGTTCCAAATATTAAGGGAGTGATATAGGTATTAGAGTTGCCTGGATATTATGGATTCTGAGCTTGTCTCAGGTTATTTATTCTGCTCAATATCCTTCGTATTTATTTATGTTTTCTCTGGTCTCTGAACCTTCAGTTTTCAGTAAGGAAATTGTCACAACTAGGTTTTTGTATTCTATCCAGAGAGTCTATATCCTAGAGTTTCTAGTTTCACTCCCTTCTTAAGTCTTGGACCGTCTCCGATGCAACACGTCTACAATTACCGCGAAGTCCACGAGAAAATACAAAGGCACGATAAATGTCAGAGTTGGAACGAAACAGCTGAACGTTCATTACAAAGTCAGATGAGTTCTTTGTCACTTAAGGAAACAGGAGAGACTAGCATTAAAATGCAGTTCATTAAAAGTGAATTTTCGCCTGACCATTTACAGTGCCAACACATCTGGAGCCTCTTCTAATTTATACTGGAATGCCTTCAAAAATATTTGAAAGCCTAACTAAACACAAGGGAATTATTAGGTAGAAGGCTCTGGGTTTTGTACTGAAGTGATGGATCTATTTATTTTCCAGAATGCTGCTATATATCAGCCTAAGTACCCTTCCACACAAACTGCCGTTACACCTTTGAAAGAGTTCTTTTCTCGTTGTCCTTCAGTTTTTGCTGGAATAGGTGTTGACAAACAGTTCAGGAAAATAAGTGGTTAAGTCAGCTAAACTAATCCCCTCCCATCCCACACACAGGTTGCTGGCCCTGATCTAAAGAAAGAAAGTGAAATAAGCCAGTCAGGGAAAGACCATACATCTCACCTCATACAGGAGCCTAATTAATAAAACAAACAAATAAGCAAAACAGAACCAGAGGCATGGAAACAAGGAACAGACTTTCAGGATGCAGAGGGACAGGAGAGTGGGAGAAAGAGGCAAAAAAGGGGTACAGTTTAGTCAAGGAACTAGTAGACATGACCCATGGACACGGACCACCAGTGGGACTGACGGTGGGAGAGGGGGTGGGGAGGGGGGGGCAGGGGAGAGCAATGGGGGAAGACAGGATAAATAAATGTGATACAGCAACAATAAATGAATTAAGGAAAAGGAAGTAGGAGTTGGAGCTCAGCAAGGGAACGAGGCACAACAGCTCAGGTGCCTCCGACGGGGCCGGTTCCCACAGCTCCCTGTCCTTGCAAAACCGACCTGACTCAGGAGTCACCCCAAACAACATTCCCATTTTCCTCTCCAACATTTGAGTGGCCGCTGCTTATCTACATGAAGCTTTATACCATCTTTAACCTTCAGGGTTTTTTAATTATTCTTCATGGTGTGTTTTTTGCATAATTAAGTGGCAGCTCTTTAAACGAGAGAACTGGACCTTCGACTTTGGAGAGAGGCAGAGGCAGGGGGCTGTTTCCCCGCTCATTCCTGTTGGTGGTAATGTGACCATTTTATTCTCCTAATCCCCCTGTTTTACCAGGAAAAAAAAAAAAAAAGGAAAGAAAAACATCACAACTAGAACTTACTAACAATTTCCGTACCTAATTCCAATGTTTATCTTAAGGGGCAGATGCTCCTGGTCTTGCCAGTCAAGGTAAATCAATCCTTTCACTGTTTGCTTTTCCTCACTGGGCTATGGGAACCCTACTGACTACTGACTAAATTCCACCTGCCCTGGATGAAAACATATACTTCCTTTCCCAACTCCAAAGGTTTACATACTTCGCAAGGGCCAAGACTTTGACGTCAGTGTATTTTCCAAATACCAAGTGCACTGCTCAATGAATGCAGGAGATTAGACACGATACAGAGATGAGCATCAGTCAGTCAAGGATCATTCCTACATTATGCAGAGTGCCGTTTACATTACAGTTGATAAGGAGTTACAGTTGTGTATGTTTATCCCCCCTTTAAATATTCCATTTACAAACATATTGAAATTCATCATAAGCACCTATGGAGTTGACTCATTGTTCACTCCACTCACTTAACAAACACATACTGGTAAGCACACACTCGTGTAACACGCACTGTGGGCCCTGTTAGTACAATGTCTAACAAATCCAGTATATCCATGAGCAGAATCCAGATGGCCAACCACATCTGTCAGAAGCTTTCATCTCTGTCCTTCTTCTCTCTCTCCACACCTTCGGGTGATTTTTATATACCTACTCCAATTAGTTTGGTATGCATCTTGTGAATGGCAACTAAGGATGATATTCATGTCTTTCTTCTGCTTTAAATCTTCTCTATAACTCCTTTCTAATAAGGGCAACCCATGTATTGTTTATAAAATACTTATAAGTAGAGCAGTCAGTGTTGTTCTATTTGTATCTCTGTTCAGAGCTGATGGTCATCTGGTGCGTGCCAATCACAGCAGGCCACTTGTTGATACCTGCCCCCAAATGTTACTGTCTACTAAGTGCGCTGTACCTGTTTTCTATAGCAGCGGCCCCCACCCCCTGCCCCATGCCTCATGCAGACCCTTGCAATCAGGCCATCCAAGGGGAACCAACACCATTCTAACTTCCCTTGGCCAGGGTCACACGCAAGTTGTCAGTAGCCAGCTGGTGGGGCAGATTGGGAAGGGCTGACTGCATCATGTCCTGCCTGCTCTTTACTCTTATTTCTACAAAATTTTTCTTTCTTTTCTCCTGGTAAACATACCTAGTTTTCCCCCAGGAACCTTATCCTCACCCCCACCTGTGACCCTGCACAAAGGACTGGAAACAGAGTGTGCTGTTGGCATCCCCTACGTCCTACCAATGGGTGCCCATCTGGTTATCACTTGTAGAAATTCTTATCTTGAACAATGCGACAGAAAAACTCAAAACAGGCAGTTTGTCTTATCAGCCATAGCTAACGATACATGTTCGTTTCCGTTACAAGTGTTCCCAGGTGAGGCTCTGTTTTGGCGCTTTTAGAGCTTCCTTTCCCTTACTCCACATGCTCAGGCATTGCTTCAATTATGTCAGGGTGATCAGTTGAGTTCTGTCTTTCAAAAATAGATGTTTAATTCCTAACCCCCAGTATCTGCAAATGTGACTTTATGGAAATAGGGTATTTGCAGATGTAATCAATTGAAGATGAGATCATTAGAGTGGCCCTAATCCAGTATGACTGGTGTCCTTACAAGAGGAATCCATGATGTGATCTACAAGCCAAGTTTCGCCAGCAACAGCCTTTGACATGTCAGCCCTGGAGCACAATTACAGCCAACTATTTCAAAGTCTTTAAAATTAAAAAGCTTTTAAAGATCTTAAAGGGGGTGAGGAAGTAGTAAAGCTAAAGGGTAAAAGGGGTCAAATATATGGTGACCCTGGCTGGGTGGCTCAGTTGGTTGCAGCATTGTCCCATATACCAAAAGTTTGCGGATTTGATACCCGGTCAGGTCACGTATGGGAAGAAATCGATTGATTTTTTCTTCTCACATTAATATTTCTCTTTGGTTCCCCCCGACCCCCATTTCCCTCTCTAGAATCAATACACAGATTCTCAGGTGAGGATTAAAAAATAACAAACTATAGGTGATGGCAGATGATGTGACTGTGGGTGGTGGGCACACAGTGTAATATACGGAACATGTATCATAGAAGTGTACACTTGAAACTTTAACTTAATACCCAATCTTACCTCAGTACATTTTTTTTTTAAATCTTAAAGAACCTGATAGTCTTTACTAGCTGAATCTCAATTTAATTCAGACATCATTTGGATGACTGTATTAATAAAGAGGCTGGGTCTCTTCTCCAGCCTAGACATAGTAACCTCATTCCAAGGTGTCACTCATCTATCTTAAAGCATGTGAACCAATTCTGGCCGATGACTCACTAGGGAAATATGCTAATAGGCTTCTGTAAATGGGTTTTTCTCTTAAGGGAAGAGATTGGCATGTGGGGAAAAAATGCATTTTTCCTACATGTTTAATCTTACACTCAAGAAATTATCTTCTGGGGTGTGGTAGATGTAACCACAAGATGTGACATCACCAACACCCTGAATGTTTCTCTGAAGTGAAAAGACCTTGGGTACTTGTGTAAGCCACTGCAGAAACCCTGGAATCAGTAAGCTCTGCACTTATTACATGAACTTGATAAACCTCACTCCAGTAGTTACTCCCTGTTGCGGATTTCAGTATCTCTTGTCAAAAGTACTTTTCTTGTACAACATCATAGTCTGGAGATTCTCTCCAGTAGGTCAGCTGGTCAACAAGAGTGCCATCAGAGATCAGTTGCTCAACGGTAATTTCTGATGACTGCAAGAATTATTTACATTTGTTGTCTGGGATTGTATTACATAATGTGAGTATCTGCTTAACACAACTACAGAGCAATCAAAGGCTACAGATATTAAATTGGTCATTTTGAGGTCCCTTAAAATGGTGTGAAAACTCATTTCTACTTTAGTCTCATTTGAATATTTTCAAGGTGCTGGAGTCATGTTTTAGATATTTTTAGCTTCTTTTCAGGAGAGGATAAGAGGTTAAAAAAAACTGGGACAAGGAAATAAAAAGACAGTGAAAAGACTACATGAATAGCTCTAACATCATGCAAACTTGGGATAAAGTAAGAGTTTTACCTGTTTATTTCTACAATCTGTCCCAAATTTGCATATTAGAATATTCATTTAGTTTTGTCACTAAAGGCCTGAATCAAGGTAGAGCTGTCCACTAAAAATTGTTTTGGTGAGGTCTTCTCTTATGCAGATTGAAAGACATAGACTTTTGTTTGGAGAGAACTATTAGCAAATGTCCTTGTGAGTAAAGAACTTTTATTCTCTTAAGAATAAAGCCTAGCCCTGGCTGGTGGCTCAGTGGCCTGCAAACCCAAAGGTCACTGGTTCAATTCCTAGCCAGGGTACATAACAAGGTTGCAAGCCAGGTCTCCAGCCAGGTCCGTAGTTGGAGGCAGGTGAAAGGCAACCACACATTGATGTTCCTCTCCCTCTCTGCCTCTTTCCCTTTCCTTCTCTCTAAACAATATAATAAAGTCTTTGGGGAAAAAAAAGTTAAAATAAAGCCTTGCTAACTGTGGGTTAGGAGTTGGTTTTTCTTTGTGTTTTTCTGTTCTGCCATAAACATGCTTCTTCCTCATGCTTCTTCCTCATATTTGTGTCCTCCTGCAAACCCACATACTGTGTGGCCATGTTTGCAGCAGAAACTGGGTGGTGGGACAGGGGCAGCTATGTCTGAATGGATTTATAAGGAAAGTCATTCCACTTTCCCCAAAAGACTTTCCCTTTTGGCCCATTAACTTGAACTGGGCCTCAAGACCATCTTTAATTGTAAGGCTGAGTGTCAAAGCAAGAAACAGAATTGTTATGATATCAATTAGTATCCACTGGAAACCAAAACAAGGTATTCTAAATAAGGCACAAAGAACAAATAGACCTGAGGTAGGAGAATCGTGGTGCCTACCAGACTAGGAACACTAATAAAGTTGGCTTGATAGTTTCTTATTTGAGCATTTTGATTAATATAATCTTCATTTGCCACAATTTTACATAGAGTCACAAAAGAGTTAACATTATCTTCAGGACCTCAATGAGCTCAGACAGAATAAACAATACTTGATTAATGAGTTTTAATGGCTAGGCTAGTACTTATTTGCATGTTGGCATTATAAAATGTAAAGACATTTTAATATAACACCTGAGGTGCTGGAGTGGGGCAAAGATTTTGAACTTAATAAATGCCGAGTTTAATATTTTAGTAAATTATAATAGGAAACCCAGAAATTACATATTGATATTTACTTAACTGGCATATATATACATATAAATGCATATTTGGGGTATCAGAGATGATGAGTTATCTTTTGTATTCATATTTTATTTTTATCACAGGCAATTTTTCATATTGCCCTATTATTACAGGGATACATTCTACAGAGAAAATGTGTTTAAGCCACTACAGTAAACATATGGTAACAACTATATGTTATGTTATGGTTTGCTACATGATTTATTTTATCAAGTATGAAAACAAATGGTGAATTATGTCCTTTTTATGTAATGTTCACTTTAAATTCTATGTAGTGTAGCATACTTAGTTTATTGGATTATGTTTTGTTCCTCTTATTCTAAAATATAAATTTCTGCACTAGCAGGTTGCCTGTATCTTCCATGTGCAGAAAAGTGAAGAAATAAAGAGATGAAATAGGAAAAATAAAATTTACCATCAACTTCCATGCAAATCTAATATGCTGAAGAGATTTGATTTATATTTCTAGTATATGAATTTAGGATTTCATTTCCAGCTTTTCACACTTTTAAGGAACTCCTATTTACACCCAGGCAGGGTCACGGGGTTCACCAAGCAGGTGTGTGGCTCTATAATCAGCCAAAGTCCAGCGGTGAATGTTGATTGTCAAAGTATGTGAGAATGAGGAAAAACTTGCAGGACACTATTTCTAGTGCCTATTCTTGAATTCAGCCCATGACAGTTGTGTAAAAAATCAGAAATGATGACTCAGTTTGTTGCACCTATGTTTGCAGGTAAAATTGATTCAAAACAAAAACAATAGGCTAAAAATGCCAGATATAGTTATCACTTATAAATCAAACTTAGAAAATCCTCTTTAATCATGGACATGAATTGAGATACATTTATTTACATGTATCATTTTCCTTCTTCAAACTATGAGGATACTTGCTTGACCTGTGAGAAAGGAAGGTGGATATTGTGAAGTTCTTTTTCTGCTTCATGTGGTATATAAATCCTTGTTAGGCTAGATAAAGGAAGGTGGTTTGACCTTGAATAAACAAGTATTATTACCTGAAACCTTCCAATGAAAGCCATGTTGTCAGCAATGGTTTAATGAAGGAGGCTGGAGGAAGGTTAAACAATATATAGCTCAAGCCAATCCGTGAAATGACCCATTCTCAGAAAACTGTGAGAAAAGCATGTTAAAGCCAGTCTAGGCGAACTTGTTTAGTTATTTATCATTGCCAGAGGCATGAGCAGGGGCAAAGACAGACAGAAGGCAGGAGGGGATTTGCAGGGAAACCGGAGGCCAAAGGCACGGGAAAACAGAATCAGGGACTGGGGAAAGGGAGCTGGCGGAGTGTCAGTCCTCAAAACGAAGAGAAATATTTGTGTTTTCGGGAAATCTCATGCAGGCCTATGAAATGTTCATGAGGAAGTGCTGGGTGTTTAACATGCATCATTCCATAAATTCAGCATGTGGCAAGTTGATTTTCACTAAATTGGCTTTTAAAGAATCGATTGTTGGCTGACTGCCAGCAACAAGCACCACTACACGTTTTGGATTAAACCTTCCTTCCAATAGGCACGAAAAGTAGTCCTTACAGTAGTGTGAATGGCTTTAATTCAATCAGTCCACCAGCTGGCTCTGAAGTAGATGAAAAGGTAGGAGGTCAACATGAATTAAATGGGAGACAAGGGACATTTGGTCTCTTCCCAGGTGGAAAAAGAGAGAAAACAAACCCAATATCTGGCAATAGGGCAAGGTTAAGTAATATATGGAATACAAATTTAGGCATTTCGGTGATAATGGATGTTTATCAACATGGAAAGATGCATTCTATCACAGAGCGTGAAACACAAATTTTATCTGCTATGCTAAACCTAGTAAAGCTAACACAGTGCCTGATATGAAAGAAAAAGGGATCAGATCACCAAAGATAACATAAACCATCACATTTTCTGTAAAGATACATATTTTGCAAAGAGATTTCCTAAGGTTTCAATAGTGCTATCAAAGTACATTTTTCTATTATTTCTCCCTAATTTCTACTTCACATCAGTGGACATCTTTTTTTTTTTTTTTTCATTTCATAAGGAGAGTATCTTTAGACTAACAACTTTTCATGATTCAAAACTGTTTGCAAACTTTTTGTCATCCTTCAGTATGCTTGAATTTAGATTGTATCTGTGATCCTTTTTTTTATTGGGTTTTGTCTAATGTATAAGGTATGTCCTAAAAGTACCAGCAGCGAAAGCTATTTTAACTATATTAACCCAGGCTTGATACTTTCAGGACAGACCTTGTATGCCATTGGACATAGAAATCTCTCATGTCCTTTGCCCTGCTCAGAAAGGCAGCTCCATATATTTATCCAGCACATGATACATAAGAAAATACACAGCATTCTGCTTAGATCTCAAAGGCATGCATGTCATGTCACAATGATCTCAATATATTCTGCTTTTATGCATATATATTATATATTGTACAACGGATACATGGAAAGGCTACAAGGAATCTATTGTGCATTATATGACCAGTGATTATCATAAGAAAACAGCAGGTATGTTCAAAGAATCCTTTGGGAGAGGAGTGAAAATACGAACGTTTAAGCAGTGCTAACAAATGTTCCTTATAAAAATAATAGTCACTCTGGAGTCCTTATTAGCATATTGATTTTGATATGGAGGTTCATTAGTATAGGCTCATTAATTGTTAAGAATGGTTTGTTCTACTCATTTTTTACCCACAGTCACGCCTTGCTTCTAATGTGCCTACGGGCTTTCCTGGGTTAAATCTGGTTTAGCAGAAATTTTACTTTGGAGTGCTCTCCTCAGTTTCAAAGCATTAAAATACCCTTTACAGCCTTTTAAATGATGTTATTGCAATAATAAAATGTCTTTCCTAGCCATTCCACTGCAATTCATTTCTTTGTTCAAGGGGGGAACATTTGTATACAGCCATTTTTTCCATCACAGTGATTAGTAAAAGGAAGAAGTTTGCTTAAGAATCAACTTGGGCTTAATTGTACAGGAAGTTTTCCTTTCCTCATAAAGGTTATGTGGTATCTTGATTATTTTCTTTTGAAGAAATTATAAGTAGAAAAAAAAAAAACAACAGATGTTTCTATTAGAAGAGGATTTCCAGGCATGATCTGGAAGTAAGGGAGGACTCGGTTCTACATAACAATTCAAAGACCTAAATATATATTGCTGATAGGAAATGAAGCTTCAAGTCACAAGGTGCATTCTTCATTATTCTCCTAAAAACAAGTATTTTAGACTAATATAAGCAAAACTATGGGAAATAAGCAGGGGATTTGGTGGTCTTGTGAATGCCTGCATGTATCAAAGAACAACAGCTCTAGAGAAACGCTAATCCTCAGCATAGGAAGTGAATGCAAAGGCTCAAGTTACTTTTCCAATTTCCACTGTCTTTCCCCTTTGTTTCATTGGTGTCATGGTAGTCATCACTATACAAAGCAATATGGATTGTTTAGTTCTTGGTTTTTGTCACGTCCCTGAACTAAAGTATAAGTTTGATAAGAAATGGAGTCTTGTCTGTACTGATTATTGACAAATCCTCTTCCTCGTAGGGTGCTTCAGAACAGCTATTTCCTCAATAAATAGTTGTCATTTGAATGTATGAATGTGTAATATCAGGAGGAATTAAGAACCAGCTTTCTCATTCACTTCATAGAAATATTACTGTGCTGGAAAACCAGGATCTGACAGTCAGAGGAAAGCGCAGTGTTCGGGTAGAGACAAGAGCAGTTGGGCTACGGCTGGCTAGCTCAGTTAGTTAGTGTTGGCCCAATAGGCCAAGGTTGTGGGTTCGATCCCTGGTCAGGGCACATGCAAGAATCAACCGACAAACATGTAAATGGGTAGCACAACAAATGATGTTTCTGGTTCTCCCTCAAATAAATGGATAAAAACTTTTTCAAAATCAAGAAAGAAGAGCAGTTGGGAGAAGGAGATAAAAGGAAGCAACTATGATTTTGGCAGCTTCAGATACAGATGTTAGAAACCATTCGAAAGGAAAATGGTCTATGAAGCACAGAAAATGGATTCCTGATTTACTTGGTGAAGAGCTGAGCTGCTCAACTTACTGTAAGTTCTCACAGGACCTCACTTTTCATTTAGAAGTTCTAAAGAAAGGTTACCCAATCCATATTTCCTGAACTGTGTCTAAGCTATATTTTCATCCTAAGCAACTGTAGATTGCAGAGTACATCTGTACAATCCTGTCTTTCTTGGCTTGCGTTCTGGAAAATGTCAGCAGTTTATATCTCACGGGAAATGTTGTAAACATTTTAATTAGATATGATTTTGCTTCTGGCTTTTATTTTCTAGAGAAATGTGACTACTGTTATCTGAGAGAATTCCACAGATAAAATGCAGAAAACAAAGGTCACTCCAACCTCTTCTACTTACATGTATATATGTTTATCTATAAAGAGTACACACATGTGTGTATATACAGTGTGTGCATGTGAACAGTATGTGTGTTCAGTGTGTTCATGAGAACAATGTATATATGCATGTGTGTATGTCTTTCTTGCTTTGGGATAAAAATTGTGACAGAATGAATTATCCATAGATCATCCTGATTTGTTAGCAAGTAGAAACTCAGGTTGCCTTCAAGTTCTAAATTTCAGATGATAAAAAGATCCAGCAGGCAGTGAGCATTTTTCATGAAGTGGGTGTTATGAATAACAGCTATTCATTAGAGACAAGAAGACCAAATGAAGGTTAAAGAATCAGGTATTTATTACACATAGTCAGGGAGACATCAAAGTGACTTGAACAGAGAAAAGACCACTGGCGGCTGTATAATTAAGGTCCTGCGGGATGTTATTCTAGATCGAAGAACTCTGACCTGTGGAAAGTGCATGAACGGAAACCCAAGCCGTGGACTAGAGGATGTGGGAAGGAGGGTTGCCCAGGGAGCCAGAAATATCAGGGAGATTACGGAGGGAGGGTAGGGAGCTCAGGAGACAAAGATTAATCCTGTGATGTTGTGCATGAACTCCTGCGCTCATCTCTGAGCTGAACGTGCAGAGGCCCGACGCTGAATAGGATATTAAAGGTTTTAAAACTAAGTCAGAACGGAGCCCACTCTCTAGGCCCAGAATGACTGACTGCTAGAAAGCGGACACACCAGCTGATGCAAGCAGTACTGCAAATGCACTAAAAATTGCACCAATGTTGGAAACAACACAAAGAAAGAAGATGAGAGCTTTTACCTTAAACCAAAATAGGCCAATCCCTACTAAAAGAAAACCAACATTCTTATGCTTTAAATGAACCAGAATCTCATAATACAATATTCAAAATGACCAGGATATTATTCAACATTACTTGGCATATGAAAAATCAGAAAATTCTTATCTTAATACTTAAAGTAAAAATTATCAACAGATACCAAAACCAAGGTGAACGAGTTGTATTTATCAGATAAGGGCTTAGAAACTGCTATGGTAACTGTGTTTTAATGGGTAAGTTCAAACGCTTGTATAATGAATAGAAAGACTGGAAGTCTCAGCAGGGTTAGACTTTATAAAGATGAATCAAATGAAAATTTTATGATTAAATAGTATAATAATCAATCAAAAAATTCACTAGATGGTCTAAATGCAGAATGGAAATGGAGTGACAGTATAAAACAGATACATTCAAAATAGGTCATGGAAAATTAAGCACTCTGAAAAATAGAGAAAGACAGTTTTTGAAAAAATGAACAGAACCTCAGAGTCCTGTGGGACAATGTCAAAATGTCTAATAGTGGAGTCATGTGAGTCACAGAAAGAGAGGAAAAATATGTGGTATGGAAAAATATGTTCAACACAAAAGAGCCAGAACCTTTCCTGACTTGGTAAAAGAAATAAACTTATAGAAACAAGATGGGTGGGGGTTGAGGAAATTAGAAACAGAATCAACAAAAAATCCACATGTAGGCAAAGCATAATGAAACTACTGAAGTTAAAGACATACAAAAATCTTGAATGCAGCCCAGCACTCTTTACATATAGAGAATACTGACTCAAAGACTATATATTTCATATTACAAACCATGGCAGTCAGAGGAAGTGAAGCATTTTGTTCATGTCCAACAAAAACTGCTATATTAGAATTCTATATCCAGTGAAAACCATCCTTAGAAATGAAGATAAAATAAACATAGTTTCAGATGAAAGAAAACAGAGTATTCACCACCAAGAAGAAACCTATAACGTAAGAAATAAAGGGAGAATAATAGAAATTGTAAGTATTGAGGTAAATATAATAAACCATTATTTTTCTTTCTGCTCTTTAAAATGGGCATGATGAATAAATCATGACATCTTATTAGCCAATATATGTAGTTGTAATATATGAGAACTACAACATAAAAGAAGAGTAAAAGAACCATGTTAGAGTAAGATTTCTGTTTTCTATAGAAAATGATTAAGATGTTAAGTGTTTGTAGAATGGAAAAAATGAAAGTATAGGTGCCATGATCCCTATGGAGAAATCACTGAAACACTATACAAAGTGATATCATCCAAAACTCAACAGATAAATTAAAATGAAATACTGAACTGATTTAAATAATTCAAAAGGAAGCCAGACAGGGGAACCAAAAGAATAAAAATTATAGAGGGTAAATTAGAAAACAAATAGCAAAATGGTAACCTTCAATACCAATGTTGATAAGTTTATTAAATATAGTGATTTAAATTCACCAATTAAAAGATACATTTTAAAATATCCATGTATAGGTGACCACCTTATTTTATATATAACATAAATGGGTTAAAAGTAAATGAATTACAAAAGTATGCTATGCAACCACTAGTCAAAAAAAACAAGAAATAAAAGCTGGAATAGCTATATATTACTATCAGACAGAACAGATTTCAGAGCAAGGAATAGTACCAGTGAGCAAGATGGACAGCATATAATGCTCCTTCTTGCTTCCAGGACTTTAAACATAGTTGTTTAACTGGAACACTGGTGAGCTTGGACTAGCTTCTTTTCACCCTTTCACACTCTAAGTCTCAGCTCAAATACCATTTCTTAGAAGACGCCCTGTCTAACCACCTCTCTCTCATCCAACTTATCACCCTACTTATATCCTTCAAAGCACTTTTCATAAGCTGTAACTTTTTTCCTTCCTCCTTGCCACTTCCCTCTACTGGTATGTAAGGTCCTAGAAAAAAATATCTACCTCAAGATCGTTAGGTGTCTAATACACTGTAGGCTCTTAAATAATTGTCAGATAAACCAAGGATAGACAGACACAAACATCTGACCTCTGCTTGGGTAGTCAGTCTACTTTACTACGTTGTAAGTTTTGAACAAGATAAATCCAAGAAAGCACTAATCATAGCAGTCCTAACAGAGCACTGTTTGACAAAAGTTACCAGTTGATACTGTCATTACTTTTTAGCATCCTGAATAGTGTAAATTGTGTTTTAACAAGTAAATTACTGCCTTGTTACATTGGTCATATGTTCATCTATTGCCAACTCCTTGGCCCCAGCTCATTTCTATGTGATCCTTATTCCAAAGCGTGCTACGCTGTGAAACAAAGGTCTGATTCCAATTGGGAGAGGTAAACAAAACCAATAATATTATTTCTACTGCTCCAAGCTATTCGTTATGCTATCTTGATGTTTCAGTGATCACTTATTAACAATGTAAGTCTAGTGGATTCTGATTTAATTTTTTTTCAGTGTTAGGAAATATTCTTGACAAACAAAGGATATGTATGTGTGTGTGAGAGAGACAGAAAAAGAGAGAGAGAGAGAGAGAAAGAGTGCCACACACTCTAGGGAATAAGTTTGATGATTCTTTCAATTTAATAAACAATTATATTATATCATATTTCCTTCTCACACTATCAAACATCTTTATGGTCCATTTTAAATGAAGTATTTTTTTTTTCATTACATGTAATTTGTACTCTTAACTCATATATGTCTCTGCCTATTTATATCAATTTTTCTTCATTGTTTTCATTCACTTTAAACTTATTTTGTGTATTATATGGTATTAATGTCATATGTCAACTTAAGTTCAACATAAAGGGCAATATGTAAACAAATAAATTAAATATAAATAATCAAATACTAATAAACACTAATAAACTTTGAGTAAATTTTAACTTGATTGAATACTTATATGTAAACCTGAAATTATAAGAAATGCTGAAAGTTTTTATGATATTTAAATAGTTTCAGAGTTCAAAAATCCTTTCTATTATGTCTCAAAACCTAAACAATTAAAATAATAAAATGTTTACTCCAGGAACAAGAATAGTCTACATGTGGGAAAATAACACATGCAACTCAAAACAAAAGAGTGCTTCTGTTAATGTACCAAATAAATCTCCAAACCAATAGTTTAAGAAACTAACAATCCAGTAGGAAAAGGGGTGAAGTTAATGAGTAAACAGTACACAAAAGCTGAAACACAAACGGTTCTTAAGCATAAAAGGTGTTCCACACCTCATCCCTGAGGAGAGATGGATATTTAGCACCACAATTAAACACCTTTTTTTTTTTTTCCTTTTTAACCTATTAGTTATTAAAATGTTGCCAGTACATAGTGTTAGCAAGAGAGAAAACATATTTGCATATTGTTAGTGAAAGTGTCAGTCACCCAGTATCTCTGGAAGGTGACTTGTATTAAGTAACAAAGTAAGAGGTGCACAGTTCTTATCACCTCCATTTCAACTAGTCTACAAATATTCTCACACACGGGATGTAGCATTGACTAGGGAAAAACATATATTCAAATACCGCAACAGAGACCAGGTACAGGGCTTATTCCCTATTCACATACTGCATTATTGTGCCATTGTTAAAAAGAATGAACAAAGTTATATGTTCTGATATAGAGAGGTGTTAATATGTATTATCACCTATTTTTAAAAGCAACATTCATACGAGTTGGTACCGTGTCATCTTTTGAATGTTAAGTGGGAAGCAGGGGGAATTGTCACAGGGAAAATGTCTCTGTCTGTGAATACATTATCTCTGAAGGAAACAAGAGATCCTACTTGACTCTGGAGAGGACAGCTGAGTGGCTAGGAATTAGGGTAGAGAGAAGGATTTCGTTTTTACTACATATACTTTCTATCTTTGAAATTCGGTATCGTTTGCTTGTATCACCCATGTTCCCTCCCTGTCTTCCATCAATAAAGAAAGGTGTTGCTGGTAGAGCAGAAAAATAAAAACCACTAGAATTGTCAGCTATGGCTCTACCATGAGAAGTACCAGGGATCTTTTTTTGAAAAACTCTTATGTACCCAAGTTTTACCGCAAATCATAAAATTGGACTCGAGAATGTCTAGATTGGGGTCATGGCCATTCTCTCTCTCTCTCTCTCTATATATATATATATATGAATATTCTTATATATATTCTTATATATATATATTCTTATATATATTCTATATATATATATATTCTCATATATATAAGAATATGGTCCTTTTAGTCATCTTAGTTTCAGATAAACCTGTCATGAGCTGACTTATTTTTCACAAAGGTACAAGGCCTGTCCAGAAAGTATCGAGCCAGTGTGTCAATATAATTAAAACAGTTTCTGCTCGGTTATTTTGGGGACAGACCTTGTGTTTATCCCATAAAGCCTCAGGTGGGTTGGTCGCGTTTACTTGAGTGAAAGATACGAATCTGTATTCACAGCTCCCCTGGTGATTCTGATGATAACCGAATTGAGAACCCCTGGGCCAGCGTGAGCCAGGAATCCATGGGAAAGATGGAACCCTGTCTGAACTTGATGCTGGCAGGCCCTAGACAGGTGTCTATCAACTGACTGAGGTTTACATTGGACTCATGTATCTTGAGGTATTCCGCTACATGAAATAAAAAGCAGGGTAAGAGCAAAAGGAGAAATAGGTTGATTGTCTTCTGAGAAAAGCCATAAAAGCATCAGCGATATTTATCACAGATGTTAATGTGTGCATACCCATTCCTTATTTAAAATGACCACTGATGCATTGCAACACGCACATGTATGCCCCTCTCGGTATTCTTGACGGCATGCCTTTTGCAGAGTACTGCAGAGAGTCTAGGCGCTGTCAAAACTAACAAAATCTCACTGATAATTATGTTTTAAACAGGGGACAGTGACACTTTAGCGGGCAGAGGCTACAGTTTCAGCCCACGGTAAAACCAAAGGTGATGGGAAGGTACCGCACTTATCCTGAAGGTGGCAAGTGTAACTGAATCTTAATATTGTTCCTTCAGGAAGATTTCCTAAGTCAAATTCAAGCGGGTGGATGGAAGTTAAAAGCAACCTTTTTTTTTTTTTTTTTTTTTTTTGCCTCATCCTTAGGTAGACATATGAAGCATTTTCAATTCGACGTTTAAAAGGCTTCGGAAATCTGCCTACAGCAATGCCCTGCAACACCCACACACATTTTGAGGATAGAAATTCTATGAATCTGTTTACCATAATTCTCTTCCGTGGGCAAGAAGTGGTAGTTAAATCATGCCCCTGTATAATTAATTTATGCTTCAATGATAAATCTTACTGTCTGAAGAGTCAAGTTATTTAACCTTATTATATATTCTAAGGAGAAGGTTTTTTTTTTTTTTTCTTTTTAATACTCAGAGTAAAACTTGGAGGAATTATTGTCACATCTGGTCTTTCAAAATATTCACCCATGATACTTGCAGGCAAAATGGTTATCCTATGAGGGAATAAAGTAGGCTGGTGAGCTTTTGAAGTAATGCTTACTGAGTTGGGTTGTGTGGGGTTCATCTTGCAGGGAGGGGAGAAGATGATCTCTAAGGTCTAAGTCATTTCACGTGCCTTGAAATAGAGGGGGTAGAAGTGGATCAGTATGGGAACATACTGAATCCCATAGAATACTGACGGCAGCTGCTAAAAGACAGTAGCCCGAGGGACAGTAGTACAGACAGACATTGTCCAACATCAGGTAAGGCTTCTTCTCAGGAGAGAGGTGGAGACATGAACTTTCAAGGACTAAGAGCTCGTACAGGTTCATGGGCATTCACGGTGGTCGGCACGTGAGTGTCTGTGTATGTTAGTTGGATGCATCTGTCCATAATGAATGAGGTCTGCTTTAAAATGTTCCAGAAGTGATGACAAGGCGGGAGCAGAGGATTTCCCCTGGGCTGTCTCAGGACAAGGCGTGGAGCTGGGGCAGTTTGACCTTCCTTGGGAAAAGCGCTGCTTCTCAAAATTCTTTTTCTCCCACAGCAATTCAGGGGAGTGCTACCAAGCAGTTCCCTCAGTCCCTACGTTAGAACAAGTCTCTACCTTTTATGAATTTTGGCTCACTATTTTGAAGTATTATTTTTTATTTCAAAAGTGGACTCTTATTTTAACCTTTACCATTGATAAAAATGGTCCACCCTAAGTCAACATGAACTTAAAATTAGATGAGCTTTCTACCCCTGCTGCCCCCTCCAACCCTACACAGACCTCTTGCTAACGGAGGAAGTCAAACTCTTGCAGTGCCAGCAGGTAAGAAAGAAGAGGAAGTCGGTATTCCGTTTTGCAAAAGATAAATCTACCACCGGATGATTCATTTTTCACAAAGGTATTTTTGTACCACGATTCTCCAAATTGGTTGGCTGCATTCCTCGAAAGCAATGATACACATAAAACCTGCGGCCACATGTTTTAACACCAAAACTTTCTCCCAGTTTTGTGTGACTCCAATCGCATGTTACATCCATTACATGTGGTCATCACTCCAGCCATAAGTCGCTCACCGAAAAGAGGTTCTTCAAATCACCCTATGATACCAATTCATGCCTAGTTGTGTGAAATACTTATTCATGTTTACTGCAAGTACACATCCATCCATTACATTTTGTATTGATAAAAATCATCAAATAATGCCTTGCCTGTAGTTACCTCCCTTGGGAATTCGGGGAGCAATAGGCGAGTATGAACATGACTGCCACTAGATGTCGCTGTAAACAGGCCCTTTTCTCTGATGTAGCTCTATTTCCTGGCATTTCCAGATTTCTTGAACGGGCTGAAGGAATCCTTTCCAGCAGCCTTGATTCCATCCGATCCCCTGTTTGTGTGGTCAGAGGTTACTAACTGGTAAACTTAGATTTTATTTGCAGCCTGTGGAAAATGTGCAAATTCCTTCCCTTTAAAAACAAATCATAGGCCAGGAATTTCAAAATTGTCACCATTTTATCAATCAGGTGATAGTGTCACAGGCAAGTCGGTCCGGGGATTATTTCTCAAGAAAGACCTGGTAGTGAGTTAGTGTCTCATTAGAGAATCGGAGGGGGAAACATTAATGCACACACGCTGCAACATTAATTAGAGAGTGGGGCTTGGCGCAGGACAGGTCATTGGGTTGTGACTTGGGTGGTGGCAGTTCACTTCACATGGAGAAGGGCCACGAAAGAATTCCAGCATCAAGTTAAGAGGGATGGTAAAGGTTTTCTGGTCTGCTTGGGGCTCTTGTCCATTCTTCCATCAGAAACAGAAATATCTTCTACGAAACTTCTGGCAATGGTCTTTAAGAGCATGTCATTTGTGGCTCCGTGGGCGTTCCGACAATTATATGACAATTATATTTCTTTGTGCAAACCTGCTTAATGCATTTTGGCCAAGGCAGAGATAAACCGCTACCCAGCAGATTCTCTACCACATGATTTTTAAAAATCATGTCACCTTTAATCAATTTATACCAGCTAACGCTTAATGAGGAATATCAGCAATCAACTGCTAAAGATGGCCTTAATAATAGTCTGGTGGAGTCAGAGTAACAGGAGGAATTGGGAAGTCAAACTTCCTTGTTAGCTGACATTTACCAATTCACATTTTAAAAAATGACATTTAGCAGATGAGATGAGGATGCAAATGGAATCTATATTTAGGGAGGGGGGAAACAGCATCTAATTTGTCGTGATTACATATTCTATTCTACCTGTGGAGGTTCTGCTGAAGTTGGTCTGGTATTCTTTAAAATTCTCTCTCTCCCCATTTCCTCTCCCCTCACCCCTCTTCCTCCTCCTCCCTCCTGGCCTGGACCTGTCTAACCCACCCCTCTTCTTTATTCCTAAAAGTCACCTCCTGACCAGTCAGTCTAGATCTGCTCTTTGATAGGTTGTCCCCTCCTGACACTGAGGTGTCATGGGGCTTCCAAGGTGCTGGATAATCAGACTCTGGTTCTCAGCTCTTCCTACGCTCATTTTTCTTTCTTCTGCTCCCTATTTTTAATCCTTTTCAACCAACACACCCCCTCTAGCCACCTAGTCCTTGGCATAGTTTTCCCCTGTCCAGACCTCCCCACCTCTTCTTCATAAACCACTTCATTTTCATCTTCTCTCAGCTCCAGACGCACTCTCTGCAGGAGGTGTCATCTGAAGGTCATCATAGTTTTCCCTGTGATAACCTCTCAGCACCCTGCTCTCATGCCAGCAATAACATAGCTGTAACTTTAGTGATGCCTGTCATTTTTTTTTTTTCTTACTGCAGTGAAGAGTCCAGAGAGCCTATGTGATTTTATATACCATAGTACCCCCAGCTCTTTGCATGGTAACTAAATAAATAAATAAGGTTCAATAAATTCAAGTTGAAAGAATGAAATACTCTAAGCTACCCATTTTAGCATGCCTGAGTCACACCTATCTGTCCTGTCTCTCCTTTCTATTTGGTCTGCTCCCCCTTTCCCTCCCATTTTCTAAGAAAGACATCACAAGTACCAGCTTTTGCATTCAGTGGTATCTCAGTGTAACGGTCTTGAGGAAAATTAATTATTCCTATAATTTGCAAGTCCTTCTAAAATGCCAGGTTCAGTTTTGCTGGTTGGTTTTGTCTTTGTGCAATTGTACCATCATCTCCCATCCCCACTTACCAGGTCTCTAGGTCTCTCCAAAGTCTGTCTCTAATTATATTCTTTTACATTTTCAGTTCTAACCCAGGGTGCAGCCCTGCTGATAAGAACCTGCTGACGCCAATGGTCCGCGTACTGCAAATAATCAGACCAACCTCAGCCTACCTGGGGCTTAATATCAGTGCTTTCTAAATGGGAAACAGAAAGGAGATCTCTATCTCTGACAGCAATATTTTAATGTTATTGTCGTTGGGGGTTCGGGCAGGGTTTGGGGGAAGGGGCAGGAAATGAATACACAACAACCCGTCCTATTGAGAGAACTGGGAAACAGCATGTCTGGAAGCCCAACCTTCCCAGGCAGCCTAACAACACCGTGTGTCTTCTTCATTTCTGAGCTGCAGACCGGCAACGTTTGCAGCAGGATGTCCCTGGCCTGGAGCTTTCCTATCCCTGGCTATCCCGGGCCAGGCAAAGCCAGGGAAATAGTCCTGATCAAGCATTAAGAGTTTATGTGAATTTTACCTCAAGCAAAGAAGTGGAGCCTGCAATAGCCAGCTGAATTTCGGTGTAGCTGAGTCCACAGTGGGGGAGTTTTTTTTTATGACTAACCATTCTTTCAACTGAACAGTTTATCGCAACAGGATTGGATCTGACCTTAACAAACTCGGCGCACCTGACTGTACATCTTATTCTAATTCTGCACATTTCAGACCTGCTACCTATCTGACCACATGGCAGGCATCATATATTAAGAACAGCACTTGCAGCAAAGAAGAGCAATCGCATTCAAGGTCAAATTGATTAAGGAGTTAAGTTTTGTCCTGATGCCTGCAAAAAGTGTTCCTATTTTGAGAAAGAAGTATTGGATTCACTTTTTTGAGGTCTAAATCTATTATCTAAATGCTCAAAAAAAAAGAAAAAGAAAAATATATGCAAATGATGAATACTAACATATATATATATATATATATATTTTTTTTTCTTTTTAATATCCCAAACAAGAGAAGATAGGAAATCTTGAAGTAAGAAGCATTTTTAAAAACTGAGAACTATGATTTCTTTAATCTTTTACCTCCGGATTCTTGATGTCAATAATACAAATACTTAAACATATTGATAAAAGAATATGGCTGTGCACAGTCTACATACTTCATAATATCTAGAAACAAACATAACCACAAATATATTTAAATTCATGATTTTAGGAATGCACATTATAAATAAACTTAACTGTAGTATATTAGAGATTCACATATCTAAGCAAGGAATACTAAGTATAAGTTGTGTCCTAAATACTATTCATAAATGTATGAATAGGATATGAATATATAATCTAAGAATAGAATTCAAAATGGACAAAGGCAGATTCTTTCCTTTTTAACGAATTAACAGCGGTTGGACTACTTAAAATAAAAACTCTATGAATATTAAGTGTGTTGAAAAAGAAAGCATCTGTAGTTAAACAGCATGATAAAATTGAGATAGTGCTTAAAACATGTAGAAAAGTATATAATGATAATGATAATTCAGAAGAAGGCTATATATCTTACTGTAATCAACCTAAAATTGGAGTAACTAATTAGGTCTTAGTTTCATACTTTAATATGAGAAGATTCACAGTTGTAAAGATAATGATGGCGAAAAAAAAATGAAGAATGATGAGAGAAACTTGGGAGTATTTTAAAAAAAAAGTACAAAATGAAAAAAAGTGACAGAAAGTAGACAGCTCTCTGAAGTATTTGGCAATATTTCATCTAGAGCTTGAGTACTTTTTTTTTAAAGATGCATTTACTTTTAGAGAGAGGGGAAGAGAGGGAGAAAAGGAGAGAGAGAAAAGCCGATTTGCAAGAGAGACATATCAATCAGTTGTCTCTCTCATGCCCCCAAACACGGACCTGGCCTATAACCCAGGCATGTGTCCTGATGGGGAATCGAACCCACAACCTCTGGTTTGCAGGCTGGTAATCAATCCACTGAGCTACACCAGCCACGGGTAGAGGCTTGAGTCTTAATAGTCATTCAAGGACAAGATACAGGGGATTTGGTCTTGGTGGGGATGTGGTATGGTCTTCAACAAAAAGCACCAGTAACAGTAACACCAGAGCTAATCAAGGGAGGCGCTAAAGAAAATTCCCTGCCTTGCTTTTGGCTTTCAGTGAAACAACAACAAAAAGATTCCTTTTAAAAAGTTATGTGAAGCCTTTACTCACAAGGTAGGCTATCCCAACTCTTCTACTTACATTTTTCCTATATTGGTGGAGTTCTCTTATGTAGAGGAATTCACCATCAGTAAATAAATTACATGATTCGCACAGCCAGTCTGACCAAACATGTCATTACATGGCATAATGACAGATTAAGTAGACAAAAATGAGAACAAGTGGGGCTATGAAAAGTCATACAAAAGATCAAAAGGCTGGATTAGAACTCATCAACTACATATCGGAATGCCACACCAATTTGGAAGGGAGACAGATAGTAAATGGGCCAGTAACTCTCACTACAGGTAGTTTCACAGAACAAGAATAAACAGATACATACCACATATGTTGACTGAACTCTTTTGTTTGGACATGATCCAAATGCATACCTCAAAATGTAAAAGAAGCATCCTCTTTTTTCTAAGCTGTGAAATCTGAACAACAGGGAAACCTGAACTTAATCTTCTTCTGCATCCCTATTTAACCCTGACTATGGTCACCATCGTGAACGTGTAGTATTGATATTACTGGTTCAAGCTGACACAGATACTAATAGAAATAATTTCACCAAAACTTTATCATGTTCTAGTGGTCACTCATTCAAGTTTGTGTCCATGATTTGGAGAAAAAGAAAAAACTGTGCAACCAGAACATTTGGCCCTGTCCCGTGAAACATTCCTATTTACAGGATATACACAGAGGAAGGAGGTATGCTTATCACCCTTTCAGGTGGCCTCCATGTGGAAGGGTGAGTTAATATGACAGAACTGCGATTCTGAAAAGGCTCAACAAGCAGGCATGATGGTGAAAAATCAACCGGACAAAGATCCGTAAGACTATATCTAAATTCTATAGTTATATTTTAAAAGCAGTGACAAATATATTGCAAGCAAGGACAATTGGAAATCCACCCATTTCAAAAAAAAATTTTGAAGCAATGAAAAACAAAGGCCTGCAAGCAAGAATATTCTACCCAGCAAGACTCTCATTCAAAATGGAAGGTGAAATAAGGTGCTTCCCAGACAAAAGAAGGCTAATAGAATATCTCCACCAAACCAGCATTGCAAGAGAGGCTAAAGGGCCTGCTTTAAGAAGATGAAGAATCTCTGCCTCAACAGACTCTTAAATAGTTCAGGGGTTAGTTGAGGACCACATAGGAAGTCAACCACAAGTTCAAAAACTAGCTAGAATATTATTCTACAAAATTTTTTAAGTCCTAGGGATTTTTATTTTTTACCTCAGCTTAGTAGACATAATAATCTCAACTCTGGGGACCAGCTGAGCACTGCAAGTGCCATTATTTCTGGAGGCTTCAACTTGTGAAACACATGTAGAGGAAAAGCAGGGTACTGAAAGAAGTAAGACCTGTGCACAGCCAAAAAAAAAAATAATAATAAACAACAACAACAACAACAAAAAAACAATAAAACAAACTCAATCTACTATTTAAGATGGAAAACTCCAAAATAAATAAATAAGTTGTAGTCTAGTGGCTTAAAATAAAGTTGAGTTGTATAATTGGAGGGGGTAGGATCAGACTCAAAAGCCAAATTCATTTTTTACTATGGGTTTGGCACTGTCTCTAGGACAACTTTCACAACAGTGAGTTCTGCAATACACCATTCCTGTGATATATTTCACAAAAATAGCATTCCAGAGTAAAATAAGTATTAAGAAAAAACTGCTTCATTTGCTACAATATATCTAAAACACTATCATTTATCATGTAATAATTGTATAAGCTATTGACATATTTTAATTTTTTTGTAGTAACTCTTCAAAATCCAGTATGTACTTTAAATATGTGTAAAAATATGTATGTGTGTAAATGTGTTTTTGCATGTGTTTGGTAATATTGCAATTCATATTACTTAAAAGAGTAATTTTTAAACAAATGAATTAAGGTAGGTATTTTGAAATGACAAAATGAAAACTTTGTGTTTGTATGATTTGAGAAGCTGACAGAGGGCAGTAAATAAATGGTGAGTTGTCTGGAAAAAATATTCAAGAATTGTGTTGGAGGAAACATTTTTAATTTGATAGTTTTCCATATACCTAGAAAAAAAACCTGAAAGAAATCCAGCCAATTATCAGTTTGCTGCTTAAGATATGACCTTTTTCCTTGACTATCCTCAATAAATGCAACAATTTTTTGTGATAAATTAGAATTTCTGGTTTATGAGTAACTATTAGATATATAGTGGTCTGGAAGGCAGAAGTGGTTATTCTTTTTACCTGTCTCCATTCACCTTATTTTTTTTTAAAGATTTTATTCATTACATTTAGAGAGAAGAGGGAGGGAGAAAGGCAGAGAGAAAGAGAAACATCAATGTGTGGTTGCCTTTCACCTGCCTCCAGCTACGGACCTGGCTGGAGACCTGGTTTGCAACCTGGTTATGTGCCCTGGTTATGTGTCCACAAATCTGAAACTAGAGAACACATCCTTAAATAGCCCGTGAGTCAAAAAGTAATTCAAAAGGAACTGTATTTTGAGCTGAATGCAAATGAAACTGTGGCTTACCAAATATGTTGCATGTTGACAAAGCAATACTTAGAGGAAATTTTAATTGTTAAACTTCTATGTTAAAAAAGAAAAAAGTGTCAAGTCAATGACCTCCATAGGAAAAGAAGAGAAAATGAAACTGAACTTTGCCCGAGTAAGGAAGCAGTTAAAGATAAAAATGGAAAATAATGATATAAAACACAGAAAGATTATATTTAAAAATTAAGGAAACCAGAAACTGATTATTTGAGAAGACTAATAAAATTGGCCACCCTTTCCCCTCACCAAGCAGGAAAAACAGGTGAGATGATGCAAAATATTAATTTCAGGAATGAAAATAGTGGCACTACTTCAGATCTTACAAGAAATTAAAAATATAACAAGGGGTATTTTGAAAAATGTTATGCCAATAAAGTCCATGATTAGAGGAAAATAAAAGTTCTTAGATGACACAAAGTGTCCTGTATCTATTAAACAAATCCAAAGTGTATTTAGTACCCTTTTCACAAAGACAACACTAAGTCTCAATGCCTTCATGAGTGACATCCATGAACTGTTTAAGGAAGAATGATACCATTTGTATACAAACTTTTCAAATACTTCCCATTTATCCTTTAAGGCTAGCATTACATTGATTCAAAATCTGAAAAATACTATTCTCAAGGAAAATAAACTACAGGCCAATATCCCCCTTAAACATAGATGCAAAAAATTTTAACATAATGTTAAACAAATCTAGCAATATATAAACAGGAACATGCATTATGACCAAATGAGGTTTTTGCCAGGAATGCAAGGCTGGTTTAACATTCAAAACAATGCAATTCATTATATTAAGAAGCTGAAAAAAGAAAAACATATAATCATTTTAGTATATACAGAAAAAAAGATTTTGAGGAAATCCATTATCTATTTGTGATAAAAATTCTTAGCAGATGAGGAATAGAAGGGAACTTTCTCAACCTGATAAAGGTCGTCTACAGAACCTGTAGCTGATATCATACTTAATGTTCAGGTCAGGAATAAAGGAAGGATATCTGCTTTACCAATTCAACATTCAATCCATACTGTGGGTTCTAGCCAGATAGGTTAGGCAAGAAAAACAAACATATGTAAATTGAAGACTAATGTATTAGTACTGATAATTTTTTAAACATACTTGTATAGTCCCTGTAGCTTCAAAATCTGCAGCACAATTACAGAAATCATTACATACTGAGATATGCTTGAATTTATGGCAACTCTCTTCAGTATACTTATAATAATAGAAAAATGATCTAATTAACCTGTGGTGATTTCCCTAGAAGAGAGTGACACTGAGAAAACAAATGACATTTACAATATAAACTAGACTTCTTACCAGATTCCCAAAGTGGGCAGGTTTCTCAAAATCTGAGCTACTGAATGGTATCTTAATATCATAATTTATTTGAAGAATTTAATGAGAAAAATAACTCTAAAGGGTCTCACCAATGGTCTGGCATAGCCTAACAGCTCCATAGGTGAGAAATGCAGCCTGAAGGTAGTAAGGACCCAAGTGGGGAAAACATGGAGGTGTGTTAGTAGTTAGAAAAAGGCTAGACCCAGAGTTTTGCCAATAAAAAGCTTTAATTAAGACCATGGGAGGAAGAATGTAAATGAGAAGCAAATATTTCAGGGCTAAAAAAGAGATATCAGATAATGAGCATTATTTTTTCAGATCCATTTTCATCACGGAGTAAAATAAGTGCAAATGGTTTTCAGGAAATTTTTTGAAGTTTAGTCCTCAGATTTAGAAGACAAAAGGTATAGTTTCTTACACTTTTAAAACAGAAACATGAAAATGGATAATTATAACTGAAAAGCGATCCTGTACAGACTCTACCACTATTTTGTTTCTTTCCATCTTTTTTTAGTTCCAGAGAGAATGGTATTTAAAGGCCTTGAAGAATTGTCTATTTCAGTGATAGAAATTATGTAGTGGTAAACAAGTCAGTCTTCAAATACCTACATATTTTAATGGCAAAGTTTCTCTTCTATAGCTATGTAAGAATTCTTTGATTCTGTGTCTTAACATAACATAAAACCAAAAATCTCAGTAGGAAATTTTGTGCTGCTCAATAAAAAAAAAAAAAAACATAGGAACCCAAAAAGGCACTGTTAGTAGTTCAGTTTTTGAGCTAAAGATTAAAGGCTAACATATTGAGCTAGATAACATTATCAGCATAGCACAATTTCAAAATTACTTACCCATAGTCCCAAAATCCAAGTATCTCTGATAACTAAAAGTTACTGCTGTTGTTTTTCCAGAAATAATTTAGTGGCAAAACTTGTCCTGACATGAACTTATTCTAACCTTGAACTGATGGAACACAATTTATGAATTTCATTAATCCCATGTACTGTGAATAGTGGTACTTTTACTAAAAAAGAAGTAATATTTTAAGACTAAAAAAAATTGTTTTAGAGAGAGGGGAAGGGAGGAAGAAAGAGAAGGAAAGAAACGTTGATCAGTTGCCTTTCCCTTTCTCCCAACTGATAATCTGGCCAGGAATCAAACTGGCAACCTTTCTGTTTGTAGGTCAGTGTCCAGCTCACTGAGCCACACCAGCCAGGGTGAAAAACAGCAATGTTTTTAATACAGAGTGCTACTCCAGATTTTGCTATGGCTATAACATAATACACAGTAATGTAAAAAAAAAAAAAAAAAAAAAAAAAAAAATCTAATCACCTTCTTAAAATCCGTAATTTCTGAAATCCAATATACATAATGTTTTATGAATCTGTAATACATTATCACAGAGCATATCTATGCAGTTTAAAACATTTGGATATAAACTGACATCCAAATTTATTTTATAAATAGTGTATGGCATTCATATCATCTCTAAAACATTTTTCCTCTCTAAGAATAAAATAGGGCTTCAGTTTGTTTCTCGTATAACAAGGAGTCCAGTGACAGGCAGTATTAGCCTAGAGCTACAACTCAGCACTCTGCTCCCAAAATCCTGTATTTTCTATCTCATAGCTCTGTGTCTTTAGTACATTGGCTCCTGTCTGCCTGGTTACTGCCTCTGGACTTTATTTATGTAGCTAGAGCCAGAAGAAAGAGAAGAGGAAGATTTGCACAATAGTATTGGTTTTATTTAGAAAATTTTTTTCATTTTCCATGACAATTTCCCTGCTGAGCAGACCCCTACTATGTATTTTGCATTAAAACTGAAAAAAAAAAATTGAAAAGAAAGGAAGAAAACAGTTCAGAAAAGTTGTTCAGTAAATCAAAAGTCAACATTTGTCACAACTTCAACACTGTAAACTTATTACCAAGTTATTAGCACTATAATCTAGCTGCGGAACAATACTAAATACTATATTGATGTTTCAGTGTACTTAGTCATATATTTAATCCCATGATATCTGCTTATCTTTATGTTCCATTCATATACATTCAAGATGTGTGATAATTAATTTCATGTAGCAAGGCAGCTGGGCCACAGCCCCCAATTATTTAGTCAAATACTTATCCAGGGTTTCTGTAAAGGCATTTTGTAGATGTGGTCAACATTTAAAGTCAGTTGCCCTGAAGTGAAGGAGGTTAGCCTCAATAGGGTAGGTGGGCCTTATCTAATCAGTTGAAGGACTTGAGACTAAAACTTGCGGTTTCCCAAAGAAGAAACAATTCTCCAAGCCCGTAATATTATCTCTTTCCTGCGTTTCCAGGCAGGTGGCTAACCCTACAGAATTCAGATTCAAAACCACAGTATCCACTTCTGCCTGAGTTTCCAGTCAAGACCGCCCTGCAAATTTCAGACTTGCCTGCCCACAAGCCCAATAACAGGAGCCAATTCTTTAAATGACATTTTTAATATAACTCAATAGGTAGATAAGATAGATACAAATTTCTCCTATTGCTCTGCTTCTCTGAAGAACCTTAATGTGAGATATAGATTCAGTCACCTATGTAGGTTCAATATTTGCAAAGTTAAATGTGCAAATGTATCAAGTGCCTATTAACTATGTGACCTAGGCAAATAATTTTTTGCGTTAATCATGGGTGTTTGTGCAGGAGATGTCATTCATATATAAGAGGATATTATTATTGTGATTTTAATGAAAAATAATTCACAGAAACATGCATTTTACATATATAAGTTGTTAAGTGGGTTATTCTATTTAATGAAACAAAAACAGAGCCTACCACATAAGTATAACTATAAAAATGCCCTCAATTTTCTCATTATTACTTTTACAATTATTGTAAGAGTCTCTAGGAAGCAGAAAGCATGTTGATACTGAGATTTGATTTAAAAAAGGGCACCTTTGTTCCCAAGATGTATGGCATATGTTTTAAGACAATAAACTATCAGCTCTACTAATGGAACTAATAGGTTAAGTTTCCCATGCTGCTTGAATTATTTCCCAAGGAAAATTAAATTTTCTTAATAGGAAATCTAATTTCATCTTGAGCAACTTGAAAATCTTAATTAGTGACACAAAGCCATGTTAAAATTACTTAGATGAGAAATAAATGCATCATTATACCAAAATAAACAAATCTGAAGAGCTACTATCATTTAGTTGACATTCTATCTTGATAAAATAGGATATAAGCAGGCAACTGGAAAAGGAAAGAATCAGCATCAATCACAGAAATTAAATTGATTAACTTTCATACTTAATCGATCGCAGGCCTGAATCTGGCACAATCTCCTGGTGACCTCAGTTACTTTGTTTAATCATGCACACCAATATCAGTGCAATGCTTGATTTTCCAATTAAAACAACTTTGCAATTAGATCTAATTAACATGTCCCAATTAGATAGGGTAAATGCAGCAGCATTCAATACTTTTAAGCCTCGACTTTTCTCATGGTGGAAAGGTTTTCTAAAGTTGTTTGGTCACATAATCCTTCTGGTGCCACAGCTTAACGAAATAAGTAAGAAAAGGTCAACAGCTTGGCTTCGAAATAACATAAGCCAGATCTAGGGGGGAAGAACAAGCGTCCCCAATTTCACAATTATCTCCCGGATCATCACATAAGCCCTTCATGATCGTCCCATTAACAGTTTGCCAATGGGAATATTTATTAAAGAAATATTTGTCCTTTTCACAAAAGAAGGCCTTTCCCCAGTTGGAGTCATTCAGTTTTATCACTACTCTTCATAACACTTCCAAAAACTGAATATGGCATGTCAAGGTTCTTAAACGAGTCAACCCTTTCTTTGGACGTTGGTTCAAGTCACCCACATTCAATCTCCTTTGTGAAGCTTCCTGTAGGGTGAAATGTAAGTAAGAACACCGTTTACTTAAGCCTTTGATTTATCGAGCTCTGACTTTAGATTCCACCTCTGTCGCCTTCGTGGTTTCCTTTCATCAGAAAGCCCCTGCCTTGATTAGTGTATTGTCATGAGTAAGTTCCCTTGGAGAGCTCACTGCTCACAGAGAGTGATCTGTCTCTGAGAAGCAAAACTGACCTGTGAGAGGGCCTTTGTGTGGGGTAAGCCATGATGTAGAAGGACAGTAACACAATGTTAGGTTGTTGGAGTGCCGGATTTAAGGTAGGTATGCATGAGTCAGTTTGGCCATTCAGCTATGCGTACTTTCATCCTTGAGTTCTTCTAAGTTTCTCCTGCCTCAACCTTAATGTAAAGAAACTTACAAAACAACTGAACAGAGCTGCTATATTCTAAGCATGCAGTGTTTGGTATTTTATGAGGAAGCTACTTTTTCAAGCATGAAAGCTAGATTTCCTTTTCATCTTAGTTTTTACTGATATGAAGAGTATATTCTACAAAATGACAAAAAAAAAAAATCTAGTCTTAAAACGACCAATGTACAGCCTATAGTTCAATAAATTTATCTTGATCATTGGGACAGGTGCTTTTAGACCCTTTGAACATAAACATATATTGTGCTGTATATTTTAGGCACGGTCATCCCCTCTCTAAAACTTTACCTCAAAGAGCTAGCTAATGAACACAACATTTCTTGGCTATTTAGGTAGCCCAAAACTGTATATTCATCACTACATAGTTAGTATACTTCACATTCTATGTAAAAATAGACATGATTGTATTTTAAAACTATGTAATGACTTTTTTAAAAATTTAAAAATAGCCCTGGCTGGTGGCTCAGTGGATAGGTGCCAGCCTGTGAACCCAAAGGTCGCTGGTTCGATTCCCAGCCAGGGCACATAACCAGGTTGCAAGCCAGGTCTCCAGCCAAGTCCCCAGCTGGAGGCAGGTGAAAGGCAACCATACATGGATGTCTCTCTTCCGCTCTGCCTCACTCCCTGCCCTTCTCTCTGAAAATGAGTGGAATCTTTAAGAAAAAAAAAAAAGTAAAATCTACCCAGACAATTTAACTTAACTACATTATGTAATCTTTCAATTTGTATACATCAGTTGGAAGATAATTTTTATACCTATGCAGTACACAACATGCATACAGGGTGAGGCAAAAGTAAATTTACAGTTGTGAATCAAAGTTTCTTCTTGTAAAATTATTTAATGATCTATTGCTTTCCATACAAACAACAGTAAGTCTATTTTTGTTCCACTTTGTATTGGCTCATAGAAGGATTCATAAAAATGGACCAAGGCATAATGTCTAACAAGAATGGGCACAACACTTCAGATGAAGGCCTAATATATCATGTGGGGAGAAAATCTGAATATTAGCTTGTCTGTTCTTGCCAGGGCCTGACTTCCTTTTTGTTAGCACAGTCCAAACACCACATTTCTGCGAATATGCATCGCATTCATTTAGAATTATTTAATTTAACTTCTTTTCCAGATGAACTATCTTTATTAAATGCTTGCCATGGATGGGCAAACAGAGTTTATGCAGGCTATAAATATCTGTGATTAGTTCGGTGTAGTATATTGCAATCTAAGGTGTAGCAATTATGCATAATATTTTCTCCCTGGCTTGATAAACCATTTGGGAACAAAAAATGAAAAATAAAGCCTAGAAAGGAATTTATGCAAACCTCACACATGTATGATATTTTCAAACCTTTCATTTCTTTGAGATCTTGGTCAGTAGCATGCATATACATTTCACTATGTACATCTTAAAAATGGGTATAATCTAAAACTCATATTACCTGTGATACCACTTTGATCCCTTCAACATAGTAATTTTGGTGTGATGCTCAGGCTGCTTCCCAAAGCTGAATTCTCCCATACATGTCCATCTGCTGTATTTATCATTCCAGTATATCTGATATACTCGTGCAGTGCCAAATGTGTCTACATTGCTGAGCTTTTATAGAATCTCTAGTCTTATATTTCTAACCACCATATATGTACACATGGTACACACTTACATATATATGGTATACCTTTGGTGTACAAAGCAGTCTAGAAACTGTACCAAGAATAACAAAACTTAGCCCTGCCCTAACTGGTAAGGCTCTGTTGGTTGGGCATCATTGCACAAAACAAAAGTTGCCGGTGCAATTCCCAGTTAGGGCATAAGGGCACATGCCTAGTTGCAGGTTCAGACTCCAGTTGGGGCACATTCAAGAGGCAACCAATCGATGTTCCTTTCCCACATTTCCCTCTTTCTCCTCCTTTCCTTCTTTTCCCTCCCTTCTCCCTCCCTAAAATTAATTAATTAAAAAAGAAAAAGTAAACTGAACCCTGCTTTTCATGGCCTCAGAAACACTGTGGATAATAGCACATACAAAAATAAACATAATACAAGGTGAACTATACCCAAGGGCTGCTCCTAAGACTTATTTGAAATATGTAATAGTCCAGATGAGGAAAGAATGCATGTCATTGGACAGAACTGGAAATGGATTTGGAAGGATGTGAGATCTGAATAGGATCTTGAGGACAAATAGGACTCAAAAAAAAAAAGATAACAATAGATGAAAAAGTAGGGTTATTCTAGGCAGGTGAGTCACATAAGTAAAGTTGCAGAGGCAAAGTATTTCATTATGCAACTGAACCACAGGGGATGGAGCAAAGAAGATTCTGGGATAGATTTTCTGTCCACTTGGATTTCCTGTTGCGTCTCAAACTAAATATATTCCAACAGAATATATGTTGCCCACCTCTAGTCATTCTCCCGGTTATTATCCCAAAACCTCAATAATCATTTTAACTTCACTTCATCATATTCAATATTGAATGGTTTACCCATTCATTTATTTGTTTGTAACACACATGTAACCTACTATGAAAACACTATGTACTAGGCAATAAATAAAAAGATCATATAATGGAAAGTTTTCTATTGACAAATTCACAGAAAATAAATATAATATAGTGTATTAGATGTTATGAAAAAGTTTTGGCACAATTCTGCTCATCTTAGCCACACTTTGAGGAGCCCTATGGCAAGTAGCCTTTTAATCATTGAGAATTTCAAGTCAAATGCTACTTGGTCATTGCCCCCTGGTTGCGCCCAGAGAATATGGAAAAAGATAACCACAGTACAATGGCTAAGAGCAGAGACTGAGGTCTGGGGATATGAGGGATTAACGAAATCTCATGGAGGAGAGAGGTGGATTAGGGTATACCGTTTGCCTTCTTTGTGAAGCTTTCCTTAACACACCTCATTTCCCTCCACATGATCCCAGCCCATAGGCTGAGAAGGGATTCATTCCCCTTCCCTTTCCCCTTTCAACAGGATCTCTGTAAAAAAGATGCAACACAGCAAGCTAACAGTGGGTCAATTCAGATTCATACCTGAAAGGCATGAAAGCTGAACGTCAGACATGAAGAACCTCAATAATTTCTTTGGAGGAGGATTCTTTGCTGTCTTCAAAGCCCAGGCGTGAACCTTGATGACAGGCTTTTGTCCAGCGCCAAGGACCAACAGAATCGTCAAAGTGGAAGACAACTGAAAAGTCACTGTGCTTGGCAGGTAGAGAGCCCAGATGGTCGCTGAGTAAGAAAACCAGTAGTGTGATTCGAAGGGAGAAGGATGAAGAGAGTGTAACAAGGAAGGAAGGTGGTGAGGGTGAATAGTAACAACTTCGGGCAGAGGAGAAAGAAAGGACCTGACTGGAGAAAGAGAATTTTCTTACTGTTTGTTATCAGTAACATACCCAATAAGCATTTTAATTCCTCAGATATTCCCCAAGCATACCATAATGGGCCAGGAGTACATAGTCTTTTCATTCATTCTGAAGTACGTATCTTTTGCCTCCACACCTCCAAATGTCACATAGTATTTAAGTCCATCTTTCTCAATTTAAATCTCATTATATTACTTTAATGCATAAACATTTAATTCTTTGGCCTGCTTCTGTGTTCCTCTGACACTTAAAATTTTAATCCATCCTTAGTATTCCCCCTCATTTCAGTTCTACCCAACCTCACCTATACAAACCTCTGTCACCATATTTAATAGCTAAACATATATACATCTTCTTGACAATGTACCTTATTAATAATACTCAGCTTGTTGCAATACATAATAGATTCTGTTTTAATTGTTTTTCTTTCCCTTGTGTGTTTGTTTTAAGATTTGTCTTCTGTGTGTTAACTATACTCCCCATTAATAGTTTAAAAATATGAATTATCCTTCAATATTTATCTTTTCTTAGCAGAAAGGGTCTTATGCTTTTCTTCTAGTTTGCATATATCCATTTCTTCATTGCTTTTACTATTTATTTTGGTAACTAATGGTTTTAACTTCTATTATAATTATTGGTCATGACTACCCAGAGATACATGTGTTGTTTTTTTTTTTTTAAAAAGCTTTATATTTTTTCACTTCAAATTCTTTTCTTGTTAATGCTCAACTGTCAATTGTACATGTGGGCATGAGAAAGTACATAGTAGGTCTAATGATACCAGTTACAGTTTGTATAGCTGTAAGTAGCAGAAACACAATTAAAATTAGCCTAGCTAAAAAGAGGGATATTGGTTTTCAAAAGAATTAGATATCTCATAGAAGTAAACAATCAGAAGGACAGAGAAGCACCTGGGTTTGCAATTTAACTAGACATGGAGTCTCCATGCTTCTGGGTTGCTTCACTTGCTCATTTTCTATGTCCCTTGGCTTCATTCTCTCACACTGTGGACTCGATTTTATCTATATGGAGGAAAATGTAACTGCCAACAGCTAACAAGCTTTCCATTCCTTAGTTACACCATTAAAGGAGAGAGAGGAAGAACTCTGAACTTCAGGTTTTAAAAAATAATTTTAAAATGATAGGAAATGAGCCTCAGAATCTATTTCCAGAAGCATCAGCTGTGAAGGAAAGGATCGTCGAAATCTGGCAACTGGAGACTTCCTCCGTTTCCAGAGGAGACAGGTAGGTAACCAGGCAGCCGCGTTTACTTGTGCCTCCTACAAAAGCTACGAACTACACAACACAAGGACTTTGCTGGCATTGTTTTCTGCATCTCTAGAGCCTAGACATTAATCATATAACTGTTTAGCATGATTCTGAGTGCTGTCAGAGAAACTCCAGTCATCTTTCTCTGGATAGTGCATCTGTATTTCTGAATTAAGGACACAGAAAGTGATATATCTGTGCTTCAGAGAATTTACTTGCAGGCCCTGATGGTGGCTCAGTAGATAGGCACTGGCTGTGAACCCAAAGGTTGCTGGTTCGATTCCCAGCCAGGGCACATAACCAGGTTGCAAGCCAGGTGTCCAGCCAGGTCCTTGGCTGGAGGCAGGTGAAAGACAACCATACATTGATGTCTCTCTCCCTCTGCCTCTCTCCCTTCTCTCTCTCTAAAAATAATAAAATCTTTTAAAAATAAATAAAACTAAATTAAAGAAAAAAATTTACTTGCTATATATCAACTCTTTAGAGAATTCTAATAACTTAATATCCATGGTTCACATTAGGACTGCTATGGGAAATAAAGCTGGGTAACCCATTGGCATTGTGGTTAGAAAAAGATCTATGAAGTATAATGCATAAAGTAAAAATCAGTGTGGTTATCATAAACTGAAGCATGTGAACATCACTTTTAGTAATTCAGTGAGTGAATGTGAGCTGCCTTTCTCTGTGTGTCTTTATAAACTAATTCAATTCTTGAAGAACACAGGAATGATGAGAACAGTTCTGCTCTCTGTTGAAGAAACTATATCACAAATGCATATGAATCATTCTAGCTAATAGTTTACATGTTTTATCTTATTTAACCATATGACTTGGATGTTCACATGTTTCAAGGTACATATACTGTATAACTTATATAATTTTCTCTTATCTAATTGCATGATGATATATATTTTGTCTCATCATCTTCAATGATTTTGTTATTTTAGAGAGAGGACAGTAGAAAAAACAACAGAAACGGAAACATCAATTTGTTGTTTCACTGATTTATGCATTCATTGTTTGATTCCTATATATGTGCCCTGAATGGGAATCGAACCCTCAACCTTGGTGTATAGGAATAACACTCCCACCAACTGAGTTACCCAATCAGAGCCTTGTTTCATCAGCTTTGATAATTATTATTACTGTTATTTTATTATAAAATAAAATAAATGAATCAACCTTTCTTAAGTGCTCTCTTTGTGACAGCCACTGTGCTTAGTGCTGTCTCTCATTTGTTTATTATTTGATATGTGTTCACATTCAACACATTCAACACATATTTACTGAGCTGTTCCAGTATTCAAGGCACAAAAAAATTTCTCTATCTTCAACATCCTTCTGGTACAGTGGAGGAAATATCAACTAAGCAAATCAATAATATATATATGCTGTCAAGTATATATATATATTATTGATTTGCTTAGTTGATATTTCAATGGTAAGACCTACGAAGTAGAAGGAAGTAGGTTAAAGATAGAGTGGCAGGGACAGCTGTTGGGAGGATGGCAAGGTCGGGGCAGACTTCTCTAAGGGGCACCATGTGAGCAGAGATGAGAATGAATTGAGGGAGTGAAGGGATTCAGGCACTGAGGCCATTGTGAAGTCTTCAGAGAAACTTGAAGAAAACCATGCACAGAAGAATGACATCAGTTGGCGTGCACTGATCAGTGATGGTTAGGAGTGCAGCTGCTGAGGACAGATAAGGTACCTGCATGTGGGTGGCCGTACCAGCTATGTGGCCTTGCAAGTTTCCTTAGCTTTCTGGGCCTCGGTTGGTTTGCCCAGTTACAGTGTATGGACCACACACACTCCGTCTTCCGCGTTTGGAAATAAGGATTCAATGAGCAAAGTCACATGGAAACATGCACAGTGTCTGAGAAATATTAGCTATTATTAGTATCATTAGTTTTTTTAATGTTGCAAAATAAGATCATTTTTCTGCCTGTAAGGTAGGGCTATAATCTCTGATTCTTGCCTTCTAGACAGAAGTGCTAGAAAAACTGCACAGAAAAACCTGTGACTACAGAGGTAAGGACTATGATTTGGGGGAGCTCTACATTCTCTTTAATTGCATTCCATCAGAGGAAGAATAAATTGAGAATGATTAAATTAAGTGAACTGGAGGAAGCCTATTACTAATGTAAATCATTATAAAAGCTTCAGTGGGCAAAGAAGTCGAAAAAAATGGAGAATATAATGTAGTATCTTTGGATAGTCTTCTGGTAGACAATTATATTGCTAAAAGTGAGACAGTCCCATTAATAATTGCACATTTCGTTTAGGATATAATTATTCATTGCGGCTTTGCTAGCTTTCTTACGCTTAGAAATGGAAGTGGCCCTTTTATTGTAACTCTACTTATTCCTCTGAATATTTAGAACTGTCTCCATTTATCTTTCTTTCACCTTGTACCTAGCGCATAGTACCAAGTGCATGGTCTTTGTCCCTTTCAGACTAGAGTATCACATGAAAACATTCATTCCTCCATAAGAGGACAAGAAATACTTACTTCCCTGGAGAAAACAAATATGCTGACTCACTACATTTTAGCATCTTGAGTGAAAAGGATATTTACATACAGAAAATTCTGAAAAACAGTGATGTAAAACCAGTGGTCCTGAAACAGCCCAATTCTCTACTCAAAATATCTCACAAATGAAGAAAAAAATTAGATATTTTTTAGCAAAATGCTTAAAGCTACTACTTAATAATTACTGTGAGATTATCTATTGTACACAAATGTATACGGGTTTTGTCAGTTACAAAACTGTCATGGTCCCTACATTTTCCTCTTTAAATAATAGTAATAATACCTAAGATTTATTAAGAGGACTTGCTTTGTGTCCAGTGCTTTCCATAAATTATCTCCTTTAATTCTCATAATAGCACTGGTGTGGATTCTATTATTTCCTTATTTACAGTTGAGAAACTGGGATTCACAAATGCTAACTTATCCATGTTTTCACAGATATTGAATTATAAATCTAATTTATGAAGCTTCTCCATAAGGATGACCCTATACAGTTTCTCTTAAAAACTTCAGGAAAAATAACCAGATAGCCATTATTGTTTTTTTGTTTTGTTTTTTAACTGTTAAGTCATTTAAGAAATAATGCAAGCCAAGAAGTTAAGTAGTTTGAACACATTGGTATAGTGAATCAGAGGAAACTGGAGCAGGAATTTCAGGTGGGAAAAAGCAAGGGTCCTTGACTTTGAGACAGTGGACAGGCAATGACCTTCCAACAGCCACAAAGCAGCAGATGAAAACAGTACAACACCAAAGGTTGTTGGCTTACAACATGTGTTCCAACCAATTAAAGTTCCTAACTTTACCAAGGTGGACTCCATTCCTACCTCATGATTCATTCCTTCTAATCGTTTTGGGCACAGTGCAAATATCACACTTTCTGATGAATCTTCCTGGAATCCCTGTAGAAAATAGCAACTCTCTTCCACTATCTCAATCACTGCTTGCCACTTCATTATCAGACTAACCCAATATATTTTCTTCACCTTGCTTATTGCCATGTGGACATATTTATTTTCTTGGCATTATCATTGTCCATAATTAGAATATAAGTTGCATGACAGTGTTACCTGTTCAGTTTGCTACTCCATCTCCAATGTTTAGATGAGTAGCTGTACTCATAGTAGATACTCAATAAATACCTATTAGATGAATGAATGAGTAAATGGATTCAGTACAATAAGTGAGCTCTAAAAAACAATGTGGTCATAGTCGCCACAGTGTGACTTAATGCATTAATGAGAATATATGGACAGACACACCCATAACACAGGTAAATGCACAAACACACTCACACTGCATTTTTAAATCTGTGGTTCTATTTTAACTCTAGATCTTTTATTAGCAATGAAATTGCTAACCATATCTTGGGAAGAGATGTCATGAAAATATAAATTTAAAGATGTCTCTAATGTCTTTAATGAAGGACAACATGCCAAAAGAGAAATCAAAATCTGCATGAGATTTCCTTAGAAAGACTCTCAAGCCCATCATAATGTTTCAGTATTTCAGTTTGGTGAGTAATGTGCAAAGCTTCAAAAAACAATGAAATGAGTGGAGAGCACTCGGTGAAGTGGTCAGGCTCAAGTGTAGAGTTTAAAAGGATCCTTAAGGTACCTGGGAAATCACTTAACCAAAAGAACATAGATCTGCCACTGAATCAGGATATTCTAATAATTCTGGTGCTTTGCTGCTTAAAACAGACAGTTACGCAGGTCCAAATCACAAAATCAATGGCTCAAAAGCTGTACATCTGAGTGAAATAACAGACAAATCAATTAAATGTAATTCTAAAGCTTAGTTAATCTAATTTATATTCTCTACACAATAAAATCTCCAGTTACAGATGTGATCGAAATTTTATCTTTGTGTATTACCTATTAGCAATTCGAACGGATTTGAGCAAAATTTTACGGAAGATTTATGAAGTTGCTTTTTTTTTAATTTTATTATTTTGAGAGAGAAGGTAAGGGAGAGAGGCAAAGAGGAACAGAAACTTCAGTGTGTGGTTGCCTTTCACCTGATTGGAGACCTGGCTTGCAACCTGGTTATGTGCCCTGGCTGGGAATCAAACCAGCGACCTTTGGGTTTGCAGGCCAGTGCCTATCCACTGAGCTACCAGCCACAGCTATGAAGTTGATTTTTGATTATCATCCTTCCTCTCCTAGGGGTAAGGTCTTAGATACTAATTTACAAAGTGCAAACACTGATAAAAGTGTGCATACAAAATGAGATAGCAGTTTTGAAAAATAATATAATTCTATAGGCTCCAATAACAAAATGAGTGGATCTGGAATTGGGTACAGGGCAGGTTTTCTAAGGAAATAAACTCCAAAGTTGATCTTGAGGGTAAGTAAAAGTTTACCATAATAAGGAAAAAAGGAGTAGTCAGAATAGCATGACAAAGATTTCTAAGCAACAGGCACCAAGGGGCTTCAAAAAAAACAAAAAAGCTTGCCAGCCTGCAAACCCAAAGACTACTGGTTTGATTCCCAGCCAGGGCACCTAACCAGGTTGCAAGCCAGGTCTCCAGCCAGCTCCATAGCTGGAGGCAGGTGAAAGGCAATTGATGTCTCTCTCCCTCTCTGCTTCCCTCCCTTTCTCTCTCTCTAAAAATAATAAATAAATCTTTTTAAAAAGAAAGAAAGAAAAGAAAAAGGAAACTGAAAAGCCTAGGTGATCAGGAGGGCTCAGAGACTCAGGTAGCAAGAAGTGCTACATAATGTAGAAAAGCTAGAAAGCAAAACTACATGGGATCTTGTAACATGGGTTAAGGAGTACCTACTTTACTTTTATAGTAATGAGAAATACTGCAAACTGAGTGTGTGTGTGTGTGTAAAGAGGGCAAGACTGGGAGAGAAGTATTAATGGAAGAGAACCAGCTTGGTTTGTTAAATGTATGGCTTTTAGATGCCATCAAGGGCAAAAATATGGAAAGGAAAGCCCTAACTCCAAATCAAACCCTTGACAAACTTCCCCAGGACGTCACCAATTTCCAGCTTGTGCCCAATAGTTTCTGTAACTTGAAGAATCAATTGCCTAGTTCATGTAGACTGACCATTTCACTAATGGTGGTTGTTCTTGGTGATTTAGAAGGTAGTCAACCCGGCTGTAAAGTCAAATTAATGAAGAGAATAAAACCTGTTCATTAATTTGTACCCAGGACCCGATCCTCCTTTTGGAGACTGACAGGTTCTATATAGGTATTCATCCTTGCCCCAAGCACTTCATTACCTCAGGTGGATATGCAGTTCAGCTACGTAAGGCTGTGAGGTCAGCTACAAAATGAAAAAGTAGGTCCCCTGATAAAAAAAAGAAAAAATTAAGAATTTCAAGATGATGCTACTAACAATCTATTAAACCCAGAATGGTGCTCTTTTAAACCTCAGTCTTGGCTATTTTACCAACTGCATGTCCATGAGGTTAGGCCTGGGAATTTCATCTGTTGCAGACCAAGAATTGAGCCTGATTGGATCAGATATAATTTTGAAGCCAAAAATCTCATTGATGAGGCATGGGGTGCAGAAAGTCTGTTCAGTGGCTTCTGTGACTCTTCCTATTCATTAAGGAGGGTGGGGGGGAGAAGAAATGGATGATCACTTGGCTTTTTCCTATTATTCTTCCTGGCTTTGATGACTGGAAATGTTCCCTCCATTTTGAACAAAGCAAATGTGTATGATCACAGAGGCCAGAAATAAAAAGAACTGGTTCATTCCATCACAGTCTTGTGCCAATAAATCAATCACCCCTGACATGAATCAAGACTTCCTATTACACCAGTAATAAATTTTCCTCATTGTTTGTCACCTTGAGTCAGGGTTTTTGTTGTTAGAAGTCAGAAGCTTTCCAACTGACAAATATAATGAAGTCTCTCAAATTAAATTTGTTGAAAGTATTCCTTTTTCAGTTAAAAATGTTTGTTGCATTGCTAAATATTTTTAGAACTGTGTGTGCCTGAAGGAAATGGGTATTACCTAAGATAACAGAAGTTGGCACTTTATTTCTCAAAAGATAAAGAGATCGTATGGCATAAAGTTCAATACAATGATCTACGTTGGCATATTCTAGGAAAATAAATGTTTAATTGCAAGGTAGCTGCCAGGTGAATAATAATATTTCAGGCTTGCTTCTTCCAACATTAAATATGAATATGGATTTTGATGCTATTTTTGTAAGAAAAGTTTTGTAATGAAACAAGATATCATCTAGAGCTCTCAAAAGGCAAAAGAAAACGACCACACATTTGCCATCAGATAAGCAAGTGTCAGACAAGAGAACAGCTCTGGAAATTAATCAGAATGGAATTATGTAAAACCAAAGTAAAAGTGTTTTCCCTGAAGAATTAATTAGAGTAGCTCTCCCAATGTGCAGCACCTTCTGCATCTACCGCCTCCCCAGTTTCCGGATGGTTACATACAGCCTTTCAACTTAAAAGAAGAAAACACTGCAGGCTCTATCTACTTTACTGTAGTGAGTCTAGAGAGTGAAAAAGGCAGCACATTTTGATTTCACCCACCCAACAAAGTTATTTTTAGGAAATAAGGTGAGCACAACATATGATTATATCTATTTGTTCTGGGTCACAGAGACAATAAAGAAGCAAAGTCATGTTTGGCTTGAGGTTTGGCTTGGAAGCCTATGTTAATTTCTGAAAATTAAAAATTGCACCCACATATAAAAGAGGTACAATGGAAGGAGTCTCAAGGTGCTGAGCCAACCAAAAGGAAGTGAAAACAAAAGTTACCTACCAAGGTTAGCTAAGTCTTCACTGAAATGAGTTTGTGCCTGAGTAACTCTTAAAAGCTAGGCAGATATTTTATGTGCCAAAAGTTGTAGGTAAACTTTAGTTAGTAAGGGCAACATGAATAAAATGTTTGATTTTATGAGTGATCCTGGGGTTGTGTGGGTGGAGACCCTATTTAAGGAGGTTAATTGGACCATGTTACACAAGATGACTTGGGTCAGGGGAAGTGGGCAGGGGGTTCCTACGCCATGAGTTTATCCCTGCTCCAAGAATGGTGCAAAATCCTCTTAGACAAACAAGGAATGAAAGGGGAAATCAAACATAAAAATAGTAAATTCAGATCAACATAAAAGAAGAAATATGCTGCATGGAAATAAACAATTACTTTCCAGGAGCATCAGAGAGAATGAATTTTTAGATGTTTAAATTATTTAGAGGACCTTTTTTAACAGATAGGTCATAACAGTTGTATGTAAAGGAAGCCTGGAACCAGGTTTCCGCAGGTAGGTTGAACTTGCAGTAGGAAGAGGATGACATTCCAGAATGGTGGGGAACTGTGGATAAAAGTACAATAGCATACAAGTGTAAAATAAATACAAATATGAGAAAACTTAGACATCACAGAAAGAGCGCAAAGTGAAAAGTTGGTTGGCGCCAAGTCTTGGGTAGCCTTGACTAATTAGACTGTAGCTTTGGAAGCAAACATAGTAGATAGCCCTAGGAGTATGTTCGACTTCAAGCTGGAAATGTAATTTAGAATGGTTTCTGTGGCACAGTGGGATGACATGAAGTAAACAGGTAGAGCCTAGAGTCAAAAACTAGTCAACAGGTCGGTCCCGCAAGTATCGAGCCAAGGCAATATAATGAAAACCATTTGTGTGGCTGACACTTTTGGGACAGACCTCATATAGTATGACATAGTATATGAATGTGGCAGTGGGAATGGGGAACAGAGAGAATGTTATAAGAAAGGAATCAATAAAAGTTATTAACTGATGGGATAAGAGAGTGAGGAAGAAGACAGTGTCTCTTGATAATTCTAATACCTTGGCCACAAAGACAGTGATAAATCAAGAAAGTGTTGCTTTACCAGGACAAAAGACCATGTAAGTGGAAATATCCAGCAAGCTCCCATGTAATGGAAAATAGAATATAGATCTGAGGGCTATTCTCAGACAGAGAACTGTTTGATTATTGATGGACCCTCCAAAGTGGAGAACATGGGCAAAAAATCTACTGAGATACTCATGCTTCCTTGACTCAGAGGCACAGGTTCCTTTCTTTGCTTGGAAAGTTGTCTACTTTTCCCACCTGTACATCTTTAACTTTGCATCATGTGTCAGCACAAAAGCCATTTTGGCACCACTTTCTCTAACAAACACAGGATCTTCTCTCCTTTTCTCCTTCAGCACATATTTACTCATTCATCAAACAATCTTTGAGTACCTACTGCAGTCTTGACATTGTTCTTGCTGTAGAGGAACAATTCTTGGTAAACAGAACAAGCAGTGTCCTTGGTCTTATGGTATGCTTACATTCTAGGTTGGTTAGCCAGCCGGCTAGCCATCAATTAAATACACACACACACACACACACACACACACACACACACACACACATGGATCAGGGACCTAAAGGAAGTCAATGAATAAACTTACTGGGTAAGGGACATCTTACGAACATTCTAGAGAGAATGACCAGCAATTGCAATGACCTCAGCACATGTGAGAATCAGCAAGAGGCTAACATTAATGGAGCTGAATGGGTGTACTGGGGGTAAAGTTGAGTGACAGGAAAGAATATCTAAAAAGAATTAGAGATCCAGATCTTGAGAGTCCTGTAGGCCATGCTCAAGGATTTGGGAGGTCATGGGAGGGCTTTGATTCGAGAACTCAACTAGTCTGAGTTGTGCCCACTCCAACCAGCAATCTCATTAGCATGAGCATCAATCATCAATGAAGAAAAGAAGGCTAAGGTATCAGTGGGTCTGGCTGAGCAATATTAAAACACAGTGAGAAACAGAGAGGGGATGCCATGTTTTTTTTTTTTTTACAGTGCTTGTTAGCATTGTTGGGAGCTAAGAGACCAAAAAGTAAATAGTCAAGGGGGAAAGGAGACAACAAAAACCTAAAATACACTTCAGTGCTATTTCCCTGGCAGGCTGTGTGCTCTCTTCCAGCTGCTCCTGGCTGGTAGCTGTCCCCTCCTCTGGAGACTGTCCCCAGGCTGGATGGCATGTCCTCATCCAGGAAGTTGAGCCCTCCCAAAGCTTCCAATGATTAACTGATAGTGGGAATAAAGAGCCAGCCTGGCTGCTCTAGAAGGGAGCAGCTGTGTGATGCTTTCCACCTTCTGGGTTTCCCATCTGTGGATCCGACCAAGACTACAGATGACCGCACCCTTGCGCAGTTCCACTTTGCTACCATGTATGGCTTCACCTCCCGGCTTCTGGAGAACCTTCCTAAGGAGCATATCCTCAGTCAATCACACTCAGTCTTGGCTTCTCAGAAACCTGACTGCAGACAACTGTGGTATCTTCTGTTATTTCTATTTTCAATAGCACCTAATAAGCTGCTGAGTATGCCAACAGTGTATGGTAAATGCCTGCTGAATTAAAGAACAGGCATCAGTCATAAAAGAGTAGAGAATGCTATGTATTAACATCGAGAAATAGCATGTGACTTCTTCGCATTGAGGATACTTATTAATTTAAATAATTTGAGTATAGCTGACAGAATAAAATTATATTTGCACACCTAATTATTTTATTTGTACTCTATGGGTAGATCATTCAAAAATTTTATGAGTCATCTTGCTTATGTTTAAGATAACTATATTTGACACTTTTTGATCTATAAGACAAATAAATTTTGCAAATTAACTGAGTACTCCCTGCTTCCTTTTTTTTAAAAAAAATTATCTATTATTTTTAGAGAGAGGGGAAAGGAGAGAGGCAGAGAGGGAGAGAGACATCAATGTATGGTTGCCTTTCACCTGACTCCAGCTACAGACCTGGTTGGAGACCTGGCTTGCAACCTGGTTATGTTCCCTGGCTGGGGAATTGAACCAGCGACCTTTGGGATCACAGGCCAGCACCTTATCCACTGTGCCACCAGCCAGGGCCCTGTTTCCTCTTTCTTATTAAATACTGGTGAATATGCTAAATTGTAGCATCTTGCTGTCTCTCATGACATTTAACTTCAATCATCTAATGACCCCGGAATTCTGAAAAAGATTCTGATTATTTGCTGAGATTGTGCATTTTAAAGCTAATGCACATGTGTTGAGATACGTGACAAGAATATTCTGTGCTTATTTGGAAGTTCATAATCATAATATTTTACTTTCTTGGGAAAAAAAAATACTCACTAGGAAGTTTTATTCTCTAACCAATTTAGAGAACCAGATTTTTTTCTAGAAGATTGTGTATCTTTCTATTTCACCTCCTCTCCATTCACCCATTTTCACAAAAATTTCAAAATGATTTTAGTTATCATCTAGTTTACCTTTTTTTTTTTTTTAGTTTGGACTCATGCACTTTGAGGTTTTATTTATTGGGTTTTATCATTGAGCTTTCCACCCCATTAACCTCGGTATTACACATGTATCTTGCCACATGCTTGATGGTCACATAACTGTTTTGAAGTGCCAATATGAGTAGAATGTCCTTATTAATTAGAATGTTTATTATAACCATTCCAACTTAATACAACTGGAAATTATTAGCCTCATTAGTTTCATAACAGTCTTTTAAGTTTAAGTTACTGGTTAAGTTAATTTCAACATTGTTTCAGGCATTGAGCTAGGCGGTTCTTACATTTTTTAAATATGAACTTGGCTGTACACATCAACTCTGTGTAGGCTTCTACAGGCAGAAAGATGTGTAAGAAGGTCCCCAATGGTTAAAGTGCTCACTGTCATTCTGAAGAGACAGAGTCACATATATGCAGTGTGTGAGGTCAAATACAGAATCAGACACTAAGTTATGAAAACAACTTTTTTTCTTTCTTTGGTCTTTTCAGTAGTTCACTACTGCTTATAGAAGCAAAGAAATGTCATAAGCTGGCACTTGTTAACCTCTAAGCCTTCTCCTGTTTCTGCTGCCCATATTTACCCATTGTTGTTTTTCTTTTTTTTTTTTTTACTTATTAATAAAACAATTCAAGGCTACTATAGAAATGTGCAGAAGATCCATGAGAGAAAGTAAAAATCATCCTAAACAGAGCACCAGAAGAAAACTATAATTAACATATGGTTTTACAAATTTCTTGCCTTACTATGTATTTAAAGGTATATTTGGTAACAATAGTAGAATAAAAGTTACCATCTCTTCACTATCTCTTCTCATATATTTTTGTCAATGGCTTGTCTTTATCCTACTCCATTGTATAGATAGATGCTCCACAATGTTTTACAAATCTCATAAGATTAGGTGTTGAATACCTAAATTTTTGTTATCATGCTATACTTTCCATTCACATGAAGCTTTGTGTGCATTCTTGAGTATTCTTAAAGAATAAATATCTATCTATAAGTAAAGTATTGGGAAAAAGAGATTGAATTTATTTTTATCAGCTTATTAACCATTTGTAATATATTTTATCCAATAGCCTATTGGTATTATTGTGTTTTATCTTAAAAAATACTTTATGTTGTCAAAATTTGCTTTTAATTTATGTAAAGATCATATCTCAGACTTTATAATTTTTTGATTATTTTATTTATCACAATAATATATATGTGAATACATATACTTATATTTGTATGTATGTGTATGCATGATATTTAGGTCTATATTAGTTTTAGGTTTTACACATAGGTCTATAATCTACTAGGAGATTAAATCTGTATATAGCTGATATAACAATTTTTGCTTTTTTTCTGTTTTGGGGTTGTTTGTCATACAAATATTAAATTGTTTCAGCATCATATTTTGTAAAAAACATTCTTTCAATTACTTTGACATTTGGCTGAAATTTAATTGGCCGTATACATGTGAATCTATTGTGTTCTAAACATCTATTTATCTACTTTATGTCAATAACATTATCTTGGTTACTGTAGGTGTATAATAAGACTCAAAATGAGATTAAGTCTTCGATTATTTTGCCTTTCCAAAGTTCTGAAAAGGTCCTTTGTGTATCCATAAGAATTTTAGAATCGGCTTGTTCATTTCTGTGAAAAATAATCCTTTGGATTTTTATTTGGAGTAAATCTATAAATAAATACAATATCAACATTGAGTTGTTCAATCCATGATTATAATGCACCTCTCCTTTTATTTAGTCTTTCCTTAATTCCTCCATTTGTTTTATGATTTTCACATTATCCATATTTCATATTTAATTCTATTTTAAATAATATTTTTAATTTTAATTTAAAATTGCTTTTTCTAGTGTGTAGAAATTCAATTAATTTTGTTTTCTTGTATTGATCTTATATTTTATACTTTTACTTAACTCAATAGGGATGGTAGCTATTTTTGTTGTTGTTACCATTTTGTTGGATTTACTTGCATACATGATCAAGCCATCTTCAATCAAAGTTTATTCTTCTTTTATAGTCAGTGTATTTTTTTTTACAGATCTTTATTGCCTAATTTGATTGAATACAATGTATAGAGCAAAGGTGAATAGAAGCGATAAGAAGACACACCTTTGCCTTGCTACTGATTTTAGATGAAAAAAATTCAGTTTTCTAGTATCATGATTTTTAGCTGCAGGTTTATCATACGTATCCTTTTTTTAGGTTGAACAATTTCCTTCTGCTGAGAATTAATAATAGTTTTTAAATAAAAATAAATGTTTGATTTTATTTTTTTTAAAGATTTTATTTATTATCTTTTAGAGAGAGATCAGGGAGAGAGGAAGAAAGGGAGAGAAATATCAATGTGTGGTTGCCTTTCACCTGCCTCCAGCTAAGGACCTGGCTGGAGACTTGGCCAGCATCTTATCCACTGTGCTACCAGACAGGGCTGATTTTAAAAAATACTGTTTTGCGCCATGGCTAGTAGCACAGTGGATGAGATGCTGGCCTGCGAACCCAAAGGTTGCTGGTTGGATTCCCAGGACATATAACCAGGCTGCAAGCCAGGTCTTCAGCCAGGTCCGTAGCTGGAGGCAGATGAAAAGCAACCATATGTTGATGTCTCTCTCCCTCTCTGCCTCTCTCCCCTCCCCTCTCTCTAAAAATAATAAATAAAAATCTTTTTTTTTTTTAAATACTGTTTTGTTCTATTCAGATGGTAGTACACAGTCTTTATTTTCATTTTTAGTCAGAGTTACAGTGACTGACTTTCCAAGGTTAAACTAACCTTGCATTTCTCTGCTACATTTGACTAGTTCAAATGTATATCCTTTGTACTTTTTGTTAGAATTTATTTTTCAAAGTTTGTTTAGATTTTTATATTGATAAACATAGAGATACTTTTTCTGTAATATTCTTGTCTGATTTTGGCATAGTAATCAAGGCCTTACAGAACGATTTGGGGAACATATCCTATTATTCAATTATTTTCAATTTGGGTAAAGTGTTATTATTGCTTCTTTAAGTGTTTAGAAGAATTCACCTGAGAATTCACCTGGGCCTATACATTTCTTTTTAAAATACCTGTTTGTACCTATATAGGCTTAAAGTTTAGAACTTAAAATTCAATATATTTATGGTTCTAGAACTCTTCAGGTTATTTACCTCTTTTTGAGTAAGATGTGGTAGTCTGTGACTTCCAAAGGAAGTAGTATTGTATTTACACTTACACTGTCTTTACTACATATGGCAAAACCTCTAGCACATGTGAGGGAGCTTCTCCTCATTTCTAGAATCCATGCTGGTCATTTTCATATTTATATTCTTGGTCTTTGCAGTTGGGTTATGGGAGGGTCAAAGAAAGACGTATGATATAAATCAATTGTTCACCTGAGAGTCTTTCAAATGCTTTTTGAATCTACAAAATTGTTACTGGGTTTCTGTGGACCCTTTCTATCATTTTCTTTTCTTTGCTGTGCATTGTAGAGGCTTCTTCATTCAAGTGGCTTCACATTTCCCATTGCTGGGACACTCAGGTTTTTACTAGTGAATGGTCAGTTTTGATTAGTCATTTTCCTTCTGACAGGCTAATGGCTGTAGTCACACAGTAGGACACTTTAGCATTATTCAATGTCCAGGATGGGTGACTTGCTTTTGCGTCCAATCCAACAGCTAGCAGTTGATTTTACTTATTTATTTATTTGCTTGTTTATTTATTTATTTTTGATTCTTGTTTCACAGTAAGAACAGCCCAGTTCAGCCCAATGTCAGACTTTATGCAAAGAGCCCAGTTCCAGTTTTCTGCTCTGCACACTCCTATTTCTCTGCTCAGGTTTCCTTAAGGGCAGAATGAACCCAGCTTTTCAGGTTGAGGACTGATTCTGCCTCTTTCAGTTTCAAATGTAGCTCACTTCTATGGGCTTTAGGTTCCTTCTAGTTTCTGGAACTGGGAGATTACCTTTGATCACCTTTTTACCTTTTGAACTGCGCATTTCCACATGGAACGCAACACATTCTAAGTAAATATCTCATTCTCCTCTCCATTCTTATTATAATATAAATACCCATTTGTTTGCTATTACTAAGAATTGGTTAAAAATATTTTTCCCTATTGCATTCTATTTTCCAATAATTGTGAATCTCAGCAGTATTTATCCCTCTTTAGGACAAAGTGAAAAAAAATCAGAATCTATAAAAAAACAGTGACTCTAAAACATGGAATAGAAAAACTTTTTTTTCTACAATCTACTCAGCACTAGTGGTGTGGATAAAAATATCTCCTTAGAACAATTATTTTGAGAACTTAAGAATTTGTGATCTTAATTCTGTGTGGGAGGACTGCTTCTGACAAGCTTAATTTTTTTTGCTCCAGATAACTCACCTCTCAACTTGTCAAGTATCTGACGTGAGATTCCATGTAAAACAAAGAGTCACATTGAAAGACTTACACAAGTGGAAAAGTTTAAAGTAAGGTAAGACAGGGTTCTCATTAATGAAGGGAAAAAAAATTCTATACCCTCAGCGATAATTCTATCTCTTTCATGAAAATAATTTACAAATGGGCTTTCTCTAATTTCCCCAAGTCTTTGTCACAACGGTGGATAAATATGAAAAGGGTCAAATTAATTTGTTTTCAGTTCTATCTCACTTCTTCAGCCCTGCTTTCGAAAGATGTTAACATTCTTTTTTTTTTTTCTATTTCATATTAACATAAACTGAAATAACAAATGCCCATTGTTTAAGCCAATTGAGCCAAACTGTCAACAATGACACCATGTCACACAAGCCTGTAATGGGAACTTCCATTAGTCTGAATTCACAGTCAGGAGGTGTGGCTCCTGAAGGCCCTTCCAGTTTTTCCTTTCCCTTTGGAAAATGTGTAGGGAATTTTAACAGCCCGAGTCTCCAGCTGTCACTTGACAGATCTATTGCTATTCTGTACTCTGAAGTTTGACAGACATTTTTCTAAGGGGAAATATGCAATCATATTTTTTGTAGGAAAACTGAAATTGGTCATCAATCGCTGTCCTGCCATGCTCATGAGGCAGCTCAATCCCTAACAAATACTGGTCATCAGTAAAAATAGGTGCTCCTGATATTAATACCATTTATTATTGTTGACCTATTTACAATAGTTTTTAATAAAACCAGCTGCAAAAATCCACCTTCCACCTTCTGTCGTGGGAGAAGGCCACTCTGTCAATGTCCTCCTCTCTGACCTTTTTCCACATCTCTCAGCCACTGTCTTCCCTCTTTGTAGTTCATTTCTTATAACCTGATGATGCTCATGCCTATTATAAATGTTGAAAATAAATGTTTCAAAATGTCTGGTCTAAGAACGATCATTAATCTTAGTGTGCAGCCCAATACCTATTTGTAAACTGCACCGCTTTTTATGTTATTTCTTCTTCATGAACAGTCCTCTACTGGGCACAGGCTGGGCACAGGCTGAAGGTGCAATGAACACACCTGAAGATCGTGGTGATAGCAGTGATGTCTCTCCCAGCTCTTCCAGGAAGTTGGATTCCTTCCAATGTCTCCATGCAGTGAATCTATGATGTTTAATAGGACTAATGAATCAGATGTTATTAAGGAGTTTGACTTCAAACGAATAAGCCGCGTATCATCGTACATTATCTTTTGAAAAATCAAACTCCTTTTAACTCCTTGATCTTCACGCAACCATACCTTTCTATATATCAACATAAAAGACTGTGAGTCACTGCACAGGCTTTCACTCTAAAAATGTCTAGAAAGGGCATTTTGAAGGATCCAAATGTTCTGAGCTCAACCTGTAACAGTAAGTCTTGTTTGACCAGTCTTTTACCAATTTGATTTTCCCGTGTAGTCGAATAACTTACAAAATGCCATTTTCAAAGCCTGAGCTGTATTTTAAGTTACAGGTACTTAAATGGACATTTGAAACAACAAAACATATTCCACATCTTCCGTGCCCCCCCTCCCCCTACCGCCCCACACCGGCCCCCAACAAAATAGGATTTCTCCAAAAAATCACTTTCTTTGCTGGGGTCTTGTCCTGTATGTCAAGTGTTTGCCTGAAGCCAATTTCTACTGCCAGGTTATCAACCTCTGAAATAGTAGCTCTATTATGAAAGGAGTAACACCACGTTAGCCACAGTGATGTGAATGGCACAAGTATAATACACTGAACACAGCATCCGCCATTAGCTCAAATAGCTTGATTTGGCCCCATTGTTGTTCATTGTCGCCTACACATTTGCTATAATGCCTGTGGTGCTTTTCAATACCACTTAACTATGGGCTGTCCTCCAGGAAATGTCAGCCACAGCCACCTCTGGTGACATGCAGCCATGTGCTAGTTAGCACTGGTTTGTCAGCGAGATTTTAACTTGATACACTCAAAAATATATATATTTTTTTTGCACAAAAATACACTCCTTTACCAAAAGCACATATACCCCGAAGCTATGTTGTAATGTGAAGCTACCAACACAGCTCATTATAGCCTATTGCTTTTAGGAAGTTTACTCCTCAGGAAGATGTCTGAGTCCACCTGCAGTTTACAGAGCAGATGGATTAAAAACAAAAAGTGTTTTCCAAGCCCTGGCTGGCAGCTTAGTGGATAAGCAGTGGCCTGTGAACCCAAAGGTCCCTGGTTCGATTCCCAGCCAGGGCACATAACCAGGTTGCAAGCCAGGGCTCCTGCCAGGTCCATAGCTGGAGGCAGGTGAAAGGCAATCACACATGGATGTTTCTCTCCCTTTCTTCCTCCCTCCCTGCCCTTCTCTCTAAAAAATAATGAATGAAATATTTTAAAGAAAATAGTAAAGAAAGAAATGTTTTCCCTCGATTTATTATTTAACTCATTTTTTAACTTTAATTATGTAGGTGTTTTAGTTGAATGTACCATGATAATGCTGTTTACATAACATTGTGGTGGATGACAGCCTAGTCAGTCTAAATTATCAATCATGAACCCATAGCAAGTTATCAGTGTGGACAGGGGCATGAGATATGGGCAGAATGAGGCCTCTTAAGACAGACTCCCAGATTCTCCCAATAGATGAGGAAGAAATGCCTTATCTTCTGAAAGGTAGTGAAAAACTCTCAGGGAACATGCTGGGGATATATAAAAAAGATACCATTGGATTCCTCACTCATAGCACCAGAGCTAAACAAAGGCCCAAGTAACTTCGTAACACACATGATTTTCTTTATTTCCTTTTAAGTCCGCAGACTTCTGGTGCGACATTTATGTAAAGGACATACAGTGACTTTCTCTTTTTTGGTCAAAGATAGGCAACAGGACTTTGCATTAACAATATGAATATTTTATGCTGATTTTCTTCTAGAGTGGTAGGCTAACACTGAGAATATTAGGGAATTATAACAAAATCTGTAAGTTTTGTATGTTGCTAATTATTTCATGATGGTATATCCAAGGTTCCAAAATAATGTCTGAGTAAATAGCTGAGCAGTATGTCTAAATAAAAAGAACTAAGAGCATTGTTTTGATGGATTTGCCCAATATCCTGCTAACATAAAATACAGGGTCTGTCCCAAAAGTATCAGCCACGCAAACCATTTCAATTGTACTGACATTGGTTCAATACCTTCAGGGCAGACCTTGAAGAATGTTGACAATTTACATGTATTCACTCAATTTTTGAAGAACTGTGAACAGTAAGATCAGGCCACAAAGTAGGCACTATTTTTGTTCACCACCTACAAAATAGTCTAACAAAATATTTTAAGGAAAGGATCCATCTAGGCTCAGCAAGGAATGCTGAGATTACTGAAGAAACTTAAGTTCCCTATGTAACAATGGGAAAAAAAAAAATGAGGAAGGGGGGAACGGAATGTTTCTGATTGTAACCTAAGTTGTGTAAAAGTCAGAGAAATTATTTTTCTCATCCCACGCGCAGTCACAAGAAGCGGGCCAAGATCTGACTGCACTGAAATTTCAATACACACAGAGTTTCAGGATGGTGAAGTGACTGCCTAAAACTAGGGGGGAGTGATTATTTTTTACCGCTGCCCCCTGCCAAATTACCACCAATTGAACCGTCTAAAATGACACCCATTCATTCTCTCACAGCTGCTGTGAGGCAGAAGCCCAGGGGGCTCAGCAGAATCTGATGAGAGTCTCACAAGCACAAGGTGAGGTGCCCGCAGGGCTGTGATTCTTTCTAGAAGGAGGCTCCACATCTCTTCCTCCGCAACCCAGGGGCTCCATAGTCTCTCCCTCTCTATTAACCCCTGTCCCACAGGCTGAAACATGAGCCATGCATGTAACTTGAAATTTTCCAGTCCACATTTTCAAAAACACTTTTAAGTTTAATACATGAAATTAAATTGAACAAGTATTTTAGTTAAACCAATATATCCAAACTAACTATTGTCTTACCATTAAAAATGTAAATTACAAAAGGTTTTGGGTTTTTGTCACATTAATTCTTCACAACCTTTTATATGTTGAACACTTACATCTCAATTTCTTTTAGCCACATTTCAAGGGTTCAAGATCCACCTATGACTAATGACTACTGCGTTGAATAGTCTGACTCTTCTACAAAAATCAAGTTATCTTCCTACCAACAAAATTCGATACCACTGGCTTTTCTCTTGCACATGCATTCTTCCCAGTTATATACAAAGTTGGGCAAAAGTAGGTTTATAGTTGTTCATAATAAAGAATACAATTAATAATACAAGAAATGATTGCATTTCACAAACCCACAGCTGTAAACCTACTTTTGCCCACCACTGTATGTTATCTAAAGGCATATGTACTTATTGACTTACTTATTTATATACCATGTACCCAGTTCAGTGGTTAATGTACATTTTTATTTGATTAATATATGATAGACTTTTATTATAACCCCATGTTAATGCCCTAATCTTTTTATTAAAGATTTTTATTATTTTTAGAGAGAAGAAAGGAGGGAAACAGAGAGGGAGAGAGACATTAATGTGTGGTTGCCTTTCACCTGCCTCCAGCTACAGATCTGGCTAGAGACCTGGCTTGCAACCTGGTTATGTGCCCTGGCTGGGGAATCAAACCAGAGACCTTTGGGTTTACCAGCCGGCGCCTTATCCAGAGCCACCAGCCAGGGCTTGCCTTATTCTTTTTATTGTATTTTCTAAACTTTCTTTAGATCTTCTGTGACTTTTAACTAATATGGCATGATTATGATGATCTGAAAAATAGTTCAGTATAATAAAAATAACATACACATACATATATACATACATACACATGTAGGTGTGGGTGTGTATGTATGTATACACACATACACACACACACACACATATGCACACACACAGTTGGGAAAATGTAGGTTTATAGTTATGAGGACACGAAACATAGAGTTTGTTCTTACATTATATATTAAATGTTGTATTATTGTCCATTTGATAACTTTTGTACACCACTCTGAAATATCAAAGTAAACCTACTTTTGTTCCACTCTCTCCATGTGCTCAAGTCTTGAATGCTCTTGAGACAATTCACATGGTTTTAGGTGGTAGCTTAATCTCATTATACCTGTGTTTCTTAATCTACAAAATAAAGACACATATTGATAAATCTCTTGCCACAGAAGAATGTGTGAACACATTACAAAAATGTATGTCAAATCACTTTCCAAGCTGTAAAGCAAAGAATATATAGATATGATATTTCTATTTTGCTCTCAATATGCTTCCTAATTCTTTCAGCCTTTGACTAAAGGAAAATATTATGCCAGTGGTTCACAATGGCTTTTAAAATACCCTCATAGTTTATAATTTATAGTTTTGAGTCCAGCAATGTATTAAGCCCCTTGGGATTAATTTTTCCTAACTATATTAATTTACTTATCTTCACTATAGCTTTATTTTTCTTTCTTATAGACTGGTAGGAGATTCCTGAAGCCAGCTCAGTACCTTTATAGTGTTATTAAGCATTTCAATTCTGGGTAGAATAAGCAAAGAGAAATTTTTAAAAAGAGTAAAGCACAATAAATGCACTTTTGAGTAATTGCATTTATTACAACTAGAGGAATCAGCTTTGCCACGAGTAACACCCATTGCAAATCAATGTTGTCAGAGTTCTGAATTCACTTTAATATTTTCATATATTGACAAGCACTACTTTGGCAAAATTACAAGATCTTTAAAGTCCCAGAAGCCAAGGAAAAATAAAAAATAAAGGTGAGGTATTTTGTTTAAAAATAATAAAAATATATTATTTTCATTTAAATACTTCAAACTTGACATGTTTTCCAGGGAATGCACTTATTTATTTTTCTTTTGAGAGGGAGCAAGGGAGGGGGAGAGGGGGAGAGAGAGGGAGAGAGAAACTGATTTATTGTCCCACTTATTTAGGCACTCATTGGCTGCTTCTTTTACGTGCCTCGACAGAGGATGGAACCTGAGATCCTGGTGTAGAGGGGCAATGCTCTAACAAACTGAGCTACACAGCTAGCATGATGCTTATTTTTTAAACACAGAAATATCAAGAGCCATTTGGCAAACCTGAAATAGGGATTCAAAGACACACACACACACACACATTCTGAATCCATGAATGAACACCCTTTGACCAGGACACCTGCTCGATTAGAAAGCACCAGCCAAGCAGGTTCAGGGCAAACCCATTTCTCTGCCTTCATGCAATGTGTGAGCTGCTTCATCAACTGCAGTAGTCTTTGCTCCCCTCTGCTTGTGGTTTCAGCCAGCGATACACAGGCTCTGGCTTCTGTGTAAAATTTCTCGCCACGAGGCCCTTTGTACATTCTATGTAATTACCTGGATTATCAGTCCTATTAACGACTGGATCTGATTTATTGTATTTTAGAAATTAGGTTAATGCCCTTGAGAATGAGAATTTTTCTACATCATTCTGAAACATCAACATCATCCATAATGCTGCATTTTTGCCATCAATAGTGCTTCAATTTCCAATTTTGTCTTTTCTCATGATCTATGTAAGTTAAAAGCTTTTCCTAGGCCTGAATAAATGCCTACTATTTTTTAACTCCTGCTCATTTCAATTGAAGATATAGTGTTGGCCATCATTCCTTCAGTTTAATTTTTGGATGACATTATCCTGGTGCAAATTGGTCAAAGTCCCTGTTTCTTCCTTTTTCTTCCCCTTATATTCCAACAGATGAAAAATCATAAAGTTAAAACTATTAAGGTTGTAATTCAGTAAAAAAAAAATTTTTTTTTTTTTTTTTTTTCCAAAAAAGGACAGAAACAAACCAGACCCACAGCCTTTGACTTTTATTTGCTAATAGGACAATCGGGCACTTCAACCTATGGCATTAGGGTTCTAAAGCCAAACCAGCAGTCAATAAATATCATGAACCACAACCAACCTGAACGTGATTACTCAGTAGTTAGAGAGCTGAAACCCAAAGCCTTGAAAAAGAATCCTAAGCTCGTGACATTTGCAAAGCTGTTTCTAAAGACAAAACAGGTATGAAAGGTCAGGACAGACAAAAGCTCTGGAGGTCAGGAGGAAGAAGCTATTCATCCACAGGAAGATTAAAGGATTCCAAGTTGTGGAGAACAAAGTTTGTCCTTTTCTGTGTACAGGAGAAGCTGTTGTTTGTGATGCACGTGTCTACCATGCATCTGAAGCCTAAAAATAAAGTGAAGGTGGAATAACCACATTAACCTGAATTAGTGTTATCAGGTTCCATTGCCAGTCACACATCCTACAAGTCTCAAGATGAAAGCCCCGTGGGCAGAAAAGAAAAAGAGAGGGAGAGATGCAGAGGTGGGGCTGGTATGATTGTTTGGATAGTATAGTATCATCTGGGAACTTCCGCTGATAATTCCAAACTGTGGATATTTCTGAGCATCCTTCCTGTGCTTCCCAATGGCTACTCTGTGGTCCCAGGAAACTGCCTTGGGAGGAGATCAATAATGTAGAGCAAATCAATAGAAGAAGCTGAAGTCAGTCCCATCTCCGGTCTTTTCATCTATTGTAATAAAAAATAAATAAATCTCCCACTCTTCTGCATAATTTGGTCTGTATCATGTTTGCAGTTACCTGCTGCAAACAACTGAATCTTACCTGGCAGTACAAACCTCTAGCAATAGTTCCATGAGGGTTGTGAAAACCTTACACTTTCCAATTTTTTGAAGCTGTGCTCCTAACGCATCCCACATTCTGAACATTATTATACTCTTCGAATAATCAAAGATTGACTTCGAACAAAAGTAGCAATTTTTAAATTATAAAAAGTCTTGACATCAATTCTCACGAACTTTTTAATTATGGCCTCAAGCAGGGAACAACTATCAGCCCATTAGTTAACTGGCATTTTTCTTTATGTTTAACTATTAGCAAATTTTAACATTTGCTTTAACTGTGAAGCCACCTGCTTCCATTGCATTCATTAGTAACTGTCATAATGTTTCAGGGAATGATTTTCATGCTTTTGCATTTTGCAAATTGATGCCCATGTCAATATTTCCAACACAAGTATATTTGAATCATGTATGCATTTGTGTATATATAAATATATACTTTAGGTAATGACATAAAGTTTCATTTAGCCGAATAAAGCATTGGTCATCACAATATAAACTCACAAACAGGACTCTGCTTTATTTGTTTTTTTGGAAACAAACATGCATAAAATAATTATTTTTTTTCTGGATTAACAATCATTATCCAGAAAAAGAGGAGCATGGACTATATTCCCTCTAGTTTCTATCCCAATATCAAACTGATGGATGTAAAACATTTAGAATCATTTTTCCAAAATTTCATCAGGATGAGCTCCTCAGGTCAAAGCTAGCAATCAAAAATTCTTGAAAATCTAATAATAAAATATTTCTACAGTTACCATCTGCACTGCTAACTGACAATATGTATGTTTTGTTAACAGTTGGCAACAGGGTAAGTTTTAAGGCTACAGATGTTTACATGTTGTCAACAAAATTGGAAACTAGTGAAAGAAAGGGACTTAAAACCTACCACAAAAAAAAAAAAAAAAAAAAAAAAAAAAAAAAAAAAAAAAAAAAAAAAAAAAAAAAAAAAAAAAAAAAAAAAAAAAAAAAAAAAAAAAAAAAAAAAAAAAAAAAAAAAAAAAAAAAAAAAAAAAAGGAGCTCTATTCTAAATAATAAAAGCTTCCTTTTCCTATTGGTCCATGTGCAAAAAGCCGTGGTAAAGATGATTAAAAAGGGGGAAAAGGAAACAGTGTTTGCATGCGTTCTGGTAATAGAATATGAAATGAAAGCGTGAAGGGATTAATGATTTAAAGCTTGACTTGCAGCGATGAAGCTAAGGTATTAGACAGACAACAGAACCGTTACAGGATAGATGCGCGGAGAAAAAGTAGCCAGCGCCTCGAAGATGAGCAAGTCAACCTAGAATGGAATTACAACATGATTCATCAATACCAATGCGAAACTGCACAAGGAAAGAGAGCTTGGTGAGGTTTCTTAGGGGACTGAAGGCTGGGGCCGCTTAAAGATAATGACAGGAGCAAAGTCAAAGAAATGCTTTCATTCCGTGGCAAAGTCATTTGTGAACAGTTTAAATTACCCTAATCACCTCCCCTCCAGCCTTCAGTGGGCGCCAACTCTTTAGTTATTTTAAAAAAAGGAGTTTGGGGAAATGAGTTCTGCGGATCTAAGCTGCAAAATAATTATACACACATCGTTTTAGCATTTTAACAATGCAATCCCAAACATTTGTTCTCATTAGAATGCAAATCGACTCATTTAATAATCCCACAAGAGAATTCCACCACACTCAGCTTAAAAAGCACAATGGTATTCAAAATATTATTAATAAATGCCAAGTATGGAAAAGCCAGTTCGCCTTGCCAACAGCTCAGGCTAGATAAAAAGAAATACACTTCCATTTCCAACCTGATTTTTAGTTTGGTTTTTCTGACCAAATTTAGTTTAATTAAAATTTAACAGTTGAACTGGTCTGGGAAAGACCAAAAAAAAAAAAAAATCAAGGTGACAATCCCCTCTGTTTGGCATACAAACTCACGCTCACCACAATCACAGCTTCTCCTGCCAACCGTAGACATCTATTTATATTGAGTGGTGTCTAATTTCATTACTCTCAATTGTTGCTAATTGTCTTAACCTATGGTAGACAGGACACAGTTGAGGGTTTAGTTTGTCCTAAACTGCTAAATTAAAACAAACACCAGGATTAATGACTATGACCTTTCCTTAGCAAGTGTCTTTGGTAAGTGTAAAAACTTTTTTTTAAGAAGTATAGTTTTGACCCTAAGTACCATAGTGACATGAAAAATATATGATATAAATAGTCTGCAGTGTCACACTAAAAAATTCCCCCAAACTGTTATTTTGAAAGAGTCTTCTAGCTCACTGTTTTAATCAAGACTATTACTTCTACATTGAATGCACATATTTTTGGTAAAATTCAATTATAATTCACTCATTTTTTTTCATTTAGACTTTTTAAAAAAGATTTTACTTATTTATTTTCATAGAGAAGGGAGGAGAAGGGAAGAGAGGGAGAGAAACATCAATGTGTGTTTTCCTCTCACGCCCCCAACCAGAGACCTGGCCCACAACCCAGGCCTGTGCCCTGACTGGTCATCAAACTAGCGACCTTTCAGTTCTCAGGCTGATGCTCAACCCACAGAGCTACACCAGTCAGGGCATGAGGTCATTGTCATATTTTATTTCTATTTCTTTCTCTCTCTTTCTCTCTCTCATGCTAACATCTGAGCCACACTTTCTATTGAATTTCAGAGAGCTGCTAAATTACTAATTACTTTTTTTTAAAACTCATCACACGTGCACTATGGAAAGGATTTAAAATTTATACGTGAAGGCAAGAGGCTAAAAGCGTGCTTTCCTTCAGAGGAGTAGGGTCATTTTGATAACATTAATCTTAAAAAAATAAAAAGAGTGGATTTGAGACCTAAGATAGATCCAAACATGTTTTGTGCTCATTCTTGAGTGGGTAAGAGTAACAGAGTAGAGGGGATGGCTTTATTGAACCACTAAAATCAGAAATAACTAAATAAAAAGACAGACACATCAGGATGAACAGCTGGATCATTTCCCCGGTGAACTATGATCAAATGGAAATAACAATTTAGTTGTGAACTATTAGACAGGCTGTGATCCAAGTCTGTTGTCAAATATACATTTCAACTTTGGCATGCATACTCAAAATATGGAGCCCATATAGCTCAGATGGTTTATTTTACATAAACATTTACAGATCAGAAAAGTACTTTCAAGGATGTGCTATGGATTGAATTGTGTTTCTCCAATCAGATGTTGATGCGTTTAGCCCACCATGTGACTGCATTTGAATTTCAGAAGTAGGAGATCATAAGGGTAGGGCCCTAATCCAATATGACTGGTGTCCTTAAAAATAGAGGAAGAGATATGAAAGATGAGCATGCACAGTGTAAATGCCAGGAGAGGGAATAGGAAGAAGGTGGCGATCCAAAAGCCAAGGAGAGAGGCTTTGGAGATACCAACCTGCCAACCCCTTAACTCCAGACTTCCAGCCTCCGCAACTGTCCTTTAAGCCACCCAGTCTGTGCACATTTCTTACGGCAGCCTAGCAAACTAATACAAGGTGTCTCCGTTTTTCTCAATATTCCTTGGGTATATTCTGTATCTTCCTTAGATTATGCACACCAATTAGCCATAAGAACAGATACGGAGGGGAGCAAAAAGGGGATGGATGTAATACAACAACAATAAAATTAAAAAAAAGAAAACAGATATGCATACCCAGAGAAATGACAGAGAATGAACACAGCCCTTCTGTTAAATACAGGGTTTAGAATAGTGTTCAAATTGCCATTTAGGAATCAAAACACAGATAATTGAGAATAATTCCAAAAAATGAAAATATTTCTCTATTTGATATAACGATCAAAAGTAATTCCTCAAAGTAGTTACACAATATTATAATTTTTAAATTGAATATAATATTATGATTGTTCTTGGTTTCTCTGAAAAACAGATAAGTTACCCTTTCAGAAACCCTAAGTATAAAGGAGAGAAGCACATATATGGTATCCCTCTGTCAGTCAAAGACAAAATACTATTGTAACATAACCTACAGCAAAGGCAAGACTAATACCCTTTTAACTTTATAAAGTCAGAGAGAAGGGAGAATTGGGATAACCCTCCTCCATGGTATTGATGGGTATCAGTAATCACCCTCATTGCAGAGTACTGAGACTCAATTAGTACCTATGCCCTACTATCAACTCAGCTATTAAAACACTCAAAACAATCTCTCAGACTTTTCTTTCCAACAGAGGACATTGAGATACATGTAAAAGGAAACACCTTACCTCACTGTTTTCTTAGCTACTAGTAAATGTAGAAGTGACTGCAGATAAAGCAGGTAGATGGACACTGATATGTTTTGAGGGGTATAACCTTCCTGCATGATATTCTTCTCAATGCCTTCCTGTGTTACATCTATCCCTAAGGCACCTCATATTTGGGGATGGAGGAACACAATTTCACAAAGTTTCAGAAGGGAGCACTAGGGTAAGTCATTGAAGACAACTTGGAAAAACATGTGTTGACTGATGGTTACAGGAAAAAAAAAGGAAGAAAGAAAGAAAGAAAAGATCAAAGGTAAACTTCCCTCTGCAGATTTGCTTTGTTTCTTTTGTGATTTCATACAAGACACTCTTGGGGTTGTAAGAAACTAAAATGGTTGTCAGTAATTTGGGTACAGACTGAACTACAGTGCTATGAACCAGGAAGGGCGAGCAATTGGATGGCTTTCAAAAAGCCAAGCACCTCCCTAAAGGAAAACCTGAACCCAGCCAAGTTCCCATTCTAGAGCTAACACCCATTAAAAAGAAAGATGAGGGAAAGAGAGCACAGTAAATAATATCACAAAGGAGGCAAAGAGAATGAAACAGAACATGGGGCATTCTGGGATGGATGAAATACTGTTAACTTTGATAAATGGGCCAGTGGCACTGGAAAGATCAATTTTATTTTTTTTAAACTGCAGAGTGGGTATACCAAAATTCAGGGGTGGGCAAAAGTAGGCTTACTGATGACAATAAAGAATTCTGTGCTTGAATACAGAAAGCAGGTGACAAGGTTATGTAAATAATGAAGGCCAAGAATTCGAGCACTTACAAGATTGTAACCTAAGTGCTGTGCCATTGTGGCATTCTTTTGAGTTAATAAAGCTACTGCAATAATCATAACCACATGAACAACTGTAAGCCTACTTTTTCCCACTTCTGCTATCATAATACTTAAATATCATGGTATCTAGATTTCATTTTAAAATGCTTTAGTAAAATGGGCAAAGATATATACAGGAAGCTAATGTCACAAAATCTTACTAATTCTGAATCTGAGTAAGAAGGAGCTAGGGACTATTCTATTTTTGTTTGTTTGTTTTTAACATTTAATATTTAAGCCTTTTTCATAATACAGAAGGTGAAGCGAAGCAGAAAGAACAACAAATAATGGATTAGTTCACATTTTTTTTCAAAGTCACCAGAAGAAGGCTGAATAGTTTCTAGTGCAGCCAGAGTATGGATCTCTTGATGGGGGTCAGATTATCGGGTCAAAAGAACATGGCCCCTGTATATAAGGTTGAAGAGTTAAGAAGAGTCACAGAGGCACACACAGGTAGGGCCATGCACACATTACAAAGGTGGGAAGAAGTCAACATCAGATTCTGAATATTTCTTGTCCCAGTGACAACATGGGTTCCTATCCTGGATGACTAAAGGGCATGTGCATCAAAACAGTGGACAAAAGCCCATTGCTGACAGGTCTTATGGTCCTCAGGATCTTCTTAAAACTGTTTTAATTAATAGTCAAATTTTTAAAAATAGAGTATTTCACATAAACATCATTTTGTTCATCTCTTCGGAAAAGTCAAGCTTACTAGTTTTTTATTTCCCAGTGTGGCCAGTCACCCAGACTGAGAAGCAGCTGCCCTTTCAGATGTGGACCTGCACCCTCCGGTCCCCAGGAATGTCCAAGAATTTATTACTCTATGCAATTGTTCATCTACTACCTTCAATATTAAGCATTATGAGCCTGGGTCCCTTAGGCATTTAATGTTCTAACACCAAATGAGTAGGAGTCAAAACTATTTCCCCAAGACCATTCTTTATGTATGGGGTCAAATAATTGCCTATGCTTTCTGCAAAAGATGCTGCTTGACATTTCATTTATCATGGTTCCACACTCACTGAGCAATCTAGGTGTTCTCGCGAAGAGTTATTTATAGGACATGAATGGGCAATGCCTGGACAGTCCTAGATTTGAATATCCATTCTTTCACTCCCTCTCCTCAAACCCTACATATCTAAGTTTGCTAATCATTAATATGGGGCAAATAAGGTTACTGAAAAATGGGTAAGCAGTTCTTGCTAGAACCTTTCAGGAAAATGGAATGCTAGAAACAACGTAAGTCATTAAGTTTTGCTTTGAATACTATTCTTTTTAATTAATGTGCAATGGTTGCCTTTCTCCAACCACTGTATCATCTTCAATCCTTCATCCACTGACTCTGTTTCTATGTCCTGGGCTACATAGAAAAAGTCTCAGTCTCCTTTAACATGAGGTCAATTTTTAGAGTATATATGTCAAGAAAATGTCATAATAGTTTTTCCAAAAAAAGTTTGATTGCTAAATAAGTCACTAAACATCATGGAGGTTTACTCAAAAGTGGTCTGCTTTCTGGCTACTCAGGCTCATAAACTTTCCTTTGAAAGCATTTTTAATTTAGAAAATTATAATTTTGAGATATAATTGATATATAGTGAAATGCAGAGATACTAAGTGTAGAGTTTGAATAGTACTGACAAAAATATGTATCTTTGTCCTATTTCCAATAAAGATAGAGAAGATTCCCTTCACCTCAGTTACTCTGTGCCTTTTACAATCAACATCACACTCAGTAAAATGATATTCTAATTACTATTAATATAGAGATTAGTTTTCTTATATTTTAATATCATGTATTTGAATCATACTATTGGGTTGGCCAAAAAGCAATTTTTTTCCTGTAAGATGGCTTTAGTAGTGCTTAGTTGTCTTTAAAACTTCATTTGAAATCATTTCCTTAGTTTCTATTTTGACATCTGTCATATCAGCATGCATTTTAAAAAAATGAAAATTGGTGAGTTTTTGTGTAGACATCTTAATACTATAGATGGAAGAAAATACACAACATTTTTAGCATATTGTGCTTTATTATTTCAAGAAAGGTAAAAGTGCGACTGAAACCAACAAAAAATATTTATTTTACAGGAAGAAAAACTCTATGAACTTTTTGGTAAACCTAATATTTAGAATCTGACTTTTTCCATTCAGCATAATATTTCAGCACAATAGATCTATCCATGTTGTTATATGTGCTTGTAATTTACTGCTGAATAGTATTCCATTGTATGACTATATCACACTTTTCTTACCCATTCTCCTGTTGGTGGACATTTGCTATACTCTAATTTTTCACTATTAAGAATAAACCTGTCCTGAATATTCCTGCATGAGAGTTTTTTGTGAATATTAATTTTCACTTATCTTGGGTAAAACCTGCTGGGTCAAAAGAGGGAAGTAAGCTTAACTAATAAGAAATCTGCAAATGACTTTCCAAAGGGGCTTTTTGCTCTGATGGTCAGTGGTCTCCCTTTATCTATGGCTTTGCTATCAGAGATTTCATTTACCCAGAGTCAACTGTGGTCTGAAAATATTACATGGGAAAATTCCAGAAACAGACTACTCAGAAGTTTTAAATTGCATGCTAAAAGAGTGATAAAATCTGTCACCATCCCACTCTATCACACAAGGGTCTTGTATCATCTCCACATCCAACATAGTCACATCATACAAATAACCCACCTGCTAGCCACCTAAGTAGCCATCTCTGTCATCAGATCAAAGAGGGAGAGAGAGGAAGAGGGAGAGGGAGAGGGAGAGGGGGAGAGAGAGAGAGACAGAAAGAGCACGCAAGCACATGAGGGAGAGAGACCACATTCATATGCCCCAAAAGACATTGGATTGACTGGATTGATCCTAAATTCACAAAAATTCTGCTATTTTCTTTTTAGATGATTGGATTTTGCAAGAGAGATTCATGTGAGATTTGAAAGCTAGTAAGTAGTTCCCTTTTATTTTAATAACATTTAAAAATTGAGAAATTCATATTAGCTGCAATTAAAACTTAGTTTGAAGCCCAGCATCTTCAACATAAAAATAGCAGTACAGAATACAAGGAAAAAACAACAACAACAAAAAAAAACAGCATGTAGTCAGAAGGTTTTAATATAGCCTTTTTACCTTTTAGCTATGTGCCCATGGGACAGTATCTCTAAACTCCCTGTACTCTTTTTCTTTTCAATGTCAGAATTATTTATTGAACGCCTGAAATACGCCAAGCACAGTGGTTAGCTGTTTACATGCATGATCCCATTTCATTTTTCACAGCAGCCCAGGGAAACAGAGGCTGCATTATTACCATCTTACAGAAGAGGAGAGAGCATCGGTAAGATAGAGTGGCAGTCGTAGTTCTGTCTCAGAAGATCTTGTGCGTATAAAAATCAGACAACGCACGTGACCAGGCTAGGCATGTCAATGAACTAACACTGGGGTGTTACTACCATTTACGTTCTCAGAGTTCATGCGGATTCCTATTTTGCATCCCTAGATTCATTTCTCTTCTCACCAATGCCCCTCAGCAGCAACCCTAATGAGTTTGCTAGATTTTGTGCAAATTGCTTGCCTCACTCCCTCACCCATCCTTTGGAACACAATTTTGCCTTGGCTTGGAGTCTAGGGAAGCTGAATCCCCTGTGGATTCAGGCGGCCTCCCATTTTAAAAGGCAGGTAAAACGCAGCCATGTCTGGAAGCTCTTTTGTAAAGACCTCCACAAAGCTCTATTCTTGCTCTTCCTGCTCGCTCTTGCCTTGCGCGTATTTAGGGTACATTTCTTCTGACTGACTCCATATTTGGGTGCTTCAGTTTAAATGCATGCTCTCTTTCTTCCAATTACATTTTATAGATTCTTTTAGATCACAAGTTGAATCTTTTATTAGGTTTTAGACCCATTACTCTATCTTGTCAAGGTATACACTGAGAGTTGGCTCCATACCAATATAAAAGTGACAGGAAGAATCCACTGATGGATGGTAGACTCCATTTTAGCAAAGGATGAAAGCCAGTGCTGAGGGAGATTTTCATTTTGCTCTCTTTCACTTAATATCGCACATCTCTTTTTGTAATACGCTGCCATGCTGGCTCTACTGCTGTGCTATAAAGTTAGAATATGTTCACACGTGGGCAAGTTTGTGTAAGAAAAGAAAGGCAGCCACATAATTTTCATTTCTCCTTCGGAAAACCCAAGTGGCATTTTTCTTATATGAAACATCAATGTTATTTCATAAAACTGACCTTGACTGGGTGACATTGTGAAAGGTGTTTTCTTCCTTTAGTAAAAATTCATCAAGATTATATTTTAGACCTGTAGTTCTTTGATAATCATCAAAACAGAAGAGAACTATTTAAAAACGGAGTTTAAGTACCATATTTTATATCTTTGGGGTTCAACTCTAGGTATCAATAATGTTTCCATAAATTTATGTCCATATGTTTATGCACATTTTCTCTTCCATTTCTAAAACATTTGTTGCCATAGTTTCGAAGCATTCAATCATGTATATTTTTTTAAATTAGCCTAATGCCACACTCTATGTCTTTAAAAGGCACTCATGTGATATCAAAAATGTTTTAACGTTACTATAACCTCCATGAAGGCAGGGATTATTTCTTAGAATTCTTTGTACAGTACAAACTTAAGATGCAATGACATTGGTGGGGGTCTGGCCTTACAGGCACAGATTAGTCTTACTCACACTTTCAATCATAATAGACATGTGGTTATTACACAAGCATATCTCAAAATCACCAATATACTCAATCATTTATAAAATTAAAAAAGGACCCATACAAACACATCTCAAAATTTAACTGCTGATAAGTTATTTCCACATAACTTCTATGTAATTATGAACTTGCTCATTGTAGGATAGATTCCTTAGACTTTCCTAAAGATGGGTATGTTCATTATTACCAGGCTCACATTTCCTAAATATTAAAAAAGTGTGTATTGTTATTTATTAACTGACTATTCAGACTGTATCTAACTCTAAGTCAGCTATATTCATTTTTTTTTAAATACACATAATTAACTTGATGGACATGGAAAGCAAATCCAGTCGATAGAAACCTCAAAATTTTTAGAAAACAGGAACATTTTTTACTGTATTTTTGCCCCCAAATATCTGAATGTGAGTAATTCAATTGATCATTCCACTGCATAAAGACAAATTTAGGCTGAGTCTATCTGGAGCATGCTAGACTACGAAAGAGTAAATCTTTTGTTCCCTTATACCTAACAATATGATAAAAAGTTAAGCCCCCTACATGGGTTTACGACTAGTACTGTAAATATTTTAATCATATATAGCTTGGCTAACCTAATTTCTCCCCATCTTCAATCTTATAATAAAACTGAAACAATCATTTCTCCACACTTCCATGGATACCTTCAGTATTTTAATACCTGTTTGTCATTACTCTTTTATACATGCACCAACTATATGCAATAGCTTATTCAGATGTCACTTAAATATAAAAATAACAAACACATTGGGAAAAAAAAGCTATATTTTTATTATGTTTAAATTTTACTTTTGATTGATCCACATATCTATGTTCAGAATTATAATGTGACATTGGGCAAATGTTGATATTATGTGTATTGAAATAATTCTGTTTCAAATCATTTCAGGTTGCTCCCCAACTCCATCACCTTTTCTAAAGTTCACTTTGATCTTTCTATTTCCTATCCCATTATACCGTTTGTTTTTGTTTTGTTTTGTTTTATTTTCATGGTTTCTACCACCTTATGAAACAGTTGCCTACAGGTCTGTCCCAAAAGTATTGGCCGTGCAAACTTTTAATTATATTGACATTGGTTCAATAGTTTTGGGACAGGCCTCACATATAGTATTTTTATGAATTTATCTGTCTTTCCCTTCAAAATGTCCCTACATTTGTGACCACAAATTGTGCTGCAAATTTTCCTGTAGTGAATTAAAAATTATTCATACCTATGGCATTTCAGTTTAGCACTAGACCTTAACAAGTGTATGAGTGTTTCCATTGGAAAAATATTAATAATTACATTTATACAACTATATTTATATTATTTAACCCAGTATTTAAATCTGAGGAAGTAGTAGATAAAATTCAAATAGAATTAAACTTGCCAACAAGATTTTTTTCACATGATTGGGAGGCACAATCTATTTAAAACTACTGAATCTGACATTATTCATTTTGGATTAATCGTTCAATTTGACCACATTGGCCTAGCTGGTTGTAAGATACTGAACTTCATGTTCCAACTGGCTTTTGCTATACACATGTGCATCTGGCATTAGTTACAGTTCCACTTGAATTTGTGAAGCATGTGTACATTTTATCAACTGACTTTTTTTTTTTTTTTTTTTTCATTTTATTTGACTTCCAATTTGGCAGGACATTTCTAAGACTATCCCATGGAATCCGGATTTCCAAGGCTGATCAAATTTTAGATCCAAGTCCTAATAATCTATAACCTCAAAAATTCAAGCCCTGACTGGTGTGGCTCAGTGGATAGGCTTCAGCCTACGAGCCCAAAGGTCACTGGTTCAATTCCCAGCCAAGGCACACAACCAAGCCGGGTCTCCAGCCAGGTCCCCAGCTGGAGGCAGGTGAAAGGCAAGCATACACTGATCCTCCTATCCCTTTCTTCCTTTTTCCCTGCCCTTCTCTCTGAAAATAATGAATAAAATCTTTTTTAAAAATTCATTGAGTGTACAGTACTATGTCTAGTAAGTTAGAGGGCAGAGAGGAAGATATTTCATATACGTTATGAAGAAGGCATGAGTTACACCCACAAAGGATTGACAGTCTAGTGAATCCCCCTTTTATAAGCAACCTGAGTGACATGCATTCTGTCTATAGTTTATAAGATAAAATGACATTGATCTTTTCTATTTTTAAAAAGCCAACAACCTCTAACTTTATAAAGAAAAGAAGCACCAAGAACCTGGTGACTCTGACTGCTTAGTAAATAAGAAAATGTTTTATGCATTGGTACAGTGCTAGAAGACAATTACTTCAAAGTGGCCAGAGCATGCACATGCTGAAGAAGGAATGTGCATTCTTTACATACAGATTCCAAAACCATCGTCCTGTTCATAATTCTACTACCAACTTATGTAAATGCTGTATGGAAGTAATTATCTCTGCTAGTACATCCTACAACTAAAATAGTATCTATTGATTAGAAATATTTTGACACAGTAAATATGTTTTCAACTCATTAGGGGAAAAATATACTAACATAATAGCTTCTAACTAGATATGAATATCCACATTGAACCTTCACATGAGCACCAAAATTGAAAACTGTCATGTGAGTAGATAGTTTTTATAAAACAAACTAATCTTTCAAGAAATCCAAGATGGGTTTGTTTATGTTTCCACTGAGCATTTCTCTTTCCGGAGAGAAGAATCATAGCTACAAGCAGATTTTCTGAGAAGATCCGCACGCAGTCAGTATCATGAATCTCCAAAGACTACAGCCTGCTTGGGGCAGAGGTGAATTATCTGGTTTATGGTGACTCAGAGAGAGGTCAGTGCTTGCATTGCAATTCTGACTTGCCTGTAGTTTATTTTGTGTAAATGTGGAAGTAGCAGCTTTTGAATCCCTGCAGTGAAGCAAACCTTATCCTCTGTTTGAAGCTGGATTTACCCTGTGTTTCCATGATAAGATTTTATAAACAGAATTCTCTTCTTGGCAGATATAAATATGGAGAGATTGATCTTATGATCTTCTTTGTGATTCATTATAGGTTCCAAAATGGGACTGTTAATATGCCCAAGCATATTTGGAGTCAAGGGTGCACGTGCTCATTTTTCTTTTCTTTTATTGAATTGATTGGGGTGACACTTAACAAAACTATACATGTTTCAGGTGCACAATTCCATAGCACTGTACACTGTATTGTGTGTTCACCACCCCAAGTCAAGTCACCATCCATCACCATTTATGCCCCCTCTACCATGGTCTACCACTCTCCCTTTCCCAGGCAATCCCTATGTTATTTCTCATCTTTAATAAAGCATGCAAATGCTTGGCTCTGGCTGGTGTAACTCAGTGGATTAAGCACTGGCCTGCAAACCCAAGGGTCAATGGTTCGATTCCCAGTCAGGACACATACCCAGGTTGCAAGCCAGGTCTCCAGCCAGGTCTGTAGCTGGAGGCAGGTGAAAGGCGACCATATGCTGATGTTTCTCTCCCTTTCTTCCTCCCTTCCTTCCCCTCTCTCTAAAAATAATAACATCTTTAAACAAAATGTAAAATATCAAAACATGCAAATTGAGGCTCAAGTCAGAATTTCCAGAGGTTGAAAAGGATATTCATGCATCTGCCTGTATAGAACAAACTGAAAATTATTTAGTGATGGTGCTAGTAAAACAGCAGCAAATTGGGACTAAAGAAACACTGCTGGATCATTTCCTTAAGATTCAAGTTTGTGCCAACTTGATTGTTTACGTGCAGTGTGGAGGGATCTGGATAACTGCTTAATGCCCTGCCCATTTCAAAATGTCCAGCATAGCAAAGAACCTGCCAAGTTTCAAACACGCTTGCGAGAGTCATTGTGTTGGGGCAAAGAGAGCACATATCATACAGCTGGATGTTTTTATGTCACTAAAAAGCACAATTCAGATGAAAATCCCCCAGGTCGCAAAGCTGCAGTTCAGGAAAGTGGACTTCAATTGCCAGGGACCCTCTTTCAAACAGGAGGTGCTTAATGAAATGAGGTTGGATTGCTGAGATACTGAGAGAGTTTGTTTTTTTCATCTACAGGTAATTCCAACTATATCCAATAGATTATTCCTTGGCCTGGAGGGGACGTAAGGGAAACATAATTGTTTTACTTCTTAGCTTAAATGGGGACATTGAGTCATTGATTATTTACTCTCTTTTTGGAATCACCATTTCATCCTGCTGGTAATTTGTGAGTAGTCTGCAATAACAGCAAATTCATTTGGCTTTATTACGAGAGAAGTTATTCAAAGGTAATAAAACGTATTGTCAAACTGGGGTTGGCTTTGCAGAAAATGATTTCAAAATATCCTTTCTTTTGTTAAGGAAATTTTCCTCCTATCAATTACAGAGAGGATAACTATGGATGGAAGGAGCTAATCATCATCAGATCTAGATGAGCCAGGGTCAACTATTTGTGGACTTTAAGTAATGACGACATTAGTTAAAAGTTAGTTCATATAATTCTAAACACCCAGATATCTTACTATTTTGGCCATATGCAAAATATTTTAAAGAAATTTAGGGTAACTTTTATCTGTATAATGAAGAACATTCACCTGAGCTTACTTTAGAACTAGGTAAAGAACTGGAACTTCCTTTATTCTTCTGTCCCCTTAAAGCATAGGATATCTTGCCCTGGCTGGAAGCTCAGTGGAAATGTGCCAGCCTGCAAACCCAAAGGTCACTGGTTCAATTCCCAGCCAGGGCACATAACCACGTTGCAAGCCAGGTCTCCAGCCAGGTCCATAGCTGGAGGCAGGTGAAAGACAACCATACACTGATGTTCCTCTGCCTGTCTGCCTCCCTCCTTTCCCCTCTCTCTAAAAATAATAAATAAAATCTTTATTTTAAAAAGATTTTAAAAAATTTTAAAGTCCCATAGGATATCTTTATCCCTGATTATCTCTCCTTTGCAAAGGGAAAAACAAACAAACAAAAACATGGCCATGAGAAATTCAAGGGTATGAGCTCCAAACTATAGCCTTCTTAGGGGACACGAAGGATAGTACATAAATTTGATCATTAATTTAATCATTTGTTCATCTACTGATTATGGACTGTATACAGGGATTATTTGGGATGTTAAAGATACAGTGGTGAATAATATAGACACGTTCCCTGCTCTAAGGGCATTCACATTCTTCAGAAGAAATAGAATATAGGTAAATAACCTAATAATTTCATGCAGTAAAAACAAGACAAAATAAAGCAAGGTAGAGAAAAGAGGGTAGATGAGGATGGTAAGGGAGTTCACTGTTTGGATTCAGTGTTACTGATTCAGGCGCCAGCTGGAATATCCAGGAATTGGTTTTTACACCATAGGTAATGAAATCACCCAAGGGGATGAGAGGAATACATACACCATGGCAATTGGTAAAAGGTACAAATCAGAGCCCCTTTTTCTGAGAGCCTATTTGTCAGCAAACCATGGAAATGGACAGCAGGGAAAGTCATTATGTGGTGATGATTTTTTCAACAGAGACTTGAGTGTACTGAAGAAGTAAGCTAGAAGAAGATGAGGAGGAAGGGCATTCAGGTAGGATGAAACCAGCAGTACAGAGGCCCCAAGACAAGAATGAACTTGAAAGGTGGGTACAGTATAAAGAACAGGGAGGAACCATGACTTATTTTAATTATTTGTAAGCATCAATCTAGCTGCTCTATGGAAAAGAGAAGACACATTTGGATGTTATTGCAATATTACTTGTAAGAGATGATGATGTGGTGAAACACAGCAGTATAGCTTTGGATCTAGTGAGAAGTAGTAAGTCCTAGCCTATATTTTGAAAATAGAATCTGTAGAGCATACCAACAGTATGAGAGTGAGAAAAATCAAGGATAATCTACATATTTGCCCTGAGCAAATTGGCAAATGGTGACACCACTTTCTAAGATAAAATGCTTGGCAGCTAAGAAATAACACTGTATTTGCACCGAATGTCATATTAGGTATAAAATTGTATAAACCCATGTAAAACCCCCTAATAGAAATATTGTTTACTATTTACAATTACAAGGATTTGCTTCATGGATTAGTTTGATAAGAAAGCTTTCTTACCAATATAGAATCTAGCTATGTTTGTGATCAAATTTTATCTTGAAGCAGTACTGAAGAGGTGACTAGGAAGTTATTGAGTTCTTTAGTATTGAAAGTAATTTCCTATCATAATTACTACACGATAATTCAGTATTCTTTCTTTTTGATTTTTCCAGTTATAGAACTTTACAAATTATGTTGGATATTCTACATCAAGTGTTCATTTGGAACCTCTATTGAATTATAGGAAAAGATCACAAAATCAATTTTTCAAGTACTTAAGATACTTAAAGAGGTTCTATTAAAATTTTATCTGATGTAGATATATTTGTTTAAAGTTATTGAATATTTAAAAGTTAATTTAAAAAGTTTAACCTATGTTCTCAAGCAAAGACAAATGCATGAAAAGTAGCACAAAGAACTTCTTTAATCTCAGACTACAGATAAATTCCATAAATCTCAAAACATCCAATGCCTGCAAATGAAGTTAATAATTAATACTTATAACATGCAGTTGTTATGAACTTCAATTTATGTGTGTTCCTATGCCTTTCATTATTTTCAATTACTAATTCTTTAAATGCATGTTGCATGCTATTAGTAGATAATAAAATATATGTTGACATATGAGCACCAGAATGAAAAACAAAGAATTGAATTCTGTTTTTCATGTGTAAAATATGTATTTGGTTTTCCTGTATTGCTAACTTATTTAATCAAGAAACACATATTGTCAGCATTTTATATTTGTTATTTGTTTCTCATTAAGGTGAAATGTTCCTGCTAGTCATCCAAATAAAGGAGAAGAAATTAAAATAGCAGGATGCCTTCTGCTGCTGCATGGCAGGTCTAAGAGTGAATATAGAGAGAAACTGGTTGGCTTTGATAAATACAAATCACCTTGAGAACACAAGGGTCTACCTCCTTACATGCGCAGCTTGAGTCTGTCACAAGTTACTACGGGAAATACTGATAAATAAATTAGCTATTCAAATAAGAATCGCATGCTCCCTTAAAGATGTACCCTATTCAAAAGAGGACGATTAAGATGTGGCAAAAGCTCAGTATCAAATGATGCGTAAGGAAAAATTCAAACCTCTTCCAAGCTTTAAAAAAATTTTTTTAATGTATCAAATTCAAATCCTAACAAGTAGTTGAAAAAACTCCCAGGAAACCAAAGACTTATTTTTACCTGCTTTTATTGTTATTGGCAGGAAATTAACGTGCGTGTGTATTTTCCTGATTTCATACACATAGCTAACATTTCATCTGCCTTTTATTTCACCCTCAGTATGTGACTCTAGTGTGAAGAGTGTACTTTGAGCTTCCTGGGAAAGAACTCTGACACAGATTGGGAGCGGCCACCACAGCCATTGCAGGGAGAGGAATGAAGTCACACCCGCCAACATAAGAGATACACCAGGCAGATCAACTTCTCCTGTGGAAATGAAGCTCCCTTTCATGAACCTCATCTACAAGGCTGCTGAATCTCGGGATAAACATTCACCTGCCATCCAGTTAGGTGGCCTCAGGACAGAAGATGATAAATACAATGCTTGACTATTGTTACAAGGCAATAGCTGAAACAAAATAGTTTACATATCAGTCACACAGTCCTTACCTACAAAATGGGAATGAATTCATGCCTCCTAGAACTGTCATGAAGATGAAAAGTCACATTACATACATACAGAGTCCAAAGCGACCATTTATTATTTCTTGCAATTGAGTCAAGGGGATGCTTTTTACTCACTGAGGATGAAGGGACAGGTCTGCATCATGGGAAAAAGATCATTTCCATTTCTGAGGAAGGAAGAGGCAGATAAAGGTAGGTGTGTTTCTCTTATTTAACAGTTACCAGTACAGCACTTATTACGTTCCTGTTGCTACCATAAACATTTTAGACCTAAGGACTTATTAAGACCTCCTAACAAACCTATGATGACAGAAGTATTTCTACTGACATTTACAGGTAGGAAACCAAGCTCGGGGAGTAACCGGGGAGTGGAACCAGCCTGCAAACAAGGTGTTGGGGCCTGGCACAAGCAGAAACTGCACGCACTCTGCTACTGTCTCCTTTTAGATGCTAGAAATTTTGACATATGTCATTGGAGAATCACATGCCAGTTATTTATTTACTTACATATTTGCTTACTTACTAATGTATTTATTTAGATAAAAGGGCTGTACCATTCAAATTCTTTGAATAACTATACATTCAGAGCGAAATAGCTACAATCAGGACAAGACCAGCCGTTCTTTGAAGAAGAAAGTAGAAATCACTGGTGACCTCATTCATAGCTGGTCATAACTGTCTTAAAATAGAGTTAAATTTGCATTTAAACAAGCACTTTATCAAAACTATATATTAAAATAACCATATTGAGCTAACATGTGTTATCTGTATACTATGTTCTAAGTAGTTTTATTTTCATCTATTTTTATTATTTAAGTTAATCTTTATTATATTTTTTCTCATTATCATTTAGTCCCTGTACACCCAACTCCACCTTCCCTCCTGCAGTAACCACACTATTGTCCATGTCCATGGGTCCTTTTGCCATTTTTGCTCAATTGTAGGTACTGTTTTAGTGGATTTTTATTTTTTTAAGTTTTCTTTAAAGATTTTATTTTTAGAGAGAGGGGAAGGGAGAGAGGCAGAGAGGGAGACAGATACAAACCTGGCTGGAGACCTGGCTTCCAACCTGGTTATGTTGCCCTGGCTGAGAATCAAACCAGCAACCTTTCGGTTCTCAGGCTGGTGTCTTATCCACTGTGCCACCAGCCAAGGCAGTGAATTATTTTAAGTAACTGGTTTTACTTTAAATACACAAATAGCATTGATTATTTTTTTCAGCGGTCACTTCAATACTTCCTGAATAATTTGGGTTCATTCAGATCTACAGGCTTCCTTCTCACTCAGTTTTATGCTGGGTTTTTTGTCTTTGGATTATGTGAATTAAATTATATTTAAAAAAAAGAAAAAAAAAGCCCTGGCTGGTGTGGCTCAGTGGATAAGGTGCTGGCCTGCAACCCCAAAGGTCGCTGGTTCAATTCCCAGCCAGGGCACATGGCCAGGTTGCAAGCCAGGCCTCCAGCCAGGTCCCCAGATAGAGGCAAATGAAAGGCAACCATACACTGATGCTTCTCTCTCTTTCTTTCTCCTTCCCTTCCCCTTTTTCTAAAAATAGTAAATAAAATCTTAAGAAAAAAATAAACTTAAAGAAATCAGTACAAATAAGGCTGGGAAATATGTAGTAGATGGCTCAAGCGCACACAGCACCAGAGCAAGGTTATGGTCATTCCCGTGTCTGCAGGACCTTGCTGCTTGCAAAACCCATCTTGCTGCCTATAAAACAGTTGATTCACATTGACCCCCTGCATTGAACCTGTGAAGAGACTACTTCTGAAGCTGTAAACAGAGCCTCAGGTCTCTCGGTCCTTGTTTCTAATATACAATGTCTGTCCGGAGGTGTCCAGCTAGCTACTATGAAAAACAGGGACGCTTATTGAAGCAGATATTAGATACAAGAAATATCGTACACAGGACAATGACACATCAGCCCCCTTGGAAGTAGGCACCTTAGGACCTCACAGAGTTCCCCCAATAACCATCCTATTTACCTGAATCTTACTGATGGTCTGTAATCTCTTCCCTTTCAAAGGCGATTTTAGTTTTGGGGAACAAAAACAGAAGTCACAGGGTGCCAAACCTGGGCTGTAGGGGGACTTAGCCACCCTAGTGATTTGGTGTCCCACCAAAAAACTTTGCTCAAAACGCAGAAGCTGGTACGTTGTCATGATAAAGCTGCCAATCACCAGTGGCCTGTAGCTGTGGCCTTTTGAATCATCTGAATAGTTTCCATGAGGAATGTCCAAGCTTAACACAAAAGTTGATGCAGATTCATGGCTCTACTTGCTCAGTCATTTTGAATGTGACGGTCACACAATGCAGATGCACACTCAATGGTGTCTACTCCTCCCACAGATTAGTGAAGTCATCACTGCTTATGCATGTGCATTCCAGTCCACTCTCCTTGACCGCCAGTTACATCAATGTCATGCAAACCATTCTCATTATATGAACAAATAGCTGGACGTTTTCTGGACAGACCTCATATGTACATTAGGAAAGTGCTGTAGTCTTGTTAATATTAAAAACTGTGATGTGAAAAAGAGTAAAGAAATACAAGCAATGCCCTGGCTGGTGGCACAGAGGATAAGGTACCAGCCTGCAAACCCAAAGGTCACTAGTTCAGTTCTCAGCCAGGTACACAACCAGGTTGCAAGCCAGGTCTCCAGCCAGGTCTGTAGCTGGAGGCAGGTGAAAGACAACCATACATTGATGTTTCTCTCCCTCTCTGCCTCTCTCCCTTACCCTCTCTCTAAAAATAATAAATAAAATCTTTTAAAAAAGAGAAATACAAGTCACAATTTTCAACTGTCGATAAATTGACTTAATAGAAGATACATTCCTAAATCGAGTGCCTAATGTTCTGCAAAAGCTATTTTCTTTTTTTTCATTTTATATTATTTGGAGATAATATCTAAATTATTTTTATAGTTTTTAGGTGATATAGTGCAATTATTGCTTAAAAGTAGTTTTACGAAGCTATGCAAATGAAAGAATAAATTTAGAAGCTCTCAACTGCTTCATTTAAACTAAAATTATTTTCCTTCCTATTAATATTGTTTGGAAATATGAAATGTCTCATTCTTCATGTATTGTGTTCAGTGTGGTTTGTGAAAAATCATTTTCCATGGTCTCCCAAAGTATCCTACACCTGCACTAAGATCGCAACCTTAGTCATAATTAACCTATGGGAAAAATGAAAAAGACAAGCAGTAGTAGGATTGAGGAGATTAAAAGAAACATCCTTTATTGTATTTATCAGAGAATATTAGATTAAAATTCAAATTTTTTCTAGCGACAGATTGTTACTGGAATAAGAAATGACACAAACAATCCATTTCAGGACAAAGCTTTACCAGAAATAGGAAGGTTAATTATAATTGAATATTCCCTATGGTATCTCAGAAGATAGGCCTCCGTCTATTTTTTATTGACAGGCAATGGTGTGAATTGAGTGTAGTGTTATGCATTCAAATGGGATTTCAACTACTCATCATCCACAGTGTGACATTAGAATTAGCCCTGATGATGACAGTCTAAGATCATAATGAAAATAGGTACCCTTTTCCATTCCTATTATCGTTTCATTGGTGGGGAGGGTAGGAGTTGCAGATTTGATTCTTTATTTTCCTTATAATCTTTGCTTCCTGAAAAATCTATGCCATGATTTGAGTATCCTGAATATTAATACTGTACTGATGATTCTCTGAGTTGATTACAAAAGGCCACTTGTCTTCCATAATTGTAACTGTGCCAAATTCCAAAAACAAACAAACAAAAGCATTCAAGATCTTGTCAAGTCCTGCCACTGATCATTGTTTAAATATGGGAATGTTAGTGCATGTTCTTGAAAGACACACACTCCGCAGTCGTAAGGCACTGTTAAGCAAAACAGTGCTAAACAAAAAGAAAAATAGAAAAGGAAAGCAGAAAGAGCTGGACAAAGAGAAAGTTCGTGTCTCTTATGATGATCATGAGTGACTGAAACTGTGTGGACCCAGGGTTCTCGTTAAGAGACATGTTACAGAAACCTGCTCTGAAATCCTGCAAAGGTGCCCGTGTGCTTGGGCGTACACATGCCCCTGTCATCCCCTGTGTAATTTTCCAATGCACAGCTAACTAGCCTCATGATCCAATATAGAATTGGCATCCATGGGAGACTGGCCCGAAGATCCCCATCCACACCAAAATCTTGAGATGTTCACATTTCTTATGCACAGAACAAAGCATACAGTTGACCATCTGCATCTGTGAATTCCCAAATGAGGATTGAAAATACTGTTTTGATCCATAATTGGTTGAATCTGCATGTGTGAAACTGAGGATACAAAGGGAGTACTGTACTCAAAATAAGGGCTGTGGAGTTCCTGTTTTAGAAAAAGCACTGTGGGCAGAACATGGTGGAGTTGCTGACTAAAAATGAGGGGTCCTACTCTGCTCCTACTAATTCAGAATCTCTGGGAGGGAGGCCCAAGGGCTTTTATTTTTTAACACCATCTGCAGGTAAGTCTGGGATACTATAAAGCAGAACAATCTTTGGAATCAGGTGGCAGAATTAGCCCGTGGCAACTGTGTTATTATTCTGGAACTCTCCAGATTTAGGGAAGAAATGTTATGATAGGGATGTCATGGGATGACTTATTTCAGTTGTTTTGTTCATGAAATTCATATACATTATTTCAGCTGTTCCAGAGTACTTTTACTAGACAGGACACAGCATTTTCAAGCCACAGTCTCAGCGAAAGATTTCAAATGTTTCTAGTTAGGTGTTAAGATTAACAATCACAGTTAATTTTGTTTAAAATTATTGCCGGTCACTCATGTATGAAGATGGAAGAAAAACAGGTGGCACATACCACTAGATAGCTGAACACAAATATAACACAAACCAAGTTGCTTCAATAAAAATAAATGTTCATTTTCTTTTGATTTGTCTTCAAACAATTGCCTAAAAGTTAAACCGCAAAAAAAAAAAACAAAAAAAAAACAGTAATTATAATGGCATCCGATAGACTGTCTTCCTCAACATTATTTTCTTTTAAATAACTGCATGTAATTATTCATGACATTTGGGATTATTGAACACAAACAGAAGAAAGGGAAAGAAATGTTAGACCTTCCTGGGGATAAAAAAATATTGTATGTCTTTATTATAACTCCTAATTTAATTAATGCATTCTTAATGCCATCTGGTCAGATTATCTTGAAACTTAAAAAAAGAGATCAATCTGACACTTAAAAATAATGAATGTAAAAAGTGCAATACTGAAATACCGATAATGCAATCATCATAACTAGAATAATACCAAAAAAATCACAAAGAATAAAAGGAAGAAACCAACTCAGTCAACCCTAAGGCACATTTAGTGTAATTTGGGGATGACAAAGGAAGACTCCTAATATGTCTCAATTATGACTTTAAATATTGTAATAATCACATATTAAAAAAAAAATTAAGAGGTGTACCTGCTATATCTGCTCCAAAGACTTTACAGGTAGAAAGCGAAAAAGTATAGTTAATTGCAACACACACCTGAAGCCAAATACTTCAGGCCTCAACCTCTTTTCCAGCTGTGAGACTTTAGTGAGTTATTTAACTTCTCTAGAGCTTGGAATCCTTATTTGAGAGAGATCGTATAAACACACACACACACACATATATAGTGTACATATATACTATATATATATATATATATACACACATATGTATATATGAATATATATTCATCCTTATCTATCATGCATAATTTCTTTTAGCAAATGAAAATTTGTGCAGTATCACATAACACTTGATTTGCAGTAAGAAAGTAATACCTTTAGGTTATACCTCTGTTACAAGGGCCAAACATTCCATTTTCTTTGGTTTTTTGCTTGTAACATAAGGTATTATTGATTTTATGAGTTTATTGCTAGGATTAAATAAAATTAACTTTGCTAAAGTTCCCATCAAGTTTCTGACCAATACAGCAGTGGACAAAAGTAGGTTTACAGTTGTGGATAGTAAAAGCACAGTTTATTCTTCTATGATTATTTATTACTATATTATTTATTATATTATTTACTGTTATTTTGTATTCCTATTTGTGATTTACCTTTTAGGTAATGATGGCTGTTAATTTATCTGCTATTTCCTACACCAGTGTTAAGTGACTGGTTACTTTCTTCTTTAACCCCTACTCTACGTAGAATTCTACCTATAGCCAAAGGGCAAAGAATGCAGAGTTTGAAAGCTGTAGATAACTGAACTCCTCATAATAAATAAAATCTGACTTAAAAAAGAAGGCTCTTTTCTTAGCTCTGGAGCCTGACATGCGAGACTAGACTAGCTATTTGAGCAATATTTTTGGTTACCTCATTCTATTTCTGTTGGTTTGTTTCAGAAGCCATCCTAGGCTATATTCACCATAAAATGTGTACAATTGGGCATGACAAAACCACCCATACATTGTGGAGGTGGGAAAAATCAGTCACACCCTGGGAAAGGAATCACAAAGTTTCCCAATGCTTGCGCACCTGAGACCATGAAGTGTTGGAAGATGTTCAAGGACCACCATTAACAACCCCAATTATCTAGGATTTGCACCATTCTAAACACCGTTATTTTTTCAATATGCTGGAAAAGTCCAATAAATGTTTCTCCATAAAGAGCCAAGGATAAATTTTCCTCATGCAGGTAACATTGTATTAGGACTACAATCTTTCTTAACATAAAGGTAACTAATAACCAGACAAAAGCATTCCAACAATATGGTGTGCTATGATTAAGAATAAGATATTAGCATAAAATTCATCATGTAGGAATCTTTATAAAGTAATCAATTCATCTAAGAACACAGTAACATAACACATAAAAATGAAATAATATAGAAAATCATAAGAGGATATATCAAGACAGGCAAAAAAAACTTAATTTTTAACTGGAAAAATAATGTTTGTTGAAATGTCTCAAATTCAGCTTGGTACATTGAACTGATTAGGTATAAGGACTGTACTGGGGGTCTGTCCAATTTTGCTTTGACATTCACTTTTTTCCAGACTTTACAGCACACTATGTATCAATTTGTAGATTAAGAGTAAATATAAGTTATAGTTGCTCCTTATTCATGTGTTAGATTAACTGTTTACCAACCCATTATGTTAAAATGTAATCATTTCATTGTCAGGAGCCTAAAGCTAATGTTAATTACAGTTTGAAACTTTGATTATTAATGTACATTTAGCCATTAATAAGAAATAGTAGTTGGAATTTACAAAGTAAATTAGCTTCTGAGACAAGAATTCCTAAGTAGGCATTTGTTCATGGTGAACAAATACCATTAGATTTTATGTTCTAAACTACATTTATGAAATATTCACCTCAAGGAAAAAGAACAACTATTCAAGAAAATCAAGGCTGAAGGACGTGAATAATAAATACAACAGATGTGATAGGCATCCTATAATTTTTCACATCTTATGTCATTCAGAGAAAACAATACAGGCTCACTCCATTCAAAAATACACAACGTTTGTTTCTGTTTTGAATAAATGGTGGGGGAAAATCCATTCTGTTCATATATTGACTTAGTCCGTTCAGGCTGTTGTAATAACTGAATATCATACATAGACTGGGGTAGCTTATAAATAACAAAACTCTATCATTGTTGTGGAACATGGGAAGTTAAGTGATGAAGGAGATAGCAGCCCAATATTTAGTGAAGTTCTATCTCCTAGATCATATCTAGGTCATATACGGCCACCTTCTGGCTATATCTTCACATGACAGAGATGACAAGGAAATGGAAACTTTCTGGTTTTCTTTTAAAAGGGCACTAATCCCATTCGTGAGGGCTCCACCCTCATGATCTAATCACCTCTCAAAGGCTCCATCACTGAATGCGCTCATTTTAGGCATTAAAATTCAACCTATGAACTTTCAGGCAGACAGAAACATTTATTTTATACCATATGAAGCACCTAATATCATGTAATTATTGTTTACTTGGTAATGATTGCTTATTGTTGTATTTTGTAATATAACTATATTTCATGGAAGTCTTACCTTACTCAATGCCTTATATCATTTTCAGAAAAGGCCTTGCTTCATTTCTGTTGATTGATTTTGCTTTTCTTGATGGTACATGAATAATAAATAGTTTAACTCCTTTCTTTTTAAGATTTTATTTATTATTTTTTAGAGAGAAGGGAAGGAAGAAAGGCAGAGAGGGAGAGAGACATCAATATATGGTTGCCTTTCACCTGCCTCCAGCTATAGACCTGGCTAGAGACCTGGCTTGCAATGTGGTTATGTGCCCTGGCCAAGAATCGAACGAGTGACCTTTGGGTTCTCTGGCTGGTGCCTATCCACTGAGCCACCAGCCAGGGCCTAACTCCACTTTTTATGAAGGATGATTTCAACTAATCTTTAAGTATTTATCATTGTGTTACAGCACAATAATATTCACGATGCTCTTGGCCTGTATTCGTAGGACCACAGCTAAGCAACTGGCCTAAAAGAACAACATTTCAAAGGACACCACAAAGTCCATGCAATATTTTTCTCGGATTTTGTTCTTGATGAGATTTTTAAATACAAAAATGGATAACAAAAGATAAACTACTTATTATATGCAATCATTAAGATTTCATATATTTTCATAATGTTCCAATATTTTTTAAAGAATAAGAGTTTTAAAGATGAAGTTAAAGTTCTGCATGGACTCTTCCCTTGTCCTATCACTCTTTATCTCTCCCTATTAGCAGTCTCTATTAATACTTTTTGTTTATATTCCTAATGCCATAGTTCATACCTTAAGGAATATATGTAATATTTTTCAGCATTGGGCAACTTTTTTTTTCATTTAACATTTTTTCTTTGTATTAAATATATTTGTATATGTGTTTTTATGCATTATCATTTATCGTTACCATAGAATACACTATGGTTTTACAGCTTTTACGATGAAGATTCTAAGCATGCACTTATTTGTTTTTTCCTGCTTGATTACTAAAGACAACTACCTATCAAAGAATGATAGTAAAAAGAATGGAAACAACTAGAAGAAATGATATAAATCCTATATAACCTTGAAACTGAGACAGGGGAGGGGTGGCAAAAGTTTAATAATTAACAAGACATTTCTAATTTTTTCATTAAAAATACATTGAAGGCCCTGGCTGGTGGCTCAGTGGAAAGGTGTTGGCCTGTGAACCCAAAGGTCGCTGGTTCGATTCCCCAGGCAGGACACATAACCAGGTTGCAAGCCGGGTCTCCAGCCAGGTCTGTAGCTGGAGGCAGGTGAAAGGCAACCATACATTGAAATGGCCCATGACCACTTGTTTCATTTGTTTTAAGCGAAATACTTCTCGACAGTGCAACAGTGGCTAATGGCTTCAATGCTGCCTATTTTAAGAGCTCACAATAGCTCATATTTGATGTTAATAAGATCTGTCACTGACTTGAGAAGGAAAATAAGAAGTCCTGACTTAGAAAGTAACCAAGTAAGAGTTTAAGTTTCTGCAAAACTAGGGTTGTGGAGTTTAGTCCAAAGCCCTTAGGCTGGCTGGGCAATGAATTCACTTTCTGGAGACAGAAGAAACTTCCTATTTCCTAATAAATGGGACACTCACTGACCATGTGATAGTCTACTCTGCCAGAAGCAAAATGTCACAGAACTGCTGCCACCTCTGCATTTCTTAAAAACAAAAAACAAAACAAAAAAAAATTTTAAAGTTACAAATTCTACCTTTTTTCTTTTTCTTTTAAATAAGCTCTGCTCCTTCTTTCCCCCTTCCTTCCCTGCACCCCCACCTCCCCTCTGGTCACTGCCAGTCTGTTCCTTGTTTGCGTGTCTCTGGTTCCATCCTGCTCATTTGCTTGTTTTGTTCATTAGCTGCCTGTATTAGGTGAGATCATATGGTATCTGTCTTAATTTACAGTTAAACCAGAGGGAGTGTTCCTTGCATCCTACAGGTGAACAGTCTGATGGGTAAGCAATCAGAACTTGTTTCACCATAACCGAGAAACTGTTCTAGAAAGTGAACCATGTTCCCTTTACCCTCAAGCACCAGGCAGAACAATGCTTGTGAATACATACCCCTGTTTCTCCTGGTGAGAGACGGCTAATTTTTCCAGGTAACTGCCTTCCTGTGATTACCCCAGACATACCACCTTCCAGATTGATGTAAACCAGTCAACTTAACCCAGTCTTCTTCAATGTTTGATTGAAGCAAAAATAATAAGCCTTTCTGACCTTTCACAGTGACAGGGGGTTGGCGGGGACACTTCCGAGAAATATCTTCCCACTTTACAGTTAACATTCTGCATACAGTTGAACCAAAAAATAAATAAAGATATGTGGTGATCCGGTTGACCTACTGAATTAATCAATTCTGTTTCCCATTACGGATACACTTTCTTGCTGTGTAAGCCCCCTGAAGCTGGATTTTCTTTTGCCAAGAGAATTTCAACATACCACTTCACATGTTTGTGGGGGTCTCATTAGCCCTTGGTCACCTGCTCCACAGCGTGTCTCACTGGCAGACCCTGTAGATTCTAAACTCACCCTAAAGTGCATTGCCAACAGGAGCCTGGATGCTCCATTGGAATTAGTCCCACCTGCTGGAAGCTCTTTCCGTTCGAGGAGAGCAACACAACTCATTTTGAGCACGGACACCTGAATGCTTTGGGGCAATTTATTGAAAAGGATAATGTTACCTTTTAGAAAATAGAATGCTAGTTGGTCATTGATCACTTCCAAAGCTGTTGGCAGAATAGAAAACCTAGTCTACTGACCTCTGCTGATACAGTCTTTTGAAAAAGCTCTTTTATCTAAAAAATGCTGGTATAATACTGACACCTAGGTATGTGTCCAGGGTATAAACAATGACTTTATGCACGTGATGGGCAAACATGGCCAACAATGGACTGAAAAGTAAACAGAGTAGCCAAAAGTTCTTCAATCTTTAAAAAATAAGGCGGGAATTACTGATAATTTTAATATTGTCTCACATTTGGCAAGGATGAGAAATTTTAAAGGAGGCATCATGAAAATAAACCATTAAATATGTATTAGGGCAGGTGCAGACAAAATTGAGAATGTTTAACTCATAAATAAAACTCAGGTGAAATGCAAATTTTTTTTGTGAAGCATAAAAGAAAGTGTTAAATTTCGGAGAGAGGGCAGCAATAAAGGAGAAAGAATAATCAAAGATTGTGAAAAGGGTTCCTGTATTAGATATCATTAGGCTATTAATGCCATATTTAAATTACACAATTCTATAAGTGTTACATAAAGAAATGCATGCATAAAATCAGATGGAATATATTAATGACAATGGAAATCTATGCTCCTAAAATGGAAATTGATAATACCATAAAATGGTATTGCCAAAGTTAGCATTTAAAATATTATATAGTAGCAATTAAAAATATAAGACGGTTAAATCGAATTTCAGATAATAAAAAATTTCACAATTTATGTCCAAAAATACTGCATGGGACATATTTATATTAGCATTTTTCCATTGTTTCACTGAAATTCAAATTTACTAGGATGTCCTATATTATTTCTGGCAACGCTAAGTGTCTTAAAAAAATATTTCCAGTCACAGTGCCAGGTTTCAGAAAAGTTGTGGCTACTTAAGTTCAAAGACTAACTTAATTCCAAATATGAAACCTTTGATTTCGAGTTAGAAAGGACAAAATGGGAAGGCAGTTGTTGAAAAGGGCTGAATTCTTAAAGAGAGGTGCATCTGTTTGGTATTCACTTTTCTTTGTGGCCCTTAGGCAATGTAAAATTAAAAAATTAAATCGTTGTATTTCTGGTTTTGCCACAGAATATTACACATGTTGTGGAACTCAAGAAATGTTCCAATTTAAACCCGAGAGAGGAGGACAGAAAGAGGGAGGGAGGGAGAGAGAGAGAGAAAGAGAGGGAGACCAGTTAGAATTACGAAATTAGTTAACTTCTATGTGCCTTATTTTCTCATTTATGACATGAGATGCTGATGGTGTTATAAGATTAAATAAAATAACAATTATAATGAGTTTGAGGTAGTGATTGGCACATCAAAAGCTCACAGTTTGTAGTGTGGTTCTATTGATATCCTTTTTGTAGTTGTTATAATTATTTTATTAGTATTATTACCACATTTTCACCTATATCTCATTTATAAGTGTCATAGCTGTGACTGAGATTAAAACCTGGAAATTTGAATGTTTTTTGAATAAGGGTTTTTGATTCTGTGAGAATGAGGAAAAGCAATTATACAGATCTATGACTGTACAAAGCTAGCTCCTTAAGGAACTTCTTAGCAGTAAAGAAAAGTTGAAAAATGTCTGCCCTTTACAGTTTATTGCTAATTTTATTTTTATGGTAGACCTCCATATGAATAAAAATATCATAACTGAAAAGAATTAGTAAAACTGGCAGTGTCTAAGTAGGTTAAGGAGGAAATGTCTCCTTTAAGTAGAATAAGCTATAATTTTCTAAGTCATAGTTTGCTTTAATCTATCACATTTTCCATGCATGTTAAAAAATTGTGTACTTAGGAAAATTTCAGTGTGTTTAGTGACAGGTTCTATGTAAATTCTGTACCTCACAAGCCTATAACATTTAGAAGGCACTGAAAATCCTTACCTCACTCATTTTCACGCCTACCCAAAATTGGATGAATTATCCGTAGATGATGTTCATCTTCATTTTTAAAATACTTGTTGAGAAAAAGAAAACTTATGATGATAATATTTTTAATCCTCGTATGAGAGTATATTTATTGATTTTTAAGAGAGAGAGAGAGAAAGAAAGAGAAAGAAAAACATCAATGATCTTCCATACAGATCCTGACCAAAGATCTAATCCACAATTTAGAACCTAGATGGGTGCCCTGACTGGAACCCACAACTTTTTGGTGTTACCACCTAAGCCATCTGGCCAGGGCTATGAGGGCAATAGTTTTAAAGTATTCCAGATTTTTTGAGGGTCCTAAATTTTATCGAGAACTTCCATTGTGTCCACAGTAGAATTATGTTTACTGTAATTACACCTATTGAGCAACCCTGAGAGTCAGATTTGAACTTGCTTAGATTCCTAATGTATGCAGCAGTAACTGAAAAAAACAAGTGAACTTCCCACGGATGGAAAAGCTTCTTACAAAGTTACTGGTAAGCCTAAAAAAAGATGGAGTATGTTTTAGTAAGTGGCTGATGAAAATCACCGAGCATCCGCCTAAGTATTTCTCTTTCCCTTTCCTTGAATCAGAGACATCCATATAATTTACCTGCTTTTTTCCTACCTCTGATAACAGATAATAAATGTTAAGTGGGACCTCGGTACATATTAAGGACTTGGATCCTGTTGACACAGCTTCGTCCCTCTTCCTGAGCATCTTTGTAAACTAGGGAAACAGGATATATCACAGATCAATTCAGTCAATCAAGTTTAATCATAACAGAGGAATTAAGCTTCTTTTCAGGCATGATGCAATAAAGAAAACAGCTTGGAGTTGGGTTTTTTTTTTTTCTTTCTTTCTTTTTTGCCACCAAACATGCCACAGGGCTGTCATTCTGCGCCTTCTACATCTGCTCTCTATTGCAGAAGTCTGCAATTTACTGAGAAAATGTAGGAGAAAGGCTGAAGCTGCTGGAATCTGAGGGCATACTGAGTGCATTTTATATCATTTTAGACTCACCCAGGATCACTGACAAGAAATAAAAACAAAGTCAAAATCTTTGCTGAAAGAGAGAAAGAGCCCCAGAAGGATTTTTTCCCTCCATTATTTGTTGCTTTGGGTTATGTCAGTTTATTTTATGGCTGCAGTAATTTTAAATGCATTTTTCTCTCCTGTGAGATGCAGTCTTTCACCTTCCCTGGCAGGGAGCTTGAGGAGGTGATCGATGGTCAGATGTGTGCTTACACAGATGTGTGCACGCATCTGACCATAAAACATACAGTAATTCAGCACTTAATTGTCGAGGGTGTGTTCTCCCTGCTTTTTGTTCCTGATACTTGGGATCAAATTTTCCTGCTACGTAAAACTGCTTCATGGTTTCCCTAAACACACACACACACACACACACACAGAGGAAACTGTAAAAACAACGTTCAGGGTTACTGTTATTTGTTTTCTTAAAAAAAAAAAAAAGGCTTCAAAAATTACTAATGGATCTAAAAAAGGAGAATAGCATTTATTTTTGAAATATGTGAGCAAGAATATTTTATTACAGTGTATTTGCAAAAGAAACTATTTAGGTCATTTCAACAAATAAAGCGAAAGCTCTAGAACATTTCCTCAACTTGTATTAACTCTAATAACCTATGTTATGAACCTATAAACATTTTCAATTTAATTAATATAAGAGCAAAATTAATTAGCATGTCATCCTTGTTACCAAAAAAAAAAAAAAAAAAAAAAAAAACGAAGAAAGAAGACAACTAGAATTTGCCAGTTGAGTAAAATATTTCCCCATGTGATAAAATGTTTTTCAGGTAAAATGTTTGATATGACAATAAAATAGCTATGCATAGAATCATTTAAAATATATAATTTTTCAAAATATGAATGTCAGGGCTTCAGCTAATGTGTTATTAGTATGAAATTTCTAACTCAAATCAATATAGCAAAATGAAGATCATCTATCAAACACTAAGGAACCCAACCAAGGAAAGGGACAAATGATAAGGAAAAAAAAAACAAAAATTAACTTGGTCAATTATGTATTAGGTACAAATTTATTAACATTTTTTCATCCTTAGATGACTTTTATTTTCCTACTCATAGCTTACAGACAACAAAATAGTCCCTCTGGTTGATATGAGTTGCTGCCTAATCAGCATGCCCTGCCCTTTCTTCTAATCACAGAGTGGTTTTCTTGCATAACTTTCTCTTATTCCTATCTTTCTACAACCCTGTGGATGCACAGGGGCTGATACAACTCCTAGGACGCCAATTCTCAACCTTGACCCCACTGACATTTTGGGCTACATAATTCTGCATAATTCTTTGTTTCGGAGTGTGTGGCTGTTTTGTGCAATACAGGCTATTTAGCAATATTTCTGACCTCCACTAGCTAGATGCCGGAGGCAAACTGCCCCGCATTTTAGCCATGGGAAGCTTCCTTAGAGGGTTCAGCAGTGCACTCCCTGCCCCCTCACTGTGGAAACCAACTTTGAGCCTCCTGGTGTGGCCTGTGGGCTTATTCAGGGCTTCAAGAACACTTTAAAATGCAGAGTTCTTGCATCTTCCAGATTCAAGCTTGAAGTAGGTTGTGGACAAACCTGGAGGAATTCCGTCTTAGAAGTAACCAAAATGGTAAGAAAAATCTAAAAAACCCCAACAGAGTGGTAGAAAGGGGTAGATTTCTGATGACTAGCAAAAGAGAATACATCTAAATTCAAAGCCAGCGCTGCCCTTAAAATATTCAGATGAACCAGAAATTCCTTTTTTTTTTTTTCAGGCCCCTGTTGGAGGGGGTTTCTGTCACTGTCCTGATCAACAGGCTTATTGTGAAAATACATTATTTCATTCAGAAAAATAAGTGCAACATGCATTCTAAATGCCTCAAATATTCAGTTCTATGTCTGTATGACATACAGAAAAATATATGTTACTGGATGATGTTTATATCTCATGAAGTAAAATGATAAAAAGTTCAATTATCACAAGTATGTGATGACTACACCAAGGGGTAATGAATAATCTGAAGACTGGTGTGCTCTGTGTGTGTGTGTGTGTGGTATGTGTGTGTGTGTGTGTGATATAAACATATTGAGTCTGGCCAACTTCAGGCCGCATCTCAAAACTTCAAATTGGTTTTTTTGAAAGGATAGGCAAATAAGATTTTCTGTATAATTACTGAACCAAAATCATAGTTAGCCAACTATGAATCCTGTCATTAAATAGATTTACACCTTTAAAATGAGAATCAAGAAGAAGACAATTCACATGGGATCCATGCAATCACTCCTCACTGGTTAATAATTAGATGAAACAACACAAACCCTGCAGAAATTTCCTAAGCCATAATGAAAATAACACTTTGATAGGATTTGTTCAATTTGGTATGTTTAAATCTAACTTCAGAAAATAAAATACCAAGACTTATGAAATCTAAATATAAAATATACGATTGTATAGAATATGAATTTACTCCATTCTACCAATAGATGTTTCCAATCTGTAAAAGAGTCAAGGGAGGCAGAGGCAAGGAAGGGGAGCAGCTTAGACAAGAACCTAGTATAAAGGAACCATGTACATGGACAACAGGTGGGATTGACTTTGGGGGAAATGGGGGGGGGGGCAGAGAGGGGAGCAAAAAGGGGATGGATGTAATACAACAACAATAAAATTTTAAAAAAAGAGTCAAAATTTTTTCTCAAATTAACTGACAGAGAAACATTAAAATTATATAAAAATATGCCTTCCTTCTTGAATATTAAGCACATTCAAAGATAAATAAAATTTATCAGGAAAAGGAACAGAGGAAAACAGGTGCCCAGACAGAACTCCTAAGAATATTCTCTAGAGGTTGCTTTTTCTTTCCTGTCTATTGTTTGAGCCTGTTAATAGTATCTTGTGGTATGGTTGATCCCTGTTTTGTCCATCTGTTTTTATCCCATAAAATCATTTACAAAGTTGTTACAAAATTTTCTGTCCATATCACCTTTGTATAACCCATGTGTACATTTTGCTGTGTGTTGGAGGACTAGCATATTATCGGGTGGTCTTTTTTTTTTTAATCTTAGGAATCTAGATATTTTCTATAAAAAATAAAAAATAAAATTTCTATTAAGTCTTCCTTTTTTAATCAGCGGTACATGTTATCAACTATTGCCTTTCCTGTCTCCATAATGTACTGGTCAATTCCACAAAAGTAAAGCATATAATATTATTTTCCTCCAGTTACCTGGAGAATTATTGCCTTAGAAGTAAAATTGTAGCTATCGAGTGTGAAGGCTGTTTTAATCATCAGAGCCTTTACTTATTATACAAAGATGCAAGACCATTTTGCTTTTTCTCACCAAACATTGCTAAAAAAATACATTCAAGGGAATTTTACCCTCACAATTTCATGAGGGAGAGAATACCAAGAGAGCACTCTAAGCTCATTTGAAGTCTGAGAATGCTATTGTACCCATTTTTAAAACCTGATCAAAATTCAGTCTGCTGTTTGTTACTAAATTATGTATCTCTGAAGCATAAATGTGTTGGCTTTAGAAAGCTATAAATTAGTGCATTTCCATATGACTTGGGAAAATGTAATTTTAACCAATTTTGTTTGGGGTGAAAAAATATTGTTTGCATTATTTTATAACATAAGCTGTCAACCCACTTGGCCTTCTAATTTCTGTGGGAGAGAGAGCATCCTCGCATCTCAAATGGTTAGCAATGAAGCTTATACTTTTCCCATTAATGCCACTGATAACCTATAAAAATGCTTGCTTTATAGCCTTTAATTTGCAATAGAAAATGTGGCAAGTCTAACAGAAGAATTCGCTACCTTCTTGAGTAGGTATTCCATTTCTCACTCCATTATCTTTAATTCAAAAGTGTGAAACAGTATTTGAAATTGCCCTGAAACTTATTATTTGTAATCCTTTTCAGATATGCTGATTTCATTGTATTTAGGGGAGTTTAGCTGCACCACTTGTCCTCCCATCTCCATTGTTACTGGGCTGACAGTCTTGGTTCTGTTCGTCAGCAGAGGCAGACATTACTGACTCTAAAAATGCCAATTTGAAAACGAAAACAGAAGACCTACAGCAATATTGGTAAAAAAAAAAAAAAAGGCAGGCCACTAAATAGGACTATATTAGAATAGGTAAGTGGGTATGCCCTAAGAAGAGAAGGGGAGCAGAAAGTAATGAGATGATAATAGTGAATGGGAAAATGAAAATGAAGAGGACAGAGCCTAAAAGCAAGGATGCAGATAAAGTATGAACATGCAATGACAGCAGTACTTGAGGAGGCAGCATGAATCCTATGGAATCAGCTAGTGAGTGGAGCTTGAAGACATGTTTTAAATACATATTACTTGAAATGCCTTTGAAAAGGTTCTTATGGCTAAAATGGGAAAGTCAATTCCAAGGTACCGATGTCAAGTCTGGTAATATCAATATGATAACAGACATGACATAATATTTACCTTTGGCAGCTGTTTTCCACTGGGGCCACTGCTGTCTACCAGGGGCCATTTTTGGTTTTCACCACACCCGGTGGGTAGGGACCACAGAACTGCCAAACAGCCTACAATGCATAGTACCGTCTCCACAACAAAGAATGATCTGGCCCACAGTGTTGGTAGTGCTGAAATGGAGAAACTCTGGTCTATAAAATGCTTCTGCAGAGTAAAGTAAACCCCTGACAAAATAAAAAGCAACCAACCAAATAGGAGAAGACATTTGCAAATAATACATCCAATAAAGAGATAATATCCAAAATACATAAAGAACTCATACAACTCAACAATGAAAAAAAAAAAAAAACCCAAACAACCCAATTTTTAAAATGGGAAGAAGACCTGATCAGACACTTCTTGAGAGAAGACAGACAGATGGCCAAATAGATATATGAAAAGAGGCTCAGCTTCATTTGCTATTAGGAAAACGGAAATTAAAACACAGTGAGGCACCAGGTCACACCACTGGAATGGCTATGATCAACAAGACAAAAAATAAAAAGTTACAGTATTATGCTGTGTGAAATACATTAGACCAAAAAAGGACAAGAACTATGTGATTTCATTTGTATGTGGTTTATAAAACAGAAGGCAACAAACAATAAACTCATGGACACAGAATACCCTTTGGCGATTACCAGAGGGGGAGGGTGGAGGGAAGAAGAGTGTAAAAAAGGGTCAAATATAAGGTGTCAGACAAAGATGAAATTTTGTGCCTAAAACTTACAAGGGTTATTACCCAAAGTAACCCCAATAAATTTAATTTAATAATGACACGAACCAAGTTTCCAACTGATACTTTATTTGAAAGCACTTGCTCTTATTCAAATATCCCCTTGAATCTCAAGTCGGGCACAATCATCAGAGGCTTTGCACTGATACAAACTATATTTTATGTGAATTACTCTGAGGGACACTTTCACTCAATAAACATTCACTGCTCACTGGCTGGAGAAGATACATTCAGGGTTACATGCACCTCTGAATCTAAATTCAAGTTAGTTTAAGCAACTGAATTCCAGAATAAACAAATAGGTGAGACAGTATGTATCTTTAAATAGAAAGACTACAAACAGAAGGAGCAAGTGACATTTTAGAAGGTCCCTGATCTAGCTACATCAAGACAGTTAATAGAATACGTAATTTCATGTTCAGGACTAATAACATGACATGATGTGGAGAGACGATGACCATTTTGCCTTGGATAGCAAGCCAATTTCATGCTGGAGACAGTTCCCTAGATTGGTGCTTTTTAAAAATTATATGCCTACAAATCACCTAAGATGTTTTTAAAATGCAGATTCTAAGCCATTTTTTAAAAATGGGGACAGATAATGTAGTATCTGTAGAATAGTATCTGTAGAATAATATCTGTAGAAATGTAACATTTCTAATTGCCAGATAATGTTGACTATAAACGACTGAGTGGCAAGGTTATGGATTTGTTCTGTTTTATTAGACTGAAACAATATTCTAAAGAAACATCACATATCTAATTTTTATATGATACAATTTCATTGGAATAATTTGGGTTCTTTCAAATCATGCTTATAAATTCATTTTAGTTTAAAAATAATTGGTTAAGTACTACCTGAATAAATTTTAACTATTTTTAAAAACAGTATAAATAAAACCAAAGATACCCTTTGACCATTTAATATGTCCTGCAATCTACCTTTTTCTTCTTTACCTATGCCAATACGTCTCTTTCCCCTACCCTAACCAGAAATAAACACTAATTCTATCCATTTGATTTACAGTCTCCCATTTCTTTTCTTTTTTTAATGTAGTTATTATCATACATAAATAAGATAGTGTATATACTTTTACATTATTTTTATTGTAATTTTAAATTTTCAGTTAAGTAGTATAATTGTATCATTATACAATTTTTTCACTCAACTTACATATGGTAATATAATTGTATACAGTATACTCCAACTAGATATAATTTTATGTACAAATGCATATGCATGCATATATAATAACATCTATTACACCTTACAACACTGATCCACTGAATCTTTTTGAATTACTAAATTGTGTTTCATAGGATAAATATGCCACTTGTCTTTCGATAAATACTGTGCTTTTTATATCAAATGAATGTCTTAAACTAAACATAAAAAAAATAAATTCTGGAGAAGGTAGATATTTGAGTTTTTCAAGTCAAATATGTAATTGTGAAACATAAACCAATGATCCAAAATGTATGTATTTTCACAAGGAAATTTGAATTTTTTAAAAAATGAAGAAAAAAGCCCTGGCTGGTGGCACAGTGGATAGGCACTGGTGTGTGAACCCAAAGGTCACTGGTTCGATTCCCCAGCCAGGACACATAACCAGGTTGCGAGCCAGGTCTCCAGCCAGGTCTGTAGCTGGAGGCGGGTGAAACACGGATGTTTCTCTCCCTCTCTTCCTCCCTCTTTTTCCCTCTCTCTAAAAATAATAAAATCTTTTTTTTAAAAAGGAGGAAGAGAAAATATGTGTAAGTACTTCCTGAATAAAGAGATGCTATTTTTCATGGTTTTGAAATATTTGGAAAATAATACTTCGGCCATTAAAATTTGTATTTGTTTTTCATCTTATTAGGGGTATCCATGTCATTGCAGCCTATATAAAGAGTAGAAAACAGAAGCCACAATCTATAGTGACAGGGCTTATTTTGTTTTGTTTTGTTTTGTTTTGTTTTTTGTAGTCAGGTGTAACAGCCTTCTTAAAAAATTACTTGCTCTAAGAAAATAATTTAAAACTGTTGTCAAGACTTCTTCTACCCCTACATCTTCTAGACCTGCTAAAAGGCTCAAATACAATGTCAAATCACTCTCTTCAAAAGTCACAAAGTTGTCAGGGGCCGTTAAGTACGTACAGCACAGGAAACATAGTCAATAATACTGTAATAACATGTATGATGCCTGACGGGTGCTTGAAATATCGGGGAGATCACTTTGTAAAGTATACAACTATCTAACCACGAAGCTGCACATCAGCAACTACTAATACAAAATAACAGTGAATGACAATGCATGGAAAACTGAAAAATTTTGTAAAAGACATAAAAGTGTCATTGTATTACCAAATGCACAACACTCCAACAGTATTTCTTCCTGTGTCCTTCTTGATGTTGCTGCCTTTGATGCCAATTGATGACAGTTTTGGCAAATGCTAAGCTTTCACCTGGCATTGCGCAGATCTCTTAAGTACCACAGGTTTCCTCAGGGGTAGCACCGATGCTTGTGACATTGTCCTGCCAATCCACACACGCAGGCTGGTTTGAGTCAAGCCTGTAGCTCACTTGGGTACCATCTCCATGGTAACTTGTTTACCAGGACTGAAATACAAGCTGAAAATCCAAGGTTAGCTTTCCCTTTGTTGCTGTTTTGATGTTGTTGGCAACCGAAATAACGTGGGTTTAAGGCTTGATTTAAACAGCTTCCACGGCAGGCTCAGTCAAAACAAAACTTCCACGTAAAATGTGCTTTCTTCATCTCCGTTAAAAAAAAGAGGGGAGCATTCAAAATGATCTTTAATCAGAACCATCAGCTGTATTTCTCGTTCATATTCCACAACAAGAGTCTTCCTGCTGCTCTTTGGAATCCCATCTTGGGAAATAGGTTTCAGGCACTGTATCTTTTGAAGCAATAATTTTGTTTTTTGTGTGTGCTCATGGTTTGTCTTAATTGAAGAATTTAGTTTATTTTAAACCACCATTGTGTTGGGCGGGAAACAACTGTTTTAATACCCATACTAAAGTACTGCACCCTCCAAGTGGATGAGCCTTTTGTATTAAAAACACTGAGTACATTTTCAATATTATGAGAATCAGTTACTACTCAAAATTATTCTTTCCCAGAAATAATTACAAAATGTTTTAATATTCATTTCATGGAATGTTTATTGTGTTTCTAGAAAACTTCAGTTTTGATTGTTTAAAAAAGAACTACTGTTTTTGAAAGCAGTTAAAACCCAGAGTGATCTTAAATCTACAGGATTTGTTTCTTTAAGTAAATTTCCACTAAAAGGACAGAGTAAAAAATTAATGTTATACATCTTACCTGTTCTTTTTAATGTCTTTATGAATCTTCATACACATTTTAAAAATTTCCATCTAACCCCCTAATATCTACTACTGTTCTTTCACTAAAATTCCCATCATGTAGAATGGAATTAAAATGGAAATACCAGGTGGGGCAAGAGATTTACAGTTGTGAGTAGGCAAAACACAGAGTTTATTCTTGTATTGTTATGTATTAATTGTTGTCTTATTTTCCATACAAACAACTGTAAACCTACTTTTTCCCCAACCTGTGCAATGTGCCTTTTAGTATAAAGCTAGTAATTGTTGCAAAGTCAGAAATGGACTCTATGGTACGAAGTTGAATTTAGAGTTGTCACTGTTCTATTAAGAGTGATGAAGCCCTAGCTGGTGGCTCAGTAGGTAGGTGCCGGCCTCCTAACCCAAAGGTCACAAAACCAGGTCTCCAGCCAGGTCCGTCACTGGAGGCAGGTGAAAGGCGACCATACGCTGATGGTTCTCTCCCTCTCTGTCTCCCTCCCCTCTCCTCTCTCTAGAGATAATAAATAAAATATTTTGAAAAAATTAAAAAAGAAAAGTGATGAAATGATGAGGCTAGTGCTTGTTAATTTTTAGGAATCAGCATATTAAGGTATCTCTTCCTCTTAGACTCTTCTTCAATCAGATTTGCTGCCCTCCTTCTCTCAGAAATCTTGATACACACACACACACACACACACACACAGGAAGAGAAAGAGAGAGAAACAGGTAATAACATGTGTTGACTAAATATCTGATTTTATCATAGTTGATGCTATTTCTAGGGCTTTGTTACTGGTGACTCTACTCTTAGGATTTCTCTCATGATTTTGCCTTTGTTTCCCAATGTAGACTTGTGAAACACTTTGCTCTTTATATAACATGGGCTAAAGCACAGACAGGTACCTGCCCAACATACTCTAGAGCATGACCCCCGCCCTTCCCTCATTGAGGACACTTGTTCCTTTCACTCAAACTCTATTCAAGCTCCACCATGATTCTTCTCCTAGGTAGACCAGAAAGAATGGGTTTAACTCACACTGTGATTTCTTAGCATGTTGCATGGATGTAGCTGTGTTCATTAAAATGCTTTTAGTAAAGGGTATAAGGTAAAGGAAAGTTGATGAATGATGAAACCTGAATACTTGAAGGGCTTTAGTTTTCCCTGGGATATCTGCTCCACTGGAATGAATTCAACCCTGGTTCTTGGCTGGACTCTGTTTTACTTTTCTGTTCTTAGTGATAATGAGGAACTTGCTTTTCTATTGCAGCCTGTAATTCTTCTACATAGTTTCTTAATCTAAAGTTATGCTTTTCCCATGCATTGTCCATTCTGTTTTTTTATTCTTACATGCTAGCCATTAATCATGCAAAATGTAATACTAGGAAAAATTACAAATCAAATGACTGATTATAGAAGAACTTTTTAAAATTACCTTTCAAGACAACATTGAAGTAACCTAAGAATGATTTCAAGTTAAAAGAGTAAGTGTGGTTTTATTGATTTTCTTCTCACATTGTACCAGAGACCAATAAAACCCTACAGAGTAGCACACAGGTTATTTTCACTCACAGATTATGGGTTAAACTCTGAAATAAATAGTGAAGGGAAGTATTGGTTTTTCTTTTATAAACTTGTATTAAAATAGATGCAACCAATGCATCTATATTATATGGGGTGCATTGTAAAAAATTATTATATGTTAAACCAACAACATAATTAAGAAATGACATGACTCTTCCATCTTTAAACCTCTCCATTTACTTTAAGCTCACACTGTGAAATCTCATTTTTTTCTTATTAAAGATACAATTAAAATAGTTATTTAAAAAGTAGAATCCACATTCACTCTCCTATATTTGGGAGGGTAGAGGGTTGATGAGGGCATTACAACAGAAAATCTGGAAACATATGATTTAAAATTTATATTGAGCATAGCCCTGAATTTATTACTGATACTTGTGTTAATTGTTCTATAAGAATAAATAAAAGATATTGAAAGGGGAAATGCAAATAAAAGATAAAGAGCATCAGCTTAATTTTCCAGTCACAATATCTGGCACTAACTCTACCCACAATGAACACAATGAACAAGCTGTGCATCATTGGAGAAGAGCAGATAAATGTCAGTGAAGCATGGGGTGGAAAGAATGTGATAACATTAACACATTTACACAATATGACCCTGCCTATTAAGACCCTGTTTTCCCTTTCCAACTCCCCCATCAGGTGGCATTATGTGAATGAGAGCATCACCTTTTACTGATTCCTCATTCACACTCTCCTAGTTACCCACAACAGACTCTTTGAAACCATAGAATAAAGGTAACAACCCTGTCTTTTATATATAGGTCAATAATTAAATGTATTATTTTTATTTTTAAAAATTATTTTCATTTTTTAAAGATTTTATTATTTTTTTTAGATAGAAGGGAAGGGAGAGAGGGAGAGAGGGAGAGAGACATCAATGTATGGTTGCCTTTCACCTGCCTCCAGGTACAGAGCTGGCTGGAGACATGACTTGCAACCTGGTTATGTGCCCTGGCTGGGAATTGAACCAGCAACCTTTGGGTTCAAAGGCCAGTGACTTAAACACTGTGCCAGCAGCCAGGTATTATTTTGATTTTAAAAATGAACAGCCAAATGCATCTTAGTAGTCTCAAAATATAATAATAAATTGCTTAGTTAGATTTCTTGTAACACTCAAGGTATTGAAAGAACTTTAAAAAATTCACTTTCTAAATAAAAGGACTAATGGCTATTCAACAAATCAAGTTCTCACTAATGACATCATAAACTTTAAGACAAGTCACTGGTTACTGATAGTTAAAGAGTCCTTTTTAGCTGACCCTTCAAACTGGGTGGCAAGACTAACTTGATGATAAAAAATCAGTACAAAATAGTATAGATAGTAAAGGAATAACTGGCATGACATACTAAAAATGCTAAAAGTTTTCAAAGCAAATAATTATTAATATAGGGTCAGTTGATAAATTTTTTTGTGGAAAACAAAAGTATGTTATTTCCTCTTCAATATCTGAATTTTAAATTGATAAAAGTTTATATTCATGCAAGGAGAAAATATGTTTGTGAAAGTTGGAGTGTTTTATAAGAGAAAGGAAAATAATTAATGAAGATAGTCATGTCTTTTAGGCAGATGTGGCTAAAAAGTAGTAGGGGATCAGATTATTCTAATCATTGGACACTAAGAAGAGAATGTTAGATTGTTAATTACCAAAAGCACTTCATGGTTTTGGGAGTATTAAATTAGTAGTGGTTTTTTGTTAATAATGAGTATTTAAATATTATTTGAATAATATATATAAATAAAGGGTTGGATATACTAGATAAAGGAGGAGTTATATTTGAAGAGGCTACTGAAGAGATGCTGTTTTGTTCAGCTTGGTAGCAATAAGACTGAAAAAAAGGTAGAGTGACACACAGAATTTGGCATACTACATGTATGAAATAAATAAGAAAATCTGCTCAACATTTCAAATTCAGGTTTGAGAGAAGAAATAGTACATTATATAATATAAAAGTGATTAATGGAAGTAGCATAGCTATATAATATCAAAGTGACCACGGGAATTGCCCTGGCTAGTGTGGCTTAGTGGATAGGCACCAGCCTGCAAATCCAAAGGTCACTGGTTCGATTCCCATCCAGGGCACATAACCAGGTTGTGAGCCAGGTCCCCAGATGGAGGCATGCAAAAGACAACCAACCATACATTCATGTTCCTCTCCCTTTTCTCCTCCTTCCTTGCCCTTCTCTCTAAAAATGATGAATAAAAGCGTTTAAAAAAGAAGTCAGAGGGTTACACAGAATTCAGCATGCTACTAAATGTATGTAGTGAGCAAAAGAAATTGCTCAACACTTCAAATTCAGGTTTGAGAGAAGAAATAGTATATATAGTTAGATAATGTAAGAGTGATCAATGGAAGAAATCGCATAGTTACATAACATAAAAGTGATAAAGGAAATGAAACAAATCATTAACCCAGAAGTAATTTCATCCATTTATGTGGTCAATTGCTTTGATGGAATCAATAGTGAGGTCATCAGAAGAGGTTATAATCCATGGAGGTACAGGATAAAAACTCTTACTACCGTGCAAGTTATATAGACCTCAGAGAAATTTTCACCGAAGGAAACTTGCACCTCACCAGACCCATTCTTCCATTTTGCTTTCCCACACCTTAAATATAGCTTGATTAAACCAATCAAAATGTTTAAGAATGGCCATGTGAGGTACTTAACAAATCCTCTCCTCAGAGAGAAAAGAGATAATAAAGCTGGACAAAACTGTCAAAAGAACCAATTATCTTTACTCTCTAGAAATTGAATGAAATGTGTGTTTAAAAAATGGGAACCACTTATTCAAGAACATCTCCTTAACACTGGGAACCTGGGTACTTATACCAGCAACTACAACCAGCTGCCTAAATAGGGATTAGAGTTGACAGGGAGCCAGAGAGACAGATTCTTATTCCATCTTTAATTTTGCATCATGTTGACATAAGAAATGTCCACAATCTACAAAGAATTCTTATAAAAGTTGACCTGCACCAAACTGAGGACAATTGCTGGGAAGAAAGATCTCAAATGCTTTGGAACATGACAATTTGTAGTTTCTTTTGAAAGTAAGGGGAGAATATAAAGGAGATGACAGGAAGGTGAGGGCAAGCCAGGTGGGGACTGGGTTACAGAAGTTAACAAAATTACATGCTGTCATGACGGTGGCTCTGTCTTGCCTCTCAAGGGGTGGAAAAACAGGACATTCTGGCATTTCGAAGTCGTGTAAACAGGTACACAAGAACAATGGATAGTAGTTACCTAAGACAAAGTCAACTTGCACCAAAGAAGTTATATGACTGGGGTGTAATTGCTCACCATGACCTATCCAGTTAGGAATTTATGGTCAGATCACCTTGAGGGGTTTTTGGTTGGATTTTTATTCTCAAGAAGTCCAGAATAATTTAGAAAAGAAAGGCTTCTAAAAGTTATTCAGTTCAAAGCATGGAGAAAGAGAGGAGAGTAAGAGTGACTAATGGTAGTTGTTACCTTGATTTAAATGCAATATAAATGTGAAGCAAATAAACAAAAAAACAGCAAGATTGCTTTTCTGTTTAGATGAATGATTGATTATAAACTGAGGTGATTTTGTCTCCTAGGGGACTTTTGGCGATATTTGGAGACTTCTGTGTGTGTGTGTGTGTGTGTGTGTGTGTGTGTGTGTGTGTGTGATACATAATATGAAGGTGCTACAGGATAGCCTCTCACAACAAAAAAAATGATGTGGCCCACATGCTAATAGTTCTAAAGTTGAGGAAAGTTCTATTAAAACATTTAGAATGTTTAAGAATAAATCTAATGCTGTGAGTTATATTTTATCTATCTGCAATTTGTAAAATAGGAATTGCAGTATACGTAGAAGGTTCTAGATCTTTGCTGGAAAGATAATCAAGTAGGATTGGCAGATATTCAAAGTGAGGATCCAAGTTTAACTTTCTGAAGCTTACATTCCTTTTAACTTCATCACAATCAAGAAAGAACTTCTGTTTTGGAGAAATCACAAATTAGTCATCTTTCAAAATATTTCCCTATCTGCTAGAGACTATACAAGAAATGCTGGTCAGAAATGTGTACCTGGTCAAGTTTCCCTCTTCAGCTCATTTTCTCCAGCTATGTAGAAATAGAGTTGACACAGACAGGTATGTATGTGGAAGGGAAAAAGACTGGAAAGAAACTGAAAATGTAATTCACTGTGATGTCAGTCTACACCAGAGACAGTGCACCAGAACTTGAAGGGGTTGTCCATTACAAATGCTGACAGTGTTGATGCCTATGGCAGTCCTTGATATAGTGAGTTTCAATAGTGATTATCCCCTTAAATTCTGAAGGCAACTGTGAACTTTATCCCCAAGTTTTCATCTCCCAATTAAAACAGATATTTTGATTTCCAAATCAGTGTGCTCCAAAATGCTTGGAGATTATGTCAATCATTTTTCCACCTCTAAGAGTATCTCTTTTTTAAAGAGGTATCATAAGGATTTTTTACAATACTTAAATAAAGGAAGTACGTGTTTGTTCCTCCGGACTTCATGATACCAGTTTGAGTAAATGAAAATACCCTAGGTGATAAAAGATCATGCTTTCAAATCACTATATTAAAAGATCATCATATCTGAGAATAGTAACAGCTGATTATTTTTGAAATAGTTTTTCATTTAAATTCCACAGAGTATCATTATATTAGACATATAAGTGATTCCCCTTCACCCAGACAGTCCTTCCACCTTCTTCTCATAGGAAATGGCTAATCAAGGATGCTGAGTTCATCTTGACCACACACACAGGCAGAACATGGCCTGGATCTGGCTCCATCAAGGAGATGGGTACCTTGCTAGTCTCATCACTCCTTCTTCCCTGCCCTGCTATTTTTGCTTTTCAAATAAATAGGACTTAATCACAAAATAATAACAATAACAAAAAACTCAGAAAAGTTTTTGATGTACATGAGTTATTAAGCTCTTCTGAGATCTACTTTCTTGGGTTATAAAATAAAATTATTAATAATAACTCTTATTTAACAACCTCAGTTATTCTCCGGTTCAAAAGAGATATTGTACTGTATATTACGTTTAAAGTCCAAGATCTCCTTCCAATAAGAAAACTTAAGTGTTAAATATTTTAGCTTCAGTCATAGTTGATAGGCTTAGGTGAGTAAGACTTGTGGGAAGATATTATTTCAGGAAATGGAATACAAGAGAACTTAACTCCAGGAGGCTGATAAGCAATTCAACCTTGTACCCCACAGGGACTGCAAGTGATGTAGATGGTACCTGAGCCACTGTGATCCAGGAAGGAACTGCTAGTGACCCATATAAAGAATAGTTGATCAACAGATAAAAAAGTACTAGGAAAATTGTCCATGGACTGCAATTCTTATCCAGTTAACCTTTTTTTCTGAACCTCTTATCTATCCTTTCTTCTTCTTACAAAAAGTTGCCTTGAGATGAGATTTTCCAATGGTTTTTTAGGGTACATAACCCACTGTCTTCTCAGGTAGCCAGGAATCTGAATAAAGCACCCATAAAGATGTGAAGCATGACTGGGCATGTTGTCACAATGAAGCTGTCTGTCACCAGTTGCCCATAGCTGCCCCCTTCTAAATCATCCCAATAGTTTCCGCAGAGGAACACCGAAGCTAACTTGATGCCTTAGTCAACTGACTCAAACAGCTAAGCAACATTTTGCCAAATGGTAATTTTTTTTAACATGGTAAAAAAGACAAAATTGTGACATTAAAGTTAATATACTGAATCTAATTCAGTGTTCTTTCTGGTGAAAGGGCAATGCCTGGGCTGAATGACCCAATTATCTGGAATGTTCTCAAGTAACTGTACTTAGTAAGTGTCCCAATTTATACTCAGATTTACAGAATCCTGGATATATTATTTAGATAACAATGGATTTCTTATTGGTAGGCTCTTGATTATACATGTTTATATAATGAATGCTCCAATACAGCTTATTTTATTATTGCTAATAAAGCTGCACAATGAAAGCAGAGTGAGTGTTGAAACTTCAACAATTTTATGCTTTTAAATGGCACTACCACAAAAATGCTCTGACAATAAAATAGAATTTATGTAAAGTAGCACATGAACCATTTGGTTATATTTGACTCCTTAATAAATGTCTTCCAAAGACACCTATTGCCTTGGGGAGAGAGGATATTTGCAGAGAGGAAAAGTAATAACCTAGAAAAGAGCAAACAACAGGGAAAATTCCATTTATGGCTAAGGATAATGATCAGATGATATTCTAACCCCAATCTTCTAAGATAGAGATGATTTAAGGAAAGAAAAGAACCATAATGAAATGGATGGAGGGTAAATAGCAGTGCATATCTAAGAGATAGTCATGGCCAGCAGATATTTCAAAAAAAATACCAGAAGGTTTTAAACAAGGGATTCAAGGAAGTCCTATAAAGCAGACGATGCTACTTGATGGGTATAATGAGATCTATTACTTGAGTTGCTGTTTCTTAAAAGGTTTCAATAGAAAAGGGAAAATAATAGTTCAATGTGTAAAAGGGACATCTTCTAAAATATGATAAATACATAATGATATATGCATTCTTAAGAAGAGTAATACCATCAGTCCTCAGTCTGATATTCATATTTTTAAGGAGTACCAGAAAAATCAACATAGTATCTGTAATGAATATAAAATGGCATAAAGTAGAGATTTACTTTAGATGTTTGGGTTTAAAGAGTGGAATGGCATAGATAAAAAGAACAGTATATTAAAATGCATAATAAAATGGTGTAATGAGATGCATAATTGGACAAATGTAACGATATGCAAAGGAGAAAGATGTAATATCATACACATTTTTGAGGAGTGTAATGAGATGCATAAATAGAAAGGTGTAATGGGATGTGCATGTTTAAGTAATGTAATGAGAAATATAGGTTATAATAACATACATGAAAGCAATTTAGTAATGAGATATACAAGGGAAAGGCTTTAATGAAATTCACAAATGGAGAATATGTAAAGATCCTTAAAGCAGATGTAATGAGATGCACATATTTGAAAGTTATAATGAGATGCTCTAATGGAAGCATGTAATGAAATGTATACATTTGAAAGGTGTAATGAGACACATTAAAAGGAAAGAATATAAAGCAATTCTCTTCTCCTATGGCGAATAATTCTTTCTGAAAACTTTGAAGAGTCATCATCCCAAGGGATATCTGCATTTTTGCTTCAGTATAAATTATATTGCCATCAGCAGCTTCAGCCATTACACATTAAGTAGTTTTTCCCCTGGGTCCACATTATTTTTGGCTATATGGTTGAAAACACTACCCCATGCCTTAGGCCACATTCCAAGGACAATTTGGAACTGATGCTAATTATTAGATAAGAACACAACAGGAAAAGAATAAGAAAAATGAGAAATTAAGAGCTACAGAGTCTTCACTTGATGCAAATGCTGTGCTAGAAGTATTTCTGTAATTAAACTTCCCAATAACTTTATAAGACAGGCATTTATCTCCTCTTGACAACTTAAAAAAGTGAACTCAGACATTCAGCTGGTTGCTAAAGGTCATATGGCTGGTAAGTGTTGGAGCCATGTGACCTTGAATATAGTCTGTCTGCTTTGAATTACTCTTGTCTTTCCACCTCCATTTGTGTTTTTAGTGCCTCTCCCTCTCTCTCTTTCTCTCTCTCTCTCCCCCTCCCTCCCTCCCTCCCTGTCTTTTTCTGTCTCTATCTCTCTCACTCTGGTTTTATTTTGCTGGATAATTACTGCTAATTATGGTTGAAATCTCCGAAGAGGCCTTATTAACACCTCTAGTCATGAATGTCACACGTTTACACAGCTAATAGTTTTGCCAACAGGGAATAAGGTATAACAGGGCAATCACCCTGTTACTTGAAGCAACTGAATAATTATTATTCCCATTTTCTTTCTGAATAATTTTGTGCCATATCATGCTCTATACAGTAACTATTTGATGGTGTGATGTATTGATTAGGAACTTTGAAGAAAATGATAAGATTTTAAAATTAGACCAATAGTTTTTGAAAGTAACGTTAGAACATATTTCAGCGACCCTGTGATTTTTCCCAGTAACTGAGTGTGAAGTAAAATAGGTGTGACCCTGTTCATTGCCACTTAAAAATCTGTGTGATTTGCCTGTTTTATAGCTTTTCTGGAGATTTGTTTTCCTTATCGATTATATGAGAATAACAGAATTTGTCTTATCAAGTTTTATTATGGTAAAGTAAAATAGATTAAATTTATACAGTGTATAATGAGTGAAAATAAGTGTTAATTCCTTGCACACCAACTTTAATAAAGTTTGAATATGTAATTATAGGAAAATAATCCTAGGCTTTAAACGTCCTTGCATTTGGTTGGTGGTAAAAAAAATACTAAAAAATGTTGTAAAACAATGTTCTCTATGATGGTTGTGGGCAATAATTTATTTTTGGATTAATTGCTCACAGACTGAAAGACATTAATTGGAAGAGAGAATGATGTTTTATAAAATATGAGTACCACAATTATTTCCCTTTTTATTGAAAGAATTCAAATTAAACTAAGGACAAGGCAAATTTGTGGCCCTTCACCCTCACACTAATAACTTTTTATAACCTTAATCAATCAGCCTAATATAGCAATTACCATCTCCCATTGGAGTCCATGATTATTTTAGGATAACTACTTATTGTTCAATTAAGACTCTATGAAAAGAGGTCAAATGGTGGTCATTTTAACTCATTAAAATTTTGAAGCTTCATCTAGAGTATTTTTCTACACACTTGAGGATCATATTAGTAATTAATTGTTAAAAAAAAAAAAAAGTTATTCACCATACAATGAAAAGCTGACTAGCTAGCTTGCTTGGGTCTAAGAACTGAATCTAATGAAATGTATATTTTAGACTGACACATGCATTCTATTTAAGTACACTGAAACAGGGATAGTTGTTTTTGCTGGGCCAGCATAAAAATGAACAAGGAATATTTTCATAACTTCCACAGGCAGCTTTTTCTGTGTTTGAATAGCCAAGGAAGCTATCACCGCTAACTTTCCCCGATTGTGGTCAAATGACTGAAAACACAGATGTAGGTGATGGGTTTTATTTCCCCAGTGAGTGACTATTTAAGGTTGCCTTTTTTTTTTTTCGTCAGAAAAAGGAGTTCGGTGATGAAGTGCATAAGCTCTGAAGCTAAGTTCATCTCACCCATGATATTTGCTAGATGTGCAGCTCTGAGTACCTTCTTCAGTCATTCCACACCTCATTTTCCTGCTGCCTATGCCTTCTGTTTTCTTTGAGAATTGAGAAAGACAATACAGAAACAGGACTAGGCACTAATGAACTCAGAGCTCTGGAGAGGGCGTGCCCATCATACATGATTGTGGAATGGCAAAGACTAGTTTTGGATCTCCTGTGACTCTATTACCATAATAAGTTAAAACTCACCTGGAAATTTGGCCATATTTCTGCTAAATTTGGTTATCAGAGGCCTAGACTACACCTCTTGTCCCATTTGTGAAATGAGACCTGCTGTTTCCCCTAAAATTACCTTACTGAAATAAAACCAAGAATACCTGGAGTGTCCTCCCCTAAAAATGATGTATGTTGGTGACCACTAACAGATACAGAGACCTAGAAAAAGTGTAGCCCCATTTCATACAGTAAAAAAATTTAATAAACAAACTGAAATATTATAATTTCCTTCAACCTAAGGAAAAGCCTGCATCACAGGCAGCCAACAACCACTCCAAAATCAAAACAGAGGAGACACATGTAGAGAGAGATGGGACATAAGAACAGCTTTTTTCTTAGAACAGAAGCAGCCAGAAAACTGATCAGAGGAATTCAGCTAGAAAAGTTTAGAAATTTAGGGAGGCAAACATGGCTGGCAAGAGCATGTGAAGCTCTGGGGACCAAAACCATACTGACATTTTCTTCCCTCCCAGGTCTCACTGTGTACTCCCCAAAACAACTAGGGGGTGTCTCCAGAGGGCACTGCTCCCACGTTGACCTGATAGGGGGAACAGGGGCACTGCAGGAGGGAGAAAATATCTCCACCTCCTCTGTGGAATGAAAGTCTTAACTGTGGGAGCAAAAGTGCTGGTTACCATAGAGCACTGTGGAAAGGCTATTGCATCAAGAAGAAAACAAAATCTCTGTACCACTAGAATTAGGGACAGGAATGTTCACCAGGCCTAGATCTATAGTGAGAGAAAGTTGGGACACTGACAAGGCCATATTCCAGGGACAAGGTAACTGCCTAAGACTGAAGCTAAATCAAGACAAAAGAGAATTGCTTTCTCCCCACAACCAGGCAAACAAACAGTGAAAAACATGTGAGAACTGCTTGGGCCTGGTCCATGCAAATGTAAGACTTAAAACTTAGAGAGTAAGACATTAAGAGAAACCCTCTGAAAACTAGCCTCACCCTCACATAAGGTATCCTTAGATGAATCTGAAACCTGTGGTACAATGAGAGTAACCTTGGTAAAAAAAAAAAAAAAGGCATCAATAGAATCAGACTTAAATATGGCACATGGATTGAAAAGATCTGACAGGATATGTTAAATAACTAAGACTAGTAAGTTAGTGGTTCTGGAAAAGATGGACAATCTGCAAAAATTGAATGAATTATTTCAGCAAATGTGGAAATTATAAAGCAAGGCAAATGCAAAGCTAACAATGAAATGAGCAGTAACATAGATAAAGAACGCCCTCTGTCTCATCAGTAGGTTTAAAACAAAGCAAAAAATCAATGAAATTGTAGACATAAATTTTACATTTATATGAAATGATCACACTGATATAGACAGGTAATTGCAAAAATAAACTATTGCAATATGCAATATTTTGGTGAAATCCAATCTTTTTTACATGTTTACTTTTTTTAGAACTTCTCCACCACTAATTAATTGGTAGAACATAGAATAAACATAAGAGCATAAAAACATTTCAGTAAGAAGGGTGAAAATTCCCATCAACTAAAATGGACAAAGCAAGAAGATGAACAAAATGTAGATGCAAGGCAGCTGTTAATACAGCTGTATTAACAAAATGGAGAAGTAAAAGGCCACAAAGGAGGCCATTCCTTCACTTGGTTATGGATCTTTGAGGAAGTCACTTTGTTTCTTTACTGTCTGCAATTTTAAAATCTCAAGACTTGTGAAATTCAGCATGACAACGTGTGTAAGCACTTAACCCAATTATAGATGCAAGTAAATGCTGCCCCCCTTCATGACTGCCTTTTTGGTTGCGTGGGTAAGTAATTTAACTCAAAGTGCATTCAGCAAAAAGTGAATGAGTTATTCAAGCAGACTAAATATATGGAGAACAGACACTAGGCTCTGCTGAATCTCGATTTCTACGGTCATCGGGGCCTCTGTCTCCAGTTCTCTGTCTCTGCCTCCAAGCTCTGCTTCCTCCTCTGTTGGTTTCTACATGCGGGCTTTCTTCACGCGTAGGGAACTTTCATCTCCTGCAGCTTTTAACTATTTTGCCCTCATCCATGGAAATTTCCAGATGATGAAAAACATTTTTTTAAAGATTCTCAAAAGAACTAGTGAATTGTGGCCTGTTGGGATATGGGTCCTGAATTGATGCCAATAGGCAGGAAGTTGAAATAGTATAACTGATGAGGTCGGTGCTATGTTTCTTCTTTGTGGGCAGGGCTGTGATCTTAGCCACATCACATGGACAGAGGAAAATGAAAAATTTTTATAAAGAACTATAGGATCTTAATGGAAAGAAAATTAGGCACAACCTGAAATATATCTATTATGGTTATTGCTAGCATTTTTATTATGGAGATTATTATCTTTATTTGTCCTAGGAAGTCGTACCCAGCGGGTACAAGTCAATTCCCCTTTTTGTATAACTTTTGACTACATTCACTTGGCTCTGTTATCACTCCCCTACTTAAATATCATAAAATAAGAGTCAAATGTTATAAAATATGAAGAAAATTTACATTATAATTTAAACATGCAAAATAAAATATAGCATTTTTCAAATATTTAAAGACCTCCATGTACACAACAGATAACATGATTTAAGACTATGAATAATCAAGAATCTGTATTTCATACCTTAAGAAAAGGTTAGTTTTTTTTCTTGCACTATTAGAGCTGAAATACATGAACATTATTTTTCAAATTTTATTTCCCATGTGAATGATTTTCTTTTCCGAGTTTGATAATTAATTGCATATATTTGTTCTTAGAATATGAAGTGTAAAACAAGTAAACAACCCACTCACATCTTTTGCTTTCTGTTAAAAGAATATTGTGCTAAAAAACAAGTAGGGAGTCAAATAAATATCATTAATGCTTATTCTGTCTAATCTACCTATTCTGGATTCCTCTATTCCTTTTGCACTATAAAATGCATGCTTCTGTGAATTTAAATGTGCTTAACTTTGTGCAATTATTTTTGCAAAGAAACACTATAGTTTTACATTTACATAAAATGGAAACAATAGAAAATTGAATTTAGTGCCTGTGCAGCTAAAGCTCTGTTTTTATTAGAGGTAAGATGAAAATTATAATAGGTAAATGCAATGAATTAAGTTAATCTGATCCTTATCAGAAATTAAAAATTCTAAAAATAACTTGAGTCAACTTTGAAATACAGAAATGCTTAATTAAAAAGGAAATTATATATAAAATCTCCAAACTATAAATGAGTGTTTCTGCTTTGAACTATATTTTTATTCCATTCAACCAAAGATATTTAGCTTTAATCTTCCTGCCTTTTTTTTTTTCTCATTAATTTACTACAAGACCTGCCTCAGTGATTCAGACACCATTTCAGGGGTGTGGAGTTATTTCTAGACCCAAGGCCAATTTTGAAGTTATTCTGAAGTGATAATAGCCAACGTTTTCGAGATCCCAGTATTTGCTAGGTTGTCTTCAGTGCTGCCATGTGAAACAGTTGGTAAAATATTTGCATCCTCCCTCAGTTCATGGGAGGTCCTGAGACTGTAAGGGCCTTCCACTTTTCAAGGTGAAATGCTGCATGTACAAAGAGGACTCACAAATCTATTCAAGAACATGTTGTGTGACCTTGAAGTTAACCCCCTACCTTCCGACTACACAAACATGCTGGCAAGAGTCAGAGGGAGTTGAAAATTTCGGAGAGTATTTTTGGGGAACGACTTGACAGTGTGTTATAAATTCTGATTTCCCTATCCATGCGGGAGTGAAGGCCTAGAGAGGAATAGCTTTAAGAAGACAGTTCTCAGTAAGGTTATCTGATTCATGGGCTCAATAAAACTTAGTGGAACTGAGGAAAAAGAATTGATCAGAGAAACTGATGTGCTTCCTCTAGAGCATGAGAAAAATGGTGGGCTACCGTCACTTCTCACTTGAAGAACCAGCTCTTGAAACAATATCAGCCTATTTTGTCCAGAATTGTGACCTGGAAGGAAATATTAGAAAGTAAACAAGGGAAGCTCAGCATAAAGAGTCTGGTGCTGGCCTGACTGGTGTGGCTCAGTTAGCTGGGCATTGACCTGCAAAGTGAAGGATCGCTGGTTCAATTCCCAGTTCTATGTTTCTTTCCCTCTCTTTCTCCCTTTCTCCCTCTTTCTAAAATTAAATTAAATCTTTAAAAAAATAAGAATCTGGTGCGGGAGCAGAACCCATTTATGTGGGTCCTGAAACAAGAGATTTGTTGGGGTTGAGGGAACTATGAAAATCAATATAAAGGCTATCTTAGTTCTGAAAATTAAGAAAACATAATCATAAAAACATAGATAAACTCCCTCATGGGGCTTTGGATAGAGATTGCGCTTGTGTAAGTCCCTCAGTTTAAGTTCCATTAGTTGAAGGAAAAGCAATATCCATTGCAGCTTGAACTTGAGGTGAGTACGCTGAGGGACAAATCCTACTCAGCAGGCAGAGATGGAGTTACCCACTTCATGGTATCTCCAACGAACCCACAAAATAAATCATGAAAGAGGCAGAAACTTCTGTTACTTGAAGAGCTCCATTCTGAATCCCACTATGTAACTGCATTTCATCTTCCTATTTTGTAGAAAGGAAATCCAGAACGTTACATGACTTAGGGTTTACAAAGTCAGGGGCACACGAGGCTTTGTACGAATGACTGGCTAATGTCAGAATGAGCAGTTGGAACTCCTACAATCACCCTGTTTCACTCCCTCAACAGAGCCTGACCACCAATCCCTGCAGTCCAGAGGTTGAACTGGAGACAGGGTCCCTCTGAATTATTGACTCTCATTTTATATTTGGACTATTGAAACTGAATCCTGGTTCTTACCTATGACCTATGAGCCATCTTAATCTCAGTCATGTGTTTCTGTTCTTGCCCTTCAACTCCAAATCACCTTTTTCTGACATCTTGTACTTCTGCCTAAAGCACTCTGACCAGGTTTTTCACCTGAAACACCCAAGCAAGCTAGTTGTCTTAAACTGGTATTTTAAATAATAAAATATTTAAATAAGCCTGTTACACAATATTCAACAGCTGCATATATAATATTCATGTATGAAACAATACAGACATGTATTCAGTTACTTCTATATAAAAAGCCCTGTCCTTGAACTTTCCATAGGGGAATGCAGGTACTGGGGGATCAGATGACAATGTAAGTCCATCAGTATAAGGGTATTGGATTGGTCAGAGGGGAGGGAAGGCTGGATTGTGCAGATGCTGGTTAAAAGGAACCGTAAGTGCCTAGGGTTTAAATAATACAAGATGTGGGGCCCCAGCCTTGCTGTCTCCCTTCCCCTTCTTTTCTTTTTCTTACTTGCCTGACTTTCAATTGTTATGCAATTTGATGGCTTTAGGTTTGTGATTGAAGGCAGTATAGTTACTGACATTGTTGGAATGTAGCATTTATTTTCAAACAATAATTTCCACCCATGATGGTCAATGGTGCAATCTCTAATCAAACGACTCAGTCACAGATCAACAGACTCCTAGGGTATCAGTCCTGAGCATAATTGTCAAAGCAGTGTGGCTGTGAGAAAGATGAGACATTAGCTTCTTGTGGGGTTTTGTTTGGTTGGTTGTTTTCCTTCCCTTGAACCCACTTGGTACTGCCATCCTCCACATAAACAAACTCCTACCAGCCCCAGAGGGAGTGGAGTTGCAGAGGACCATAAAGGGCTCAACACTAATGAGAAGCTCTGCATCCTGCCCATCATGCAGGTTACCTAGAGCATGGGCTTACCCTCCCAGACCATTTCCAAACTTGAAGAGTAGAAATGAATTGTGCTTCCCTTTTTATCTGACACACAGCCCATGGAGTCTCCCGTGAATTCAGGATATGATAAGAGCAGAACTGCCATCTGAAAAACCCAAGAGAACCTTTCATAACCTGTATGTGTTAGGAAAGCCTTTCACAGCCTACATGTGTTGCAGTGAGCTGCCATGTTTTCTTCCCTGTGTGGTAATGAATAGCATGGAAGACTGCATTATCCCAAATACATCTTAAGTTGGACCAAAAGACTGATCCTTTAACATTAGACAGTAGAGCTACTGACCCAGTGGAAGCATGAACTCACTGATGGCATATATCACCCTTTCATAATCAGTTAAGACAAGAACCAAGTGGCTAAGTTACATCACAGAGGATGAAACAGTGGTGCTGGGATACTCTTTCAGACAAGAGCAATGTGTTCACCCATCCCTCCCACCCTGGTCTTTAGAGGTCACCTCAGGAAAAAGAAGATGAGAGCAGACACAATGAAAAAAGGCTATGAGGAGTTTAAACCTGAAACATCTGAGTAAAGCTGGACTACATGAAATTTTCTGCTATCAGAAAGAATGATTAATTTGAATTATTGAAAAAAATAAGGAAAATGACATTTCTCTTGCACCTGAATTTGTTCCCTGAAAAATATCACTAAGGGAGTTTATCAACTTTCATGCAATTGATCTATGGCTCAACTTAATTCTTTGTGTGGAGTGACTGAATATTCATGAAACTGTAGTTATACCCTAATTATGATCCTCCATCGGTATTTGAAATCCAAGCTACACAGGCATCCACGTACTCCCCTGGGGATGGGAGCTGTGTGCCTGTTTGAAAACATTGGCTGGTCTTAATAAGCTAAGCTCTAAGAAATGCATCCTTAACGCAAAAAGGTGAACATCACAGGAAAGTTGGTGCCCAGGCATACGATAGTAAAACATCTAGTGAGATTTTAAGGGAAGTATAATGTTCTAATGATATACATTATTTTTACTTAAAAGGACTGACTCTTATTCTATATTTTCCTTTAGAGTAGTTAGATGTCAGTGATATCACTTGATGAACAGAAAAGGTCTACAGCTGAAAATTTGCTGAGAAGTCAACTCACTTCCAGCTATAATACTTTATAGTATTTTTTAAATCACAAGAGAATATTTTACTGTCTTTCTTAATAATTTTGTCTTGCTAAAAATGAAATCCTATTTATTAATATTCTAAAATGTTTTTTTAAAAAGCTGTATGTTATATGCATTCTAAGATGAAATGCAGGTAGGAGTGGGAAGAAGAAGGTGTTAATTAATTAAAATATTAGTTTTGGGTGGATAACTTCAGAGGATGTCAAAGCTTAGTTCTACTAAGAGAGCCGGTGCCAAATTATACACTGTATTAACCAACATAAGTAGCATTAAAAATTAACAGCAACTCAATATTAAGTCCTGATTATATTGTCAATGAAAATGATAATTGAAAGGTTAAAATAAAGTTTGCAATAAAGAAAACAATTTCATTACTCCAAAGGCTTCTACATATTGGAGGTTTTGCTTAACGTTTTATTTAAAATTACTTTATATTAATCACTATCAACCAAAGAAATGCAGCTCGAGGAGAAAATGCATGTGGAAAGTGGTTACATGTGAGTTGAAAATTAGTGACATCAGAGACCCAGACTGGTACAGCTCTTTTTTTTTTTTCCCTCGCAACACTAAGACTAAAGATTTCAGCCCACTTATGAATTCTGGAGAACAGAACATCAGGAGAGAGCTGAGATATGGCATTGCCATTTTAAAGACTGTGCAAGGGCAAAATGTAAACAGAGTCAAGATTAGGATCCACGAACCAAGCTAAATGCATTTGAGAGACAGACGGCATTAAAAGGAGAGCATGGAAAGTCACTGCTAATGAACCATGTTTACACTTTTTACTAGATATTAATTTGTCAACTTGCACATAAAACACACACAATAATGTTAAACAATTGAACTATTTTTTTCTAATATTACGATAATCACTTCTATGATTATACCATAAATGTGACTGAACAAACTGTTTGAACAATGTAAAGAAGGCTTGTGCAACAGAACCCCATGTGATGGTGAACAAAACCAAATTGCTAAGGAAATCCATTATCGTAGTAATCAAGTAGTAAATCTGAAACAGAATAAAAGACCTATTGTCCTATTTTGGTTCAAATGAATCAAGACACTCCTAAATGAGAATGAACCTTAATTTCAAAAGCTCACTTCTAATAATGGTTCAGGAAATATTCTCAAAATTGGCATGTAATGGGAGATATAGTTTGAATTTATGGCTACAATTTGACTACCCTTTCTATTTTCTAAATGTGAACTGTGGTCAGGCCATTAAACTGATAAAATCTAAAAAATTACTCTGTCCATTGTAATATGGTTGGAGATATCTTGGCTGAGAAATTACTAAGTGACACACAGAACCTCTTTTCTATCTGTGATTAAAGGGATGAGGGATCGCAAAACAACTCTGACAGATTAAAAAGAAGAAGAAGAAAGAAAACAGAACAATAAATGTGGAACACAGCATAATTTCTAGTGTATTTTTGATTCCTTAACACATCTTGTGAGTAAGAGAGCTAAGAAACCCTGAATTCTACAAACACATTTACCCTCCTAAGTATATAAGGGGTCATTTAAGAAAATCAATGAGCATATATGGCAGACAGCTTTTGAGAATACTTTTAGCTATGCTCCCAACAGACTATTTTATCTCCCTGACTTAGGCTAAAAGACAAAATAATAGCTTGCTGAAATTTTCAGCTTTATGCCATTTGACCTCAGACTGGGATAAAGGTGCAGATTCAAGCCATCGAATTTGAGGTAAGATGTCACCTTTGAGGTCACGCTAGCAATGAGCTCTTCTACTGTTAGGTGTGAAACCATCTAACAGGCTACCACTGAAAAGATAATCCATGTAAATGGGAGTATTCCTTATGTTTTCACTGAAATGCCATGTGATGGGAAAGAAAATAACTTGGCAGTACTCTAGAGTCTAATTCACTCTTTCAACAAATGCCATGTTGAATAACATTTCTTGACAGAAATATATGGTTCTTTCAAAGATAGTTTCAAGCAAAGCAATTAGGCTCAAACTTGGGGAAATTTTGAAACAAGGATGAATCCTAACTAGCATTGAGATTATTTTTTGATAATGCCTAAAATATATGGGACAGGTGGTCTTCAAATTGTAAAGGACTGACTTGCATGTGACCCCCACCTTTTCCTTTGAGCACACAATTCCCATTCACCACCTTACTGGAATTTCTGGAAATTAAATGGTAAGAGCTGGAACCAAAAACAACTTGTTGATTGATTTGAGGAGCATGTGGGTTTTGACATGAAGGAACTACAACCGAAGCAGCCATTTGGGTGTACAAAAGAGATCAGCGCTGGGCCCAGGAAAGTCCTGGATCACAGTGTAGATGCTTAACACTTTCATTTGCTCAGATCGCCTGAGGTTGTTCTCATCAGAGACCCGTGTAAATTAACAAAAATGATGAGGCCGGAGAATTCGTTGTGGACACTAGTCTTTCACATAGTTGTATATGTCATTTCATCAGATGACTACATTTGGCTGTGTTGCTATGTCTTACAATAGCATTAATGTTAGTACAGGGTTCAGATCTGGGGAAGACGTGCGATTTACGTGTATAGGCGTCTTGCCTCTGGGAATGAGGACTGTGGATAGGGCAGCTGGGTAGAAGGTTGAAAGCAAAAAAAAAAAAAAAAAAAAAGGGTGACATGGCCAACTTCCTTCACTTCAAAACTTTCAAGGATGTCCTAGGCCAGAGGTGCATAGCTCAGCATCGCATGCAACATAGTGTTCACCTCTGAGCTTGGTCTGGGGCCAACATAAGTTAATAGAAGTGAAGTAAAATCTCTTTCTAGAATACCCACGTATGTGGGAGCTGTGTGCCAACACCAGACCTCCACCACCTCGGCTTCTCTTGCCCACATTTCACTGCCCTTGATGAGAATGTCCCAATGGGAGGACAGGGAGCTTGCCAGTGAGATAAGGTATGGTCACTAGAACACTGACTGCCATCTCACAGGGTCCTAGGGCTTCACATAGATTCCGGGTCACATGCACCCTCACCCATCTACCTAGCCCCCTTCCACCTTCAGGACTAGCCCAGAATTCCCTTCTGGCCTCACTGGGTCTGAATTGGTCATTCAGCAGTGGTTCTCTGCTGATTGGACTCTGAACTCAAACTGAGGTAGTCTTCCACACCCCTGAACCCATGGTAATGAAGGCTTTCCCTTGGTCCCCAGCTCACGGGTCCTGGGAACCATGGTGATTTCCTATGCGGGGCATAATAAACAACTCTCCAACAGCCAACTCAGCTCAGCCCGGAGGTCATTCTCTTTACGCTCTGTACTTAGTTTGTAGCTCTCACTCCCCCGCCCCTACTCAGCCAAGTCTAGTCTCATCACACTTCTTTTAACACCTAGGTTGTTACTAGGCTAAGCGCCAGCTCATTTCCACAGAAATTACTTGAACCCTCTCTCCTTCAACAGACAGCAGCTCAAACCATTAGTACCTGTATTTGAAATTTCAGCAGAGTCCAAAATTCTTAATTCTTAGTCTTGTAAAAATTTGCTTTTGCATCAAAAGCAAAATAAAACAACAAGAACAAAAATTGAATGCCTAAATGAGAGTAGGAAGGAATAATGTGCAGGCAGAAGTTACCTAATACATAGAAAAAAGACTATACCAAGCACTGAAATTCCCATCTCCTAAAACTGTCAACCAAACCATTTTAGGAACAGTAGGGATTAGCTGGGGGAAATAATCTAGAGATGGCTGCAAATAAACAAACAAAAACCCAGAACACTAACTGCACAGAGAGGTTTTATTAAAAGGATAAGCTATTATTTTGACTTTGGTTTAAGGAAAAATACACATTAGTCCTCTTCAAAAAAGAAACAAATTATAATACAATGCACATAAGAATATAAATAAAATAAGAACAATAACAAGTCTGGAAGTAAAATAAAATAGACTATACTTGGGAGTTTTTACTCCACCAGAGAAAACTACTCACAAAGTAAAGCATGAATTATGATGAGAATTAGCAACACCAATTATCCAAAGTTTCTAAAATTATATTGTTGTTGCATTTAAATAAATCCTAACATGTTACATTGAAATGTTAACTATAACCATAATTTTTAAAATAAATTGTTTGGTAAAATAAATTATCATGTAAATGTAAACTCTTTTATTAGTTTTTCAAATTTAGTCTTTTCATTTTAATCAATAACCTTGGATTTAGGAAGATTGGAGTATGAGGAAAAATTTCCACATAACACCTGTGAGATGCTTTTGATTATAATGGAAACAGAATTTAGAGTTAAAATTTAGGGGTATATAAATAATTTTATATTTACTTGTAATTTTCAAAGTATTATAACCAAATATTCCTGAACATCCTGTTTCCAATATTTTACAGTCATGTAATAAAACTAATAGCACAGCGCCTGTGTTGAAAGATACTCTTCAGAATAAAGTCATTTCATCTCATTGATGGAAACATATTTCACTTAGATAGAAATCTTAATGAATTAGGCATTTGGCTGAAAAAATCACTATCGCTGCGATACCCTCTGGTCACCAGAAGTAGATTCCTTGCAGGACAACAACCCAGGTAGTGCGATTAGAACATAAGAATGAAAGGCAAGCAGGACACGCTGTCCCTGCTACCTGCTCCTTTTCTGATGACCATTTGGCACCTTTCTTTCTATAGAGCGGATGATAAGGCTATGAAATACTATGCCTTTTGTATTAATATGATTTGAGAGACAATTAGATGGCAGTAATTAAATGGTGAATTATTTGGAAGTGAAAGAAAAAAAAAAACAGTACATATTGGTGGTTATAGAATGGGAAGAGGGATGTTAAGAATAATAGAGGAAATGGAGAAGTCAAAGAACTTATATGCATGACACATGGACATGAACTGAGGGGGTCATTGCTGGAACAAAAGGGGGATACTGGGTGGATGGGAGCAAAATGAGAAAATTTGGGACAACTGTAATGGCAAAATTAATAAAATATCTTTGAAAAAAGAACATAGTAAATGTAAAAAACAAACAGACAAAAACACTCTGCCTTTTATCCAGTGTTCAGCTGATTGGTTCGGAAACAAAATATATTGTATGCAAAGTACATAAAAGTAGCATGCTTGTCCTTAAAAGGCAGACCTTAGCAATGCTTCCTGTTGGCAATGCTTTGGCCATTACTTTAAATTCAACAGTTAGATGCATCAAGACGTAATTTCGAGCACCGTGGGTAGCTCACGAGAGCTTTCCTTGCAGCAGAGCATCCTGGGAGAATTTACGGAAGAATCTTCTTCAGTCAATCGCAATGCTGATGTTCCACATGGTTACAACATTTTTATGTCATTAACACCTAATTTACAAGTGCAAACCGTTCTAAATGTATCAGAACAGATGTAGGAAATAATTATAACTTAGATTGAAATCTTCATCTCCTTGTCACATATTTTTAACCTCTCTTAAGAAAAAAATTGTAGTAACTTATTGAAAGGGATTATAACAGGAATTTAAAAACAAATTTCCAATTGAATAAAAAGGCCCCTCAACTTAAGTTACCCATTTCTGCCAGTTTACCAATTATTGCACAGGTGGAAAACAGTGGTTGTACTGAGCTGTCTGGTTTATAATTGGATGTGTATAATACTGATAGGACAATTTGCGCCTATTTAAATAGGCTTTTTCATGGATGCCCCCATCATAGCCCTTGGACATGACATTTAATGCTTTGAGAATTCCTCAAATTTTGTTTTCTAAAGGGAGATTATTTTCCTTGACTTGGCATTTAATTTGCTACGCATATGAAGACAAACACCAAAAGGAAATACTGTAGCACAATGCAAACAGCCAAACAACTTGATGTTTACTATCTTTTATCAGGACCCTATTAATAATGTTTGAAAAATCTAATCTTCATGGTCCAAAAACTAACACAGTCCCACCCCTTAACCGTAAACAGATTAAATGCTTGAATCAACAGAATGACCACTTGTCCCAGATTTGAAGAGAAACAACACATGTGATTGGATGTGATGACCTGGTCCTCATTCAACATCCATGCTCAGTGCCCAGTAGTCAGCATGTCTCATCATTTGCTGCCCTGAACCCTGGACTACCCAAGTCTGTCCCAGAGGGTGTGGCTCTGGCATAAAATATAGTATGTATGTTGGCCTGAGGCCATCTTCCTGTTCAATTTCAATTCTTCTATCCATATTTTGAATTTTAGTACCTCATATTTATTTTTCTTCCCATTCATATTCCTCTCTTACTACACACCCCCAAGTCAATACTGTAAGGTTGCGCCAACCCTTCTGACATTCCATCGATCTTCCTAGTATTGTCTGCATGAACTTGGTTAGGAATATTGTTATTCAATACCTACTATTACACTTAAAACTCAATTTTGGGGGGTGGGCATTAGCATGTTCTCATTTAGTGTCTGAAGATGAAACAGAGAAAGAGAACAATGAAACATTCACTTATGCAAAGTGTTAGTAATCTGATTTAAGGTGACACCAATACTCACTTTGGGGAGGGGATATATGCTCACAAATTTAATTGTCTTTGCAAACCTCATCTCAAGGTAAATGGAGTTATTTCCCCTATAATTTATGCATCGATAACAACCATTCTCAGGAGGCCCTTCATTGTGTTTATATAGGTAGCTCTGAACAAATGACAACGAAAAAAAAATACAAGTGTTCCTACCTTACAGGAAATTAATGCAGATCCTGCCACTGGATTTCATATCTCTGCAACAAAAAGTGAAAACATAAAATGTGAATAGTTAGTTACATTATGAAAAAAGCAGTATTTTTCAAGTAAGCAAAAACTAAAACAATGTACTCCCTTCTCAGCAGAGATCTGTGTCTAGCAGAGGAAACAGAAAGATATCACAGAGCTGTTGATTAAGAGTAAAATAGATGGGAGAATAATAAGTTGATGATAATATTTGGGGCAGTCATGAAATGAAAACATCTAGACATGTAATATTAACTAACATACGCCTGTAAGGTGCATTTCAGGTTTGTGTTAGACATTTTTCTTTTTTTTTTCTTTTTTCGTTTTTTTTAATTTTATTGTTGTTGTATTACATCCATCCCCTTTTTGCTCATAAAGACATTTTTCTTAACATTAAGATTAACCTGAATTTCCATGTACCCATATCATATAATGATATTCATCATTCCTTTGTTATTTTAAAATTCTATTTTTAGACATAGTTTACAAAATATTGTATAGCATTCAGTGGACCAGTGGAATACATCTGGCATCGCCTTTACATGCGAGATCTCCATCCTTCATGCATTAACCGTGGTGGCAATCTAATTTGGGTTTCTGCCCCTCCCATTCCTACCTCCAACCCATAGAGACTGCAGAATACTTATTAGTGTAAAAAATTATCTTCCAAAAAAAAAATACTTTTTCATCAGACATCTAATTTTACTTGTCCACTTTTAATATTGAGTGAGTGAAAGACTGTCAGGAAATGTCCTCTTGAGCGACAAGAGGCATTCTTTGTGCCCGTGAATCAGTTGTAAGCTGTGCTGTATCTGAGTGTTCACAGATAAAGTGCCAAATGCATACCTGTAACTGGAATAGCAATTTTCTCTTATGCTTCATATAATAGGTGTCAAAATTCTCTAATTCCTTTGTTTTGTCTTAAATGAAAAAGGTTAGGTTGTGAGTAAAATTCTGTTTTGATAGCTTGAATCTTTGGAATAACCCCCACAGGCATTAGGAGGAAGCCAATCTAGTCAAAGCAATGTTTAGAAAATAGAAGTTTGTACCTTGTCATTATATTTCACATTTTCAACTAGACCTGCAATGAGAACACTAGCTTCCTTTTAAAAAAAAATTCAATAGATGCTTTTCATTTGTGCTTTTTAAACTATTTTTAAAATTATATTTTACATAATGTGACATATAAATTGCACACTGTGGAAAGAATTGTCTGCCTCCCTGAATGAAACCATTTTAGTCTCAAGAGTTTTATTATCTGTTAAAATCTCTTTAAATATAGGCATTCAATTTTACATTACTTGACATTTATGGTGAAGCTATTTTACAGCAGCAGGTTTCTGAACAGACAAGATCACAACAAACATTCATGATTATATGACAAGCAAGATTTAAAAATATGGGGAAAGAATAACCTAAATATGCTGGACAGTTCACATATATGAACATATCTAATGTAACTTGGGTTTAGAGGTCCAGTAATAGGTTGTATGTGCTTGACAAATACAATTATGATGTATGTTTATTTTTGTCTTTTAACAACAGTAATCAAAGCTATCCACTTTTGACCGTAAAGCTAAATTATTTAATATTACAACTTGAGAATAACACCCTGACTGCTGTGGCTCAATGAATTGAGCAGTGGTCTGAGGACACAAGTGTCGCTGGTTGGATTCCCAGTCAGGGTAACATACCCAGGTTGCAAACCAGGTCTCCAGCCAGGCCCCTAGCTGGAGGCAGATGAAAGGCAACCATACACTGATGTTTCTCTCTTTTTCTTCCTCCCTCCCTTCCCCTTTCTCTAAAAATAATGAATACAATCTTTAAAAATGTTTTCTAAAAAAACTAGAATAGCAACCTGCATTTGTAATGTGAAATTCTTGATGTTTAAGGCTGTGGGTTTTTTTTTTGTTTTGTTTTGTTTTTTTTAAGAAAAAAACAACAGCAACTTTGCTAGTTGAACTGATGAGAAAGACAGAGAAACACACTTTAATTATGCAGCCATTGCAATCTATCCATAGGCTGGAAAGTACCTCCTCTTTTACTTCAATGATACAAACGTACAGATCTTGGGCATAGTTTCCAATATGCAAAGATACTACATTTAACATTTTTATGTCACCCTGGATCAAACTTCCAGCTTAAAATACAGCTTGAAGAAACTGGGGGAAGGAGGTTCTGCAACTAGCATTTTTCACAACTGGCCCATGAGCCTGATGTATGACAATTTCAACTGGGATTTTTATGAAAAGGAAATAAAACAATTCACCACCAGATTTTAAATTACACAGAAGAAACTATATGAAACTTCTATCCATCAAGTGGCCACTGAAAAATGAGGTAATTACCTAAAATAATTTGCATGTTAAAAGCTAATACTGTATTACTAAGTAAAGTCCAGTTGTGAAAGCAATGCATAATTTCCTGATTAATGTCTCATGCACAATATTCCTCCATGCTCTGTCAGAGCCTAAATAACAATACGGCCAATCAATCAAATTTTTAAAAAACCACTCAGATAAGAAATGAGTTCAGCCTTAAATCATGACTTGAACTCAGTCAATTCTAGAGTTATGACAACCAATCCCAGTATATTGTGTTTTTAAGGCAACGCACTTAGATTTTAACTGGTATAATTACAGTTTTTAGTGATTCAGGATTAGTGTGTGAAGGCAAAAAGACCCCCCCACCACCATTTTCAGTTTGTAAAATGTCATCTATTAAGCGACTGAAGAAAATGTACACAGCTCTGCCAAAATTTATGGTAAGTGTTATTTATTCAGGAACACTGGGACTTTTACTGGGCAAATTTCACCAAATATGGTCAAATTTCCTACGCAAATTTGATGGAATATTTCTCTTCTCGGTGGACAGAGGAAATGTTTCTTCTAGAAGGTGAATTCATCTCCTCTGTCAGCAGAGTCAGGTGTGGTTGTGGACAAAGGGGAGCAGGTGAGGCCAACTCTTGCTAACAGAAGGGCTGCAAATACTGCTTGGAGGCACTAAACAAACTCAAAAACAGATTCCCAGTGTTCCACTACTCTGTTCCTGCGTAAACTGCGGCATTCCTTACAATATTTTTTAAAGGTTTTATTTATTATTTTTAGAGAGAGGGGAAGGAAGAGAGGCAGGGAAGGAGAGAAACATCCATGTATGGTTGCCTTTCATCTGCCTCCAGCTATGGATCTGGCTGGAGACCTGGCTTACAACCTGGTTATGTGCCCTGGCTGAGAATCGAACCAGTGACCTTTGGGTTGGCAGGCTGGCACCTTATCCACTGTGCCACCAGCCAGGGCCTCTTTACAATATTAAAACTATTTATGGAACTTTTTAAGAGGCTGGATTTTTCTGTCTTTGTTGGTAGGAAAAAGGATGGGGAGCAGAGGGAAGTTTCTCTAAAGCCAACATGCATTTTGTTGTTGTTGTTGTTGTTGTTGTTGTGGGAAATGGGCAAATGATGAAAGAATGCCCAATGGAATGTGTTCATGATTATTTTGACCCAGTTAGAATACTGACGCTCCTTTGGCTTCCTCTCAGGGAAGCAATAATATTTGGCAAGTGAAGAAAGCATGTTTTGAGGGAAGACGGACTGTTCTGTGTAGGCTCTACTACTTACTATGAACTTGGGTGAGTTACTCAATCCCTTTAAAGCCTGCTTATTAACCTAAAAATGGAACAGTAAAACACTCTACTGGGAAGTTGTAACTACTGACTGGAACCAATATGAGTCACTAGTACTAGTCAAGTGACTGGTATCAATCACTTAGATTAGTGACCAGTACTGGTAAGAACTGAATATAAAACACAGAACATATCATTGGTGCAGTTATTAAATCACTGATTTAACCTCATACCCATTTACTAATCTTTAACATGGAAATTAAAACAGTACCCATGTGATATACCAGTTGTGAGACTAAAAGGATTAATAAACCTACACTTTTTGTAACAGTGTCTTATATGTAATAAGCCCTCAAAATATTAATAAATTAACTATTTGTAGACACTTGCCACATTTAAATTAAGTAAAATGTGAAACGTCATGTGAATGATATTTCAAGTCGTGCTCAATAGCCACCCATGTAGGCTAGTGACTCTCGTACTGGACAGCACAGATTAAAACATTCTTATCATCTCAGAAAATTCTTTTGGATGGTGATAAGAGATACAAACTTAAAGATTTGTGGGAACAAACATCCATTCTTCATATTGTTAGGGAGTGGAGAGAATAGGATGAAGAACAAACAGTGTAATTTGTAGGAGATGATTAACATGTACTTTACATAACTTCCTATCATTTCAGGCTGTTTGAGGTATGCTTCCTTTACATTTAGACATGTAGTACTTTACGAAAAAAGTTTTATCTCAATGTGGTTTTAATTTGCACCTCTCTGATGACTAGTGATATTGAGCATCTTTTCATATGTCTATGAGCCATCTGTACATCCTCCTGGGAGAAGTGTCTATTCAGATCCTTTGCCCATTTTCTAAATTGAGTTGCTTATCTTCCTGTCGTTGAGTCATATGAGTTCTTGATATATTCTGGAAATCAAACCCTCCTTCAGTATATCACTGGCAAATATGTTCTCCCATATAGTCAGTTCCATTTTCATTTCTTTAAATATTTTATTTATTATTTTTAGAGAGAGGGGCAGGGAGAGAGTCAGAGAGGGAGAGAGACATCAATGTATGGTTGCCTTTCACTTGCCTTCATCTACGGACCTGGCTGGAGACCTGGCTTGCAACCTGGTTATGTACCCTGGCTGGGAATTGCACCAGTGACCTTTGGGTTTGCAAGCTGATGCCTATCCAGTGAAACCACCAGCCAGGGCCTCCTTTTCATTTTGATGGTGGTTTCTTTAGCCAAGCAGAAGCTTTTTAGTCTGATGGAGTCCCACTGGTTTATTTGTTTCTTTATTTCCATTGCCTTGGGAAATCTATCAGCAAAAATATTACTACATGGGATATCTAAACTTTCCCTGCCTATGTTTTCCTCTAGGACTTTTATGGTGTCACGATTTATATTTAGTCTTTTATCCATTTTGAGTCTATTTTGGTGTATTGTATAAGTTGGTGGTCTAGTTTCATTATTTTGCATATACCAGACCAATTCTCCCAATAAGGGGGGAAAGTGAAACAACTATAATAGAATAACTATAAAAATAATAAAAATAATAAAAAATTAAAATTATAAAGTTTTAATTGTGAAACTATAAACTTTAAAGCTATAAATATTTTACAAGAGTGTGACACTAGTTAACAAGGAAAGAGTTATTCAAACTATCAAGTCAACAGAAATGTGCAATGTAGAATTCACTTGAATAACAAATTAATTTTTGAAAAACTTTAAATAGGCCTCTGAGTGATATCCCAATGATGAAACTTTCCAGGGCTTTGGTGATCTAAATATTGATTTCAGAGAGTACACGTGTTAGGAAAATGCAGACCCTTTAGAAAAGTCTAAATTTCCCTCTGCTCCCCATCAACAGCTATATGCAAATATGTTTATCACTAACAAATAGTACCAACAGAAAACAATTATAGCACCAATTTCTCAAGAGACAATGACCTCCCTTATTTCAAAACCCCGCGGCCATATTTCCACATTCTCATTACTATGATTCTGAATTTCTTTGGAATATTTGATCCTTTCACAAAACATTTGTATATCAACTCATTATGTTGCCCACCTGAAACTAGTATGTCAATTATATTGCAATAAAAATAAGTACATATCTAAAAGAGAAATAAATACATTACTACATGAAATAAAAGAGGTTAAAAATCATTTCCCAATTGGTGGTCCAATGTGCTTGTTAACTATTGACAAAATAACCATTCCTATTACTAGTAAAAGGGATAATATTATAATTATGGAGTTTTCCTTATAGTTGACTTCTCATACTCTTTTAAATATTACTGCATACATTGGAACATAGCAGTGTTCCCCTAATTTATTTAATCATCTAAACTATTTATCATCTTGTAAAACTAGGATTTTATGGAATGACTTTGGGGAAATGGCGGGGACAAAGAGATATTGTAGATTAGCCATGATTCATAGTATGGTAAGACAAAAAATGCTACAATAAGCCTGGAAAACTAGAAAGCTGGTAAAGTGATCATTAATATTGAACTATTATTTATATTATCTTATTGTCATCACAAAGCCAGAAAAAAATCAACAGCTTTGTGGATGATGATCAATAATGTTTAAGATAAAATCACATTTCATTAAAAAAATTGACTTCTGAAGTTTAGTAAGAATGTATAGCTTACATCAAGGAGAAGAATAATGACATCATTTAATATTATAAAAATACAATTTATCTCATCTATTAGACTTGTACTTCCATTACTTTTTCATCCTAGAGATCATAAGAAGCTTGTGAAAACATGATTTTAACAAAATTATTGGGAGACTATACCATGGCCTAACACTAAGAGCTAAGCATTTGGAATTGGATTATTTCTTTAAGTGTTTAAAAGGACATGAACAGTGAAGTATTATTATTCACATACTCAACTCCACTGGAAAGTAACTGAGGTTTAAGAATACAGTTTTATAGCTCTGTACCAGGACTCAGTGTCAAAGTCATGATTAATGCATAACCCTCTGATATCTCATAATTTGGTTCATTATCATCTTTAGTTGATTTATTTATCTATTATCATTTACAATTAGGACCATGCCAGGCATGTAAACTCACATTTGAATAAGTTTTAAAAAGACAAGTAAAAATTAACTGGTTATATGAATTGCAAATTGTAATATCTATGTCAGAAAGGTCACGGTTATGATTATATTGTTTTCTCTTTGCTCTAGAAATTTTAAATTTTAATCAAGATTAAATGACAGTTCTCTGTAATTTAGAAAATAAAAACTGAATTTTATATTTATGCATGCATATCTTTGTCTAATTGTTCATGTTTCATCTTAGCACTGTATATCAGGTTTACTAATTATTAGATTTTCTCAGAGTTGGTGTTCTATGTAAAGCATAAAAGAGAAATTATATCAACTTCACATATAAATAAAACAGTATTAACTTAAAAATAACCCATTTCTCTCATTGATATAGGCTTAAAGTATATATAGTTGTTTAAAAACAAAACCCACACTTTGTGCTTGTATTAAACTATCACCTCCTTAATGATATTTATTTGATATGCTTGTTACCTTTCATTCTGTCCTCAGAGAATTCTTGTGAATGTTTTCTGCTCAATAAATTTCTTTTTTTTATATATATATTTTATTTTTTATTATTTCCAGAGAGAGAGGAAGGGAGAGAGACAGAGAGGGAGAGACACATCAATTTATGGTTGCCTTTCACCTGCCTCCAGCTACAGACCCGGCTGGAGACCTGGCTTGCAACCTGGTTATGTGCCCTGCCTGGGAATCAAACCACGACCTTTGGGTTCCCAGACCAGCACTTTATCCATTGCGCTACCAGCCAGGGCTAAATTTCTAAAACCATTAAAAACAGATATAATTTCAATAGGTCAAGGCTATATTTTTTTAATGTGACTGTTTTAGATATTTGTTTTTCTTCTCTGCATAAAAATATCCCTAATTTTCTGGGCTTCATATGAATTTACACAATGTTTATGAGCAGGAATACACATACTAAGAACAGCATCCAAAATAATGACCTAGGTTACACTTCCTATCATTTATATATGTTCTATTATAACTGAGTATTAACATTAATCCTCATTACAGTCTGATAATAATAGTAAAAAATAATTACAGGGAAAAACAACAGTGATTTCTATATGCACACTGTTTGCAGTGCTTTCTTTATATTATCTTATTTAAATCTCATAATAATACCTATGAGAAAAGTGTTGTTAGTTTCATTGTTTGACAGAGAAGAAAATTTGTGCAAGAGTTTAAGGACTTTGCTCAAGGTCACGCAGCTAGAAAGTGGAGGTTCCAGGATTTGAACCCAAATAATTCAGCTCCAAAATCCACGATATTAACCAATACCCTTGTTGGTTAGGTAGACTAGTTGCTTTCAAATCTGTCTTACCCGTGAGAAAACTGAGGATCAGGGTTATTAATTTGCAAGTCAGGAACTGAACAAAAGTTCTCTGAGTAAAAGCCTAGAGTATCGTTTTAGGTCATTGTTCTGCATTAATCTTCTGTTCCCCTAGGAAAGCTATTCTGGGGGTACCTTTCCTATTTTTTTTTTTTTAACACAGACCTAGAAATACCTTTATAATGAGTTGAGGACCGGTGCACATAATCCCTTTCTGATTTCAGAGAGTAAACCTGTTAGGAAAACGCAGACCCTTTAGAAAAGTCTAGAACGAGGAAAGTCTCTCATGAACCAGCTGCAAACTGACAGACGCCATCAGCGAATCACAATCCTCAAGGAACAGCTGGAAGATGCTAAACTGACGGAGCCTGAGTGAAGCTGAGCCCCATGGCAGAGTGAGTCCCAAGGCCAGGCCCAAAAGGAAAGCACCTTTCTTCTCCCCGGCTCCTAAAGGCAAGCCATGTAGAATAAACTCCACTCCAGATGGTGACTTAACCTCAATCTTCAAAACGTTACCTTCGCCTGGAAGTGAAGCTGGTGTGTTTTATTTTCTCTTCAGCCCTCCTGTGATTCTACAAGTTTGCCAATACCCACGTGTGGGAAATGACCCTATTCCTTTCTACCTCTGAACTAGTCTCAGCCATGACTGTTCATCACAAAAAGCCACCATTTGTAGAAAGTAAATCAAGGTAGAAGTGGAATAAGAGATGTATTTCAGGTTTCCTAGCTTGGCTTCTTTTTAAGGGTCATGGGGTCAGTGAGGGGAATGAATATGTATTTTAAGTTTACTGTATATTGAATCTGTACTAATATTATGATAGAAACTGAGTTTACTTCTTAAAACAATCCCACGAAACAATACTATTATCCCTATTTTCCTGATGAGACTCCAACATGAGAAGTTCAGTGGCAGAGGAGAGATCACAGTGTGGCCTATTCTACATGAAAGTGATCACTACACACTAAATTCAAATACTGCTCAATGAAGGCACGATGGGGTCTCAAGCATATGACCACATGCAAATATTTGCTGAGACGCTGAGAACTGCATAGTTAGGCAAATCTGATATCATAAATCAGCACATGCTCTTTCATTGCATAAAAATTATCTCTTTTAAATGCAATCTGATTAAAATGGGAATGGGCTGAATTGTGTTACTGATTTTGGAGATGAGGGTGCAGTATGACTTATCTGTGATCACATAGTGATCAAATTTGAACAGAAGCTTCTAATTTCCTAAGTCATTATTATTTCTTCTTTGAGTTAGGATAAGAACAGGATGTGAATGCTTCAGAAATAAAGTCATTACCAATATCACTATTGAAGCAAAGTCTTGGTGGAAGACATTATTATGAAATAGCCCAATGAATATCATGGGGTCATTGGGTTATAGGTCATATTTTATGTGTTGCATTTCAACTGACATAGACAATGAATATATTTTTATTAGAAATGTAAAAATATTTGGAATACTATTTTTTAATCAAAATACTTAAAATAGACTTTACTTTTTAAGTTTAAAAAGCACAATTAACCTAGCACAGTTGAGTAAATAAAAATAGAAGAGTATTAAAATGTGTTATTATCATCATCAGTGCCCTCCAGCTCTCGTTTTTCATGTTTGTCACTTGTGTATATCATTCAGATGTTCTTATGTATTGCATATGTAGTACATAGTTTTATACAACATATTTCTGTATCCATCGATATACACATATACACATGGATTAACCTCATTCTTTTTCACAGCCCTAGAGAAATAAAATTTCAACTTTTCAATCTAAAAATAATGCTGCAATAAATATCCTCATATACTTGTCTGGTTGTATCATTATTTCTAGAGATTTATACAGTTCAAAAAGATATGTGCAAAAATACTTATGGGCATTTTCTTCACCATGTCCTCCTCTCCCTGACCCTTACTCCCCGCCAATTAAAATTTACTTTAACAAAATGTGAAGCTCTGTAGAGGCATTGTTCATCTGTTCACAACTGTAGTCTTGACAAGTTCAGTTAATCATTCCCTGTCAGTTTCTTTATCAGTAAAATACAGATGAAAACAGAGCTTATAGCAAAGGGTATTGAAAAATTACATTAGAGCAACTTACACTGAATAAGGACTCCATAAAAGTCACCTCTAAACCAAAATAATTTTTAACTATCTAAAATCTGAGTATGATATAAAGTGTCAAACTTTCCTTTTTTTACCAATAAAAAACTTTACAAAATAGTGCAAATCTGTCCACTGATTTGAAATGCCAATTTCAATATATATAAAATTTATAAAATTCTCTTTGCTGATTCTGAACAATGTATTTTTGTTTCATTAACTTTTGTACCATAACTATACTATAAAACAGTGTTTTTCAAGAATAGATAATGTATGATAATATACACAAATAAGAAATACCCATTACTATATCTAGGAAGCCCAGCAATAATAATACATACTTTGATAATCTTATAGACATTTGGAGGTAAATAACCTTTTTACTTGAAATTATAAAATTAGGAGCAAACTGAAAACATGTCAGTCTGCATATGTTACCTCATTGCACATCAATGACAAATAACAACAAACAGAAAGGCACATTTGAGATGTATTAACATGTATAAAAAAGATTTCCAATCCAGTGTGTAATATTTTTAAAACTGCTAATTAAAGAAATTATCAGTATATCTGTATTTCAGTTGAGTTTTTATGGAATCTCCATTCAGTATTTAGATTTATTTTTTTAGTTATTGTTATGAGAGTTACCCAAACATTGACACACATAGGAATAAACATGCATATTCACACACAAAAATGTTAGTTAAAAAGGGACATGTCATAGTTGAAACGGGACAAATCCCAGTGTTCTTGATGCTTATTACTTAATCCCACCCACCCCCCACCTTTGATAAACCTATTAAGATGCTGGTTCTGTCAGTCTGAGTTATTTTCAAGGGTTCTCCTTTCTAATAAGGTCAGTTACACTAGAAATGTTACGTTATTATACAGTCACAGATTTTCCATGTCTTTCTATAAATACTGTGAACACCTGTCCTACAAGATAATGACATGTAAAGAATTATGCATGTTCTACTGGTCCTTCACTAACAGAATTTTGTCAAATAACCTTATTTTACTTTCACAAGGAATTACATCCATGGTGTTTATGCATAGATGAGCCCCTTCCCCATGGCACAACAGTGGTGCAAGGAAGCCCACAATGTTACAATGTGAATTGAGAAAAATAAATCTATGGTCAGTGGTATTTACATTGGCATCAGAGCTGGACACAATAGTTTGTACTGTCATCTCTCTCCCTTGGGGTTCTTTTTCACCAGGAATGCAGAGCCAATACCTTCTCTCATTTCTTCTAATGCTTATTCCAAACATGCACCAGTATTTTGGACCCCTTCCTTATCATGTCTAGAGAAAAATATTTTCTTGTATATATTAAATTTGAGGCTATGCCTCCATCTACTCAGTCACTGAGCTAAGTGAGAAGGCATTTTTACTTTTACCCTCTCGGACACGCCCTCCTTCCTGATTCATTCCCTAATACTTGAAGCATTAATTACTCACTCCTCTATATTATCCCTACTACCAAAGTCTATGTCTTTCATGCGTCTTCTATCAAAAGTCTAGTTACTCCTTTGCTGATCTGTCTTCTCTAGAAAAATGTAATTCCTTACAAATTGAGAACACAGCAATGAGTGAAAGAGATGAAGTTCCAATCCCATGAAACTTACAATCTTAGAAGAAATAAATAATAATATAAGCATGCAAAAAATATGTAAAGATATAAATGGTAAAACAATGAGTAAATAAAACAATATAGAGCATAACATGTAAGAAGAAGGAAATGAATGGATGGCCCTGATGCACAAAAGAAAGAAATAATGACCTCAGTAAGGTCCTTAGGAAAAGTGGCTCTGAAAGACATGGAAGCTGAGTTCTAAAAAATGAATCACTATGGGTATTTATGGAAAGAGAATTAGCTAGATCAGACAGTGCCTGGATCATGGGAAGAACATTAAACATTTCTTCCTAAGTTCAATTCATTTTTTCTGACAATATTACTTTAGAACTTATTATATGCCGAAATTTAATCATGAAAATAAATTATCTTCCCTCAGTAGAATTTCTACAATGGAAGAGCAAGTGAGGATAAAACAACACATAATAGATAAACATAATAAATAAACTAATTTCAGGTATTAATAGAGTCTGCAAAGACAATATAGAAAATCTTGATGGAGCAGAGGTGGCAGCCATCGTGGCCTCTCTGAGCAGTAAAATTGATCCGAGCACTTGAAAAGATGAAGGAGTAAATGAAGCGGGTAGGTCCCTCCACTGAGAACTAGAAGTGTAAATATACATAATTTTTTTTTTAAGTCATGGACAATCTGAAGAGCAACAGAACTTGAAAAACACTATTTTCTACTCAGTTGGTCTCACTGGCCATTGTAAAATAAAAAAGGAATTATCAGGAGGAATTATGTTATCATCAAGATAATTCTTTCTCATTTTAGCTATGTTTTTTATCATGGAGATTACCAATTGCAAAGTGTATTGATGTGACTTCAATCACATTTTGCTGCCTGGATGTTATTGAAGATTTCTATGTTCTCTTTTCAAACTTGACTCTCGCCACGAATGAAAAGATTCATTTGTGACCAATGAATACATTTTAATGATAAAATTTCTGAAAGTTTATTTTCCTGATACCACAGGGGTTACAAATGATCTAGTCATAGATTAATAGATATTACATTAGAGTAGAAATATTATTAAGGTTGCCCTGACTGATAATTCTATCACAAATAAAATAATCTTTTAAAATGGAGTAATAAACCAGCTTAATTTCTATGTTATATGCTCAACAGTTGAAAAATATTACCGGAAATTAAAATGCACAAAGACTGATCTTAATGTTTAATATGAATAAAGCCATAAAATAGAAAGAAAATAATGCTCAGTAATCTTCCAGCTTAGCCTGAGAACTCCAATGCCAAATTACTTTAAAGAATCAATTCTGACAGAATGTGTATATATATATATATATATATATATATATATATATATATGGTAGTACTTTATGCACAAGAGTCTTGTGTACATTAAAGGAAAGGATTACATTTAATGTGGTATTTTTGCACACATGAAAGAAGAGCTCTTTTCTGAAAATGAGGTAAATCAGAATTCCTCAAAATCAAAATCAAAATACAACAAGTCTGCATACGAACATCATACTATTGAACAAACATAGTTAGATTTAGAGATTCTATATACAATTTTCCTTAATTACCACAGTAGTTTTCTCTCCAAATATGTTTTCAAAGACTATTACCCATGTAGTAATGTTCAGAAAAGTAGTGATAGATTTACAAGTGTGTTGACGGTGCCATATTAAAACTATAAGCTCTAGAGTAGTGATGTTTTTAAGAAAAATGGCTTCATAAAAACAACAACATGGAGCCTAGCACAATATAAAATACTATAATTGGTATGCTTTTAAATGTTTGTATTTATGAGGCTAGGATATATGGGAGCTCAAATATTACATAATCTCTTTTTAAAGAATATAAAGGAAGTTGTGTGTTCAGAAAACTTATAAAATATTGTCTTGGAATTCCAGTAGGCACATTACATACCAAAGTATATATAGATCTGTGCTAAAGGGAAGGTGAGACCTCTTCTTTCACTAAGGAGGGGAAGCCACACAGAAAACTTAAAGGAGAGAGATTATGTGGTTTTTCAAACATCAATCTTTGTCAGAAATATGACAGCAGTGGCATTCCAATATAGGTGTGAGAGAAATTAGGATTACCACTTTAAAAAAGGAAGAACCAGACAAACCTAATATGCTTTCCTCTAAGTCTCAAATTATGAGAGCTAATTCAATGACCATTTTAAAAGGAAGAGAATATCATTTAAAGTTTGTGATGATAAATCTATGCCAGTCAAATGTTGTAGGAATTTGGAGACATGTGGTAAACTTCAAATTTTGACAACTCACACAGCCACTGAACTTGTCAAACTTTAGAACTGTTTTTTCACAAGGTAAAACTGACCTCCTTCAGTTTAGGTTTATTCTTCAAAATGTGAGGAAGTGCTAATTATTCCAAGGCAATATGCTTTTAGTGTTGGGACCTTATGACATGTCAAGCATTTCCATTCCTGTTACACATAGTTTTGAGGAAGAGATTGGGGAGAAAGAAATGTACACATAGAGGGTACCAACCATGAGCCAACACCAATCTCAGCACAATGTACATTTTTGATCATTTTCACAGTATATCTCTGGCTGGTTATTATTATTCAGCTGAATATTATTATAGTTGGTTGAATTAACTCTACAGCTTGTCAGGGTCATTGCTGCTACATTACCACTTATGGCTTGACTCTCACATCTGCATTTTCCTCAGACACTGTGATCTTTTTGCTGAACCTATACTGTCTCACCACAATTAGAAATATTGATTAGACCTCAGTGCCATTTCTCAATAATGTGTTAATTCTAGACTATCTTCCTTGGAAGGTAAGGGGAATGGGCGACAGTTTAACAGGAACAAACACTGCTGATTTTCAGCACGAGTGCCAGCAAACTGGTTAGTATACAAATATTCCCCGGGCTGCACTGTATAGTTATGTTTTCAACATACTCATTTGCTTCACAGCAGAATGAGATTATCCAAGAAAATCAATCTACTTCTATTAGAAGTCATGAATAATGTCCAAGAGTGTGTGTGTGTATGGGTGTGTAGACGCATACGTACATTATCTGCCTTGGAAATGGTTGCTGGGTGTGAGGAGTTCTTTAAGAAATGATCGTCTGTACTAGAGTTGTCCAGGATGGAACGTGTTTTTAGGAGCATGTGCTGAACTGCTGATTGAATCGCTAAAGGGAGACACACATTCCTGCCTGGACTTGCCAATGAGAAGCATGAGGAGTGTAAATCAAAATTTAAAGACTAGAATGTATTTGAAAACTTTCCTAAATTTTGAATATGCCTCTGATGGGAACGATAATTAGAATAATAGATGTCTTATGATAGGAAAGGTGTTATATGGGAGGGTTGCTTCTCATATGGCTTTCTGCATGAGACCTGTATCACATATCGGAATATAATCTTAAAGCTATCTTAGAGTAGGTAAAAAGGTTCAAAGTCTTGAGATTAATGGTTTTTAAACAGGAAATTATTTTTAAAACATGAGGAACTGCTCTGCCATGCCACTTGGCTATGAAGTTGCAATGGTCAAAGTAACTACATTATTTCTGAAATGGAAATGAGTATTAACTTGGACATTAAAAACTAGTACACTGCCCTGGCCAGGTAGCTCAATTGGTTAGAGTGTCATCCCAAAACCCCAGGGGTGCAGGTTCAATCTGTGATCAGGGCACATACAGAAATCAACCAATGAATGCAATAATAAATAATAAATTGATGTTTCTTTCTCTCGAAAAGCAATAATATTAATGAAATATTCATAACCCATATTAATAATTATATATACTTTGTTCTGGAGCCCAAAAGATATTCTAAAGCTCCAAATGTGAGATATATATATATATATATATGCACACACATACACACACTTTTCAGATTATATATGTATTTGTGACTTTCCAAATGCCATAAAAAAGCAAAAAAAATTATACTAATGTTCCTTTAGATACAGACTTATGAAGAAGGACTAAACAAAATATTACACATGTGATATTTTCTAGATCAATAATGCCATTTCTTTGCAACGTCTTCAAATAATCTATCTTCTTCTAAGAAACAGATATACCTGAACCTTTGCTTGTCCACCATAGTACTCTGAGTTACTCTAGGAATACAATGTCAAACAGAAAACAGCCTATAGAATTTACACTAAACATTTCACATATCACATTTCAGCCTTCATATAAATCATTTCAATTATATCTCATGCTTTGAGAAGCTGACTGTCCAGGCAAGACTTTAGTATGTCAGTATTACTTTTGGGTTCTCATTGGCATTATTAAACAATGAGTAATACTCATTTGACAGCACAATTGACAATTGTTTATTTGCTCCTAGGCTTTGAGATATTCTAGAGGCTAAAACATTTTATAATCTTTCCCAAATCCACAGAATATAAAATGAAAACAGAGATGTGTGTTAACTAATCTATTTTGTCACCGCTATAATACGGATTTCAAAGACTGATTATATATTCGCAAAGTTGGATTCACGTGTATGTGAATAGACAAGTATTTTTAAAGTATAAAAAATGTATTTAATAGTACAAATGGGTATTCTAAAGCATTTTAAAAATTGAATTGTTACATAAGGCATAAAAATCAAGACATTTCAGAGTAATGAATTATTAATACTTTAAATATTTTATGCATCGAATTTAAAATGTACACCATTTTTACTTTGCTAAATGTATAAACCTTGAAGGTATACAGATATAGAAAGCTGCATGGTGTCACTGAAACACAAATTAAAATGTAATTTTCAGATGTAAAACAACCTTGAAGATTCAGTAATTCATGCATTCCCGTTTTATATTTTTGGGGCTGAAGATTGCTTCATTTTATTCCAGACTGTATCAAAGCACATACACATAATAGATTGCCTTTATAGCATAAGGCAGCCTATCAATAAAATGTAAACTATCAAGTTAATCTTTATACTCCTCCAGAAAGAATGAGTTATGAAAACTCGAGTAATACCACAAAAATGTACATATGAACAGCTATTAAATTTTTACACCTCAGTAATTAGGCAGCAAAGACCAATCATTTAAAACTTGGAAAGAAAAGTATCTATAGAAATTTACATAAGTTTTATATATTTCAGTTTTGGTAATGTTAGCTTAGATTCATAACGCAGTAAGAGGCATATAAACCTAGTCCAGTGGGATAACCCAAATGCATAGAGTATTAGGAAAAATACGGTTGCGGAGAAGCATTTTTTGTAAGTAGCATCAATGTTTATATGAATACTGACACTATCTAAATGACAATGTGACAGTCTGAGATGTTGAACTGCTCCAGTATGTAGGAAGAAGAGTTTAAAGATTTCAATACAGAAATAAAACCAATAGTGAGGTCAGCTTATAAGGAAAATCTGGAGTAGGTCAAGAATGTCCTTTTATCCTTTGCAATAATGTTCTAGGTATCCTAGGTTGTCCCTCTAGTTCCTCCTGGTTTTTCTATTGCTTTCATTTACAACCAAATAATCTTCTGCTGTCAAGGACAGGAGAGTACCAAACTATGGTAGCTAGTTTTCACACTTGCGCAAAAGTCAACCGATAACTTAGTTAACAATGCAGTTCCATGGATTATTATCAACTGAGCTTGGGAATCAGCTGAAAAAGTAGTTTGTTCATGGCAGTAAGATTCAGGAGCATAACAACATGGACGGGCAGGTGCCATTCTAACGGAGGTAAGCACAGAATTACACTCTGCTAGGCAGCTCTGACAAATTGGTGCTCTCCAAGGTGATGCCAAAATGAGCTATGGCTGTAACTTACACCATTAGGCACCCGGCTACAATAGAGGTAAATAAAGTGGGGCATCATGGGGGCAGGGAGAGTCATTAGTTCCAGTAAGAGTACTACACAGACATCCTGAAAATGAGGGATTTGAGCAGGAATTTAAGTAAGCTGATGTAGGCTGATGAAGAAAATGAAGGATGTAGAATCACTTATCATTCAGATAGCAGTTTTGTTCTTAAGCCTAAATTAAACTTAACACAGGAATAAACATTTGTGACCATTAGGGCTACAGCCACATATATTTTGGCTCACATTCTAAGTGTCTTGGTTAATGGGCAAAGATTTCTGTTTCTTTGGATGTGTCAATATTAAATGCAGAATTCCTCTTTCACTAAATCTTTTCTGCATTTTCCCTCCTCTGGAATTTTAACCAGTAGTTGAATCAGTTGTCATTTAACTGCTCTAAATAATGTGTTCGCTTCATTGTTGTATTAAGCTATTCCTATCAAAGCTAATGATTTTCTGATTTCCCCATGACAGTAATTTTTGGCAGTAACAAATGAGGCTTAACTTTTGCACGTTGTAAGTATCTTAAATTATATCTTACATACCCATTTAAAGGATCATTAGTTAAGTTAATACCTTGCTATTCAGGAACAGCAAGCAGTTTGGATAGTCTAACTCAATACTACTATAAGGATGGTGCAAAAGGAGATTTATACTCGTAGGCATGTGGAATAGAGTTTATTCTTGTCTTACTATTTATTAATTACTGTGTTATTTTCCATATAAATATCTCTAAACCTACTTTTTCTCAGCCCTGCATTCTATACTATTTCAATAGCCCAAAATGTAGATTTTAATTTCTATAACTATATATAACTTTGGTCTGAGCACATTATTATATCTTCTAATTCACTGATATTTGCATTGTGATTCCTATAAAAATAATGATACATAAACTTTGGAGGCTGAGTACTATTACAAAGAATAATAAACTTATTCTAATGTATTTTATTTTTCAATTTTAGTTTACATGCAATATTATCTTGTATTAGTTTTTGTAGTTCTTTAACTTCCAGGTTACCTTCCAAATACACAAAACATTTTGTTGTATTTTTCATAATCTTTCATTTTCAAAGACAACACTGTTTAAATAACTATGATCTGGAGTAGAAGGAATTTTTTAAATGTCAATTAAAGCATCATGAATTTTTCAACCCACATTTAAATGCCCAACCTTCTTTAGATTTTGTAAAATCTACCATGAATACCTATGATAAAAAATTACAAAATTTTGTTTTAACATGACTGATGACTAACAGGTAGGTAAGAAGTAGGCTTTGTATTTCAAGTGGGAGTAAAAGGGTAACTAAAATTATTGGTTGATCAGCCCTGGCTGGTAGCACAGTGAATAAGGCTCCAGCCTACGAACCCAAAGGTTGCAGGTTCAATTCCCCAGCCAGAGCACATAATAAGGTTGCAAACCAGGTCTCCAGCCAGGTCTGTGGCTGGAGGCAGGTGAAAAGCAGCCATACATTGATGTCTCTCTCCCTTTCCGCCTCTCTCCCTTCCCCTCTTTCTAAAAAATAATGAAATAAAAAAAAATCTTTAAAAAAAATTTAAGTAAATAAGTAAAATTATTGGTTGATAAAAGCTTAAAGATATATGTCCTGCTCCAATCACAGATCAGGCATTAAATAAACCAAAGTGCTTCACTGTAACTTTATGTGGGAAGTATGTATAAATGACTGTGACATGAGAAAGGAGATTCATTGATTCCTTAATCTTGTGGAATGACTGCATAGCAGTTTTTCCCATACTTACACACACTATGTTTTGCTATAGTTAGTGGAAGGCTAGTTCCTGGGACACTAGAAACTACAACATTAGCCCAACAGTGGCCACTAATCCAGAGAATTTGAGACCAATATTACACTCAAAAGATCAGATAAATTTCAGTCACTGAGATTTACTGCTTAGATAGGTGGCATGTTGTTAAATAGTATTTATATCAGTACCAATAATAAGCTCCGTTAATTCCTGAGGATAAATGGATCCTTCCAGATATCAGATAGAAAGTTTCCATGAATGAATAAAGGAATTATAAAGGTAGAGTCCACTGAACATCATTCAAATTTCACAAAGCCATGGAAGTCATATCTATTTGCCACTTGTTAACCCTTTAAGGCCATGGGAAAAGAAAGCATCATAATTCATGGAAAAAGAAAAAGATCACTTTATTAATTCATTGTTAATACATTTTCAAAGTTTTTGGATATTTTCCAGTACACTTTTGGTGGCACGGACACTGAAAATATTTGAAAATGTATCAAAAGCAATTATAAAAGATGAGGTATGAGAATTTCATCTGAATGGTTCTGAATCACATGTTAAAATTGTAAGTTTGTTTAAAATTGGAAATAATGCCCTGGATGCTACAGAAAAGCATCTGGGATTTATGATGGGTGTACACGAAGAAGCCTACTAAGTATCTGGGATTCAGAGGTACCATCTGAACAAGGTCTAGTCAGAAACTATCCAGCTATGTGCTATGAAAAAGAGAGACATTTACTGAGAAAGATACAAGAAACATTGTACATAGGGCAAGGACACCTTGGCCCCCTTCAAAGTAGGCACTTAGGACCTCCCATGATGTTCCTTCTTCTCTGGTAGCAGAAGCCCCAGAATAAATTTTGCCATGACACATTTTATGCCAAGATCCTGTGCCAAAATCTTGGACACAGTAGTTTTTGGATTTCCCTAATCAGCTTTTAATTCTCTCACTCTAGAGTCAAAGAGTCAAAGATCACTGTCAGTGCTGATCTTTGTTGATGGCATACGCATTCAACATTCCCAGGTGTCCTGCTTGTTGCAGGCCTTCCAAAATGTGGATCACTTTAAACAGATCCTCGACCATCTTGGAAGCATCTGTGTCATGCTTTCATTTGTGCCACACTTGTTCATCATGCCCAAAAGCCTGCTGAGTCACCCAAATAGTTTCTGGGGAAGAACGGTCAAGCTAATGCAAAATTTGATGAGGGTTCATTGCTCTACTCACTTGCTCAGTCATTTTGAATGTGATGGCCACGCAGTGCACATGCTCACTCAATGAAATCTACTGTCCCCACTGACTAGTAAAGCTGTCACTGTTCACACATCCTCACAACAGTCCACTCTCCTTGGCTGCCAAGTTACATCGATGGCAGGCAAACCATTTTTGTTACATTAACAATGGCTGGACCTGTTTTCAGATGGTCCTCATATAACAATTATTTTCAGGTGGCAACTTGACCCAGCCATCTGTCTTTTTTTTTTTTTTTTTTTTTTTGAGTAAAGGTCTAAAAGATATTCTGTTCTTATTGCCATGGCAAAGATGAGATATTGATTTATAACTGGAACTAAGAAAGGGAGGAAAGGACTATCTTAGTAAGTTCAATAACAGATCACTTAAATACTTCATATGTATAAGCTATTCAAAATGGATAAATGCACTTGGTTCATCCCCATTTTTTTTTTTTTTACTTTAACTAATTTTATTATTTTGCAATTACAGCTGGCATTCATTAATATATTATTTTTAGAGGTATATAACCCAGTGATTAGACATTTATATAATTTACTAAGTTATTACCTTGATAAATCTAGTATCCATCTGACACCGTACATAGTTGTTATATTAGACTATATTCCTTTTGCTGTGCTCTATATCCCTGTGATTATCACGTAACTAACCATTTGTTCTTGATCCCTTCATCTTTTTCACTCTTCCTCTCAAACCCCTTCCCCCATCTTAAAACCTTTGAATGGTCTTGTAATCTGGTTTGGTATGTGATGAACATCTTTAGATTTTTCTTGTCTAGAAAACTATCTGTTCTTTGCTTCTAAATGAAAGCTTTGCTGGGTCATCTCAGTTGTAGGTTCTTGCTTTTTATTACCTTAAGTATTTCTTGGCAGTTCCTCCTGCTGGTCCCACATTTCAGCTTGTCACATGACTACACTTCATTCCCTCCCTGAAATAATTAAGGCATGTGTCCCACCATTGTTGGCCTTTGAGTTTGGGGCACTGACCTGGATAGCACAAATACACTGCCATTGTCTCTCATGTACCTTATAAACCGTCTATGATTTTACTTTGCAGCCGGATTCAGCAATTTTCTTGCTAATCTGACTCAAACATTCATATTACATGCCATCAATCTTCCTGAAGCTTTTTTAATAGAAAGCATGTCCATTGATTCTGTAGTTGGTGAGCACTTCAAATTATCCCCAGAGTTAGCTGGTATGTATTACATGTGTCCAAAATATACATACCCACATATTCATACAATGAAGGTGAATAAAGATATTAAGCTGAGATCATCAATAATTATATGGCATTAGAATTCAGCACGAATGTCATTTCAAGCATTTAAATATATTTTCAGACCTTCCATGTAAGCAGTTATTTAAATAGTGCTCCAAAAGATTTCAGTTTTCTACTTTCTACCATGATAGGCACTGGGAGTTATCAATGGGCATGTAAAAAAGATCCCTGTTTAGTTGCACATATGTGTATAAACAAAACAAAATAGTGTCTGTTGCATAGTACAAATTATCATAAAATTGAAAGAGCTTTTTTTGTTAGCATCCTACTTCTGTTTATATTCTCAATGCCACTTTGAAATTTAATCTCTTTCTCATCAACACAAAAGAGATCTAATATTGTGACATAGCAAAGATTATAATTGCTTAATTATTTGTGCAAAATGGCAAATACACATTTTGCATATATCAACAGACATGTTATGTGGAATAAAAATATTTTCATTATGTACTTGAGTTTGAACAAATGTGCTTACATTGAAAACCTTTTGAAATAAGTTGAAAGTATGTTTTTTGTTCCATTAAATAATAACAGCTACTTCCATTTCTCACTACAGTATAATTTATGTATTCAGTAAATATTTAATTTTCTGTCTACTTGGTACCAGACACTAAGGAATGCTGTGTGAATGAATTAGTGAGCTTCATTAAAAAGGTTGCTATGTCATTGAACTTACAATCTAGCCCATGCCTCTTTATTCTGTTCCCTCGTGTCCCAGAAACATTTAAAAATTACATGTATAGGACCTCTTGCCAGATTATTTCTGGTATTGTTAATTTTTTTTCTAATTTTTTTTTTTTTTTTGGTTAGCTTAGTCAGACCTAAATCAATTGTACTGATCTTTTCAAAGAACTAGCTTTGGGGTTTGTTGATTTTCCAAATTGTTTTCCTGTTTACAAGTTTATTGATTTCTATTCTTATTTTTACTTATTTTTTCTGCTTTTTGAGATTTCAATGGCTCTAGTTTCTTAAGGCAAACTTTTAGACAATTGATTTTGACTTTCCTTTTCTCATTTATATATTTAATGTTATAAATGTTTATCGATGCATTAGTTTCATGAAATCTCACAATTTTTATAAGTTCCCTTTTTATTTTTACTTAGTTAAAATATTTTTACATTCCACTTGAGACTTCTTTGATCCACATTTTACTAGAACTGTACTGTTCAATGCCCAAATATTGGGGTGATTTTCCAGCTCTTTCAGATGCAGATTTCTAATTTAAGTTTATTTTTGTCTGTAGGCACACTTAGTATTCAAACTAATCTTTTACATGTGGTAAGGTATGTTTCATGGCACAGAATGTAAATATTTTTGCAAGCCTAATAAGAATGGACATTCTTCTGTTAGGCAGAATGTTCTATACATAAATGTAAATTAGATCAAGTTCCAGGTTTGTGCTGTTCAAGTCAACTGCATCCTCACTAGTGTACCATCTTCCTCCTTGGTCTAGCAATCACTGACAGAGGGTTGCTGACATCTCAGCTCAGTTGGGTTTTGCTTGTTTTGCTATCAGATTTTGCCCTCATATTTTGATTCTCCATTTTTAGGTATAGGGACAATTGCAATTGTTATGTCTTCTTGAGAACTGACTGATCATGTAATATTGATAAAATTATCACTGATAATTTTCCTTTTTCTAAGTTGTGCTTTGCTGAAATTTACTACTACAGCTTTGTTTAGAATTAGCATAAGCACAATATATCTTTCTCCACTCTTTAAATTTAACATAAGTGTTTATATTTAAAGGGTGTTTCTAATAAGACAACAAATAATGGAGTCTTGTGTTTATTCAGACCATTTCTGTCTTTTAACTGAATGCAATTAGAAGATTCACATATAAAGTAATTATTGATATAGTTAGATAACTAGCAATTTTTAAACTGTATTCTCTTTATTGAATTTTATATTTATCTTTTCTCTTCTTTTTGTTTTTGTTTTCTATATATGTTAGCATTTTAAATGACTTCATAGCATACAATACTCCATTTTATAAAATTTTTAGATATTTCCCCAGAACTTGCATTATATATTTTAAGTCATTTAAATCTACTGTCAAATGACATAATGTCACTTCATGTATACAAGTAGTATAGTTACCTTGTAACAGAATATTCCTAAATCTTCTTTTCCTTTCCCTTATTACATTACTGTCTTTAGTTTCACTTATCTATACACTATAAAATCACTGGTGCATTGCTATTCTTACCTTAATGAGTTATATTTTAAATAAATTAAGAAAAATACAGTATTTTATTTTTCCTTCATTTATTCCTTCTCTGACATTCTTCCTCTCTTTATGTAGAGGCCTATATAATTTTTCTTCTCCCTGAAAAAACTTCCTTTAACATTTCTTATAGGGCAGTCCTACAGGTGATGAATTCACTGAGTTTATTTCTCTGAGAAAGTCTTTATTTCTTCATCACATTTGAACAATAATTTCACTAGATACAGGAATCTAGGTTAGATGGCCTTTTTCTCTAACAACACTAAATATTTCATCCTCTTCTTTTCTAGCTTACCTAACTCTTATCCTATTTCTCTGCATGTAAGGCATTTTTCTTCTCCTCTAGCTCCCATGGAAAGTTCTTCATTATCTTTATTTTTTGTGCAGTTGAAGTACAATATGCCTACATGTAAGATTTTTTTGTTGTTTTTATTTTTGATTTTGTTCTTTGTTGTTTGTTTTGGAATTCCTGGTTGGCTTTCCCTGAGCTTCCTAGATCTGTGGTTTGCAATCTGTCATTAATTTTGAAAAATTTGCATCTATTATTACGTCAAGAATTTCTTCTATTCTCTTCCCTTTTCCCCTTTTTTAATTTACCGGGTTAGAGAAGTTTTCAGTCATTATTTCTTCAAATAGGTTCTCAATGCCTTGCTCTCTCTCTTCCCCTCCCAGTATCCCTATGATGCAAATGTTGTTGTTATATTTGATGTTGGTCCGGAGATCCTTTAAACTATCCTCAGTTTTTATTTACTTCTTTTTGCTGCTCTGATTGGATGTTTTCGGCTGCCTTGTCTTCCAAATCAATGACTTAATACTCTGTTTCAACTAATCTGCTATTGATTTCTTCCTTAGATTTTGTGTTCTTCATTTCTGATTGTTTTTTTTTTTTTTTTTTATGGTTTCTATGTCCATTTTTATGCCTACTATTGAGGTCCTCACTGGGCTCATTCATTTTCCCCCCAAGTTCTTTGAGTATCCATATAAACATTGTTTTAAACTCTGTATCTGGTAGACTACTTGCCTCCATTTTATTTAGTTCTTTTTCTGCAGATTTCTCCTTCTTTCATTTGGGGCATGTTTCTTTGTCTCCTCATTTTGGCTTCCTCCCTGTACTTGTTTGTGTGTATTAGGTAGATCTACTATGTCTCTGTAATTTCCTTTCTTAAAAGCCAGGCATAATGGGTTGAGTACTGAAACTAAAGGAAATAGGTCTTTAGTGTATTTTAAAGTGTTTGACTGTGTTTAATATTTGATGTAGCTATAATTGTCCAAGGCTTTAAATTACTCCAATGTCTTAGTTTTCAACTCCTCAGTTGTCTTTGGCTCCCTGAGAATTTTCATTCTTACTGAGCATATTCATACTTACTATGCACAAGGATCTCTTTTATGTATTTATATTTATTAAGTCATTTAATCATCAAAACCACTCTTTAAGGTAGATTCTATTATTATTTCCATTTTACAGTTGAAGAAATCAAGATACACAGTGGTTAAGTAATTTACAGGCAACATTTAAACAGAAATAATGTATATGATACCATACCACCAGCCTTGGAAAATCCCAATGTCCTGCCTGACTTCTAATACTGTTACTTTATTCTGGACCTTCCCCAATTCCTCACCCCACTGCCAAATTTTGACTGCTATGTCCATGCAAAACTATGAGAAAGCAATTAGGCCAGCTGTCAGCTCTTTAGTTTTAATTGACAAATAAAAAGATAATTCTAAAAAATCCAACTAATGTTGAAAAGAATTATAATGAGCAGAAGAGAAAGAGGATGGATTTATTTAAGCATTTTTAAATGGAAATTACACAAACTCAAGATTGAAGACAATATTCTTTCCCCAAAATATCCATTAAGAGTCAACAATCTTCTTCCCTCTTACAAAATGAGATAGAAAATACTCATGTTCTTTTGTTGTTGTTGTTTACTTGGAGGATAAGTTTATTATATTCGCTCTTTTGTTGTTGTTTCTTTACATACAACCAGCAAGTAAATTCTAAGTATCCTCAACAATAAAAACAACAAATCCAAGCCCAATGAAATTGAGAGAAAACTTTCAGCCAAGCGTAATCTAAAACAAGAATGCATTGTATAATAAATGTATTCCCTATGCTACGAGTTTAGTTAAGAAATGAGTATAGGAGGGTTTTTAAGTGACATCATGTAAACTTTATATTTTATGAGAACATTTTTAACATAGACTAGAGTTTTGTGAGGATATGGAATATTAAAGCTCAAAGCAAAACAACTATGTTAAGGAACAGTTGAAATGTACAGGCAATTGTTTGAAAGTAAGTAATTTAAGAATGGTGAATTCTGATTAATGGGCAACATTTTATTTATATATGATTCTAGATTTTTTAATGATCAATAAAACTGTTACTTCTTGATTACTAAATTCAAGACATGAGGTTAAGCACTTAGCAATCATGCTCCAACGATAATAATAATCAAAATAAACATCTATACCTGGTCTCAGAAGAGCTTTCATCTCAAATAAGATTTTCTGTATTATTCCTTCGCTACTTATAGAAGTGGGTGGAAACAGAAACCCTGTCATTGCACTAGATAAGACATTTAATTTCCAAGTTTTTGTTAGTACTTTCAACAGCCATACAGAATGTATGGCCCACTAGTGAGGACAGTGCAGCTACATTTGTTGCTATTATGCAAAAGAAGCTCCGAGATTACTTTGAGGGTCAGGATGGTAGCCCAGGAAGAAAAGCTTTAAATCACCTTACAAGTCCAAAGCATTTCACTTTTTTAAATAAAAATCTGGCTGGGACACATGCCAGCGTGGTTGCATGCTTATTAAAGCAGTCTAGAAGAGTGGGGGAGTTGGGGATCCCGGAGAAAGGCAGGCAATTGTAGGGCTGCCTTTCACAGCTGCAAGGAGACAGGAAGTGAATCTGCAGACAAGGGGGTCCCCTGGTCCTCTGGGCTAGGACATGGACAGCTCCTCCAAGAGCGCTGAGCGCAGATGTCACAGCACAGCCGTTACCACGTGAGTTCCTGTGCTGTGGGACCTCTGTGAGGTCCGCTGACTGCTTCTATTTCTCAGTTAAATAGGAAGCCAGTTAATCAGCTAAGGTGGAGTCAGGGAAAGGATGCTTGGGTTTAAAGAGAAAAAGGTGTAAAATAGTGCCTTAGGTGAGTCCAAATGTGAATTCTAAAGACAGCACCCTTAAAATTCGTGGTTTTATTTTGTTTGTTAATGTTTTATTAAGTAAATTATTAACATTACTTAAGGATTTCACTCTTTCTGAAATCTGTTCTACAGCTGGGTATAAACAGTGCAAATAAATACAATTTTTGGCTGTTTTTAGTTGTACACAGTCCATGCTTAATCCACAGTAGCAACCCATTAAAAACAACTTTAAATGGGACACCAACATATGTAATTAACATGGATATGTGATTACTACATGTTTCTTTTTTTCCGAAGTATGGAAAAAGCAGTATGAGCACTTGACTCATCCCACTGTGTAATCACAGCTATATATATATATATATATATATATATATATATATATATATTGTACATATCATAGGGAAGATTGTATATATATATACATGCACATACGTGTGTATATATGTATATATACCTATATAATTTTCCCTATAATTTAATTTTAGAGATTTCTAATAAGTGATCAAGTTAATATTTTAATTGTATTTCCTATATCAACTAATAAATCTTAGTAAGATTTTAGTATACACCACTTCAAATCATTGAAAACTAGCTAATGACTAGACTTGATAGTGGGGTGGGAAAGATTTTTTCTCATCTAGAACAATTAGAAATATGGGGTTTTTTGCCTTTTACAAAATTAGATGGATTCAAAATCTCAAACATTTTTACTGAATTGTTCCTAATATATATTTTACATACAGCAAATAAAATAGAGATAGTAGCAATGAAGATAGCAAGCTCAGATTTATGTGCGGTGAAAACACCCGTCCAACCATTTTAGAAACCCTTCCTTTTCTATAATTAAACTAGCTACATTTACAATACAGATTGGGAGAGTATTCTGTTTGTGTTTTCTGTTTCTACTTTTTGACCAACCCAATTTTTGTACCTAACACACACACACGCACGCACGCGCACGCGCGCGCATATAATATATAAACACACATCATGCACATACACACATAGATAATCACAATCATGTTGGTTAACTGCCCTCAACAATAAAAACAACAAATTCAAGCCCAAGTCCTTACAGAGGTTGTGAGAACCTCTGTAAGACCTACTCTGGTTAATATTCAGGTTTGTACATTTACATGATCCCTATTATGTTCAAAATGAGTACTGATTCCTCAAAAAAGAAAAATCCAAATTGAATGTCATAATCTAGTTACCTAAATGAAGAGACATCTATTATATTAGAAACATAGTGGTTGGATTGATTACAAAATTAATCTTCTGCCTCAGAAAGAATAACAGATTGACATTTTAAAATCTCATTTTGAGTGAAAAAGAACAGATTGAAAAAATCTCCATATAATTTCTGAAAGGATATGGTTTTCAATGAGCATGAATTACATTTCATTTTATGCAAGGTTTTCACTTCGGCAGTATTTTCTGTTAGACTGAGTGATAACCCCCTGCCCATACAGGCAGCTTTTGATTTGATTTTCATTGCTTTGGGCAAGCATGATTGAGGACCCATAAGACTGTAAAAGATGTTGATTGATTCTTTTGATCCTAGGAGATAATAGAAAGTGTTTAAGTTGGTTGTGTTAAAGAATCTGAGGATGAATTGGGACTTTAGGCAAATTGCACAGAAGATTTTTAATCTTCGATTTGCTCAAATTTGTAACATAGGAAACAGAAAAGATTTGTATCTCCTCCTGTCAAATTCCTTTCTATTTCACATCAATCACTTTTTTTTTTCTCTTCACCTTTTCTGTTCCTTGCGATTCCTTTATTCCTGGAATTTGAGGCCTTTGGGTCTTATTTAAATTTAAAAAGATATCAAAGTCATACATAAAATGAAACTTAAGCCACAGCTAGATTAGAGATCAGGAAAGAGAAGGGGGAAAAAAAAAGAATAAAATAAAATCAGAAGCTCAAGGAAAAGCAAGTCTACGTATTTCTCTTGAGTCAAAAGGGCTAATGATTACATGTCTGCTTTGGACAATATGACAAAACAGTCCTCAACACACCTCCCCTGACACACTGCTATACTTCAGGTGAATATTGAGGGGTGTAGCAAATATTCTATTCTTGTTACTATTAATAAGTTTGCAAATTAATCTCTCTTCTAATGTAAACTAGAGCAATGAGTGGTTGTCCTTGACACACACACACACATACACACACACAAAAACAGCTTATTCACATATTAATGATAGTGATTCATAGAAAAGGAGCTGACCAAGGACTGAGGGGCTTCATTGGACCCTGTAATCCGAGCTTATTTTACCTCTAGCTGTTTTGGAAAGAAACAATTACTGAAAAATGTAAGACTTCGGGTACTTGGACATCATAGCAGGGCTGTGAGTTAGCTTTGCTTTTATTTCCCTGAGTTTTAGGGTTGTATTACACCCAGGGGATCTGAGTGACAGAAAATGTATGGTATTGAGGAAGGATGGGCTCTGGGTTTGTGTTTCTATAGCATTTTCCATGAGACTGAGAATTTGTTCATCGATTCGATCAGAGAAAGGAGAGAACACAAAGGCGCTGGTGGCCATTACTGGGGATATATATCGGGGGACACCAAACATGTGGGGACAACTAGAAGGCTGTTTCATTCATAAGAAGAATATTAAATCTCAATTACCACGGACAGAACAGAAGAGCAGACTCATCCCAACGTGACTAGTAGCAAGTGCAGAGACACGAGAGGTTGGCGAGGCTCCCACAGGCAGCAGCTGAAGGGACAGAGAAACATCTCAGCAGCCTGCCCTCCACCTGAGAGGGTGGGACCTAAACCCCAAACTGGGTTCCCCAGCCTATAGCAACCCAGCTAAGAGTAAAATAGCACCCAGCTGGGAAAAGCAAAGAGCCACCAGGTTTAGCCGGCTTGACAGAGAGACCAAGTTCTTAAAGGGACCACGCACAAAAATACAGAGGCACCACCTACCCTGGGCTCCAGCACAGGGAGGCCACAGTGGACTAGAGACACTTAAGGAGGGCTTGGGTCAGTGGCTTTAGGGGGAGAGCTGAGGGAGCAGTCCCTGAGTCCAGTGCTGACCCCCATAGAGCCATCAGACCACTCTTCTCCAAAGGGTGACGGGAAGCCACAGTCTGCCCATAGGAATTACTCCGCCCCACCCAGCAGTGCCTAAACCTGACCTCAGATCCCAGGTTGATTAGAATAACAACCTAATTCATCTGCCCAGCCCAGAGGTACCTGAAGCTAACCTTTGATCACAGACTGATTGGATTAACAACTAAAGGAGACAAAGAGCCTGGGTCTCTGGTAGTCTCCCACTGGCTGACTAGGCCCAGACTGGGACACGAGCTGGCATCACCAAGCACAGATCCAGGAAGTAAAAAAAAGTGCACCTCTACACCACAGAAGATCACACCACTAAGACAGTAAGTCAAAGGAGACCCATCCAAGAAGCAGAAACAAACAAGAGTCACCCAAAATGGGGAGACAAATAAACCCTCAGCAAAAGGGAAGGAGGAATCCCTGGGAAGAGTGTAAAATCAAGCACACTATCAGACATGGAATTCAAAATAATGATGATAGAGAAGCTCAATGAGCTCACAGAGTTCAAAGAAAACTACAAACAACTCCAGGGGAACTATGAAGAACTCCAGGGGAGTGACAAAGAACCTACTGAGAGCTACACCAGCATTAAAAAGGACATAGGAAAAAAAAAAAAAAGGACATAGAAACCATCAATAAGAGCCAGGAGGAAATGAAGAACACAATTTCTGAATTGAAGAACACAGTAGAAAGAATCAAAAGCAGGCTACAGAAAGCAGAGGATCAGATCATTGAGCTGGAGGTCAATGTAGAAAAAAATTCCCAGGCAGTGCAACAAAATGAAAAAAGACTGAAAAAGAATGAAGAAGTATTAATAAAGCTACAGCCCTGGCTGATGGCTCAGAGGATAACGTGCCAGCCTGCAAACCCAAAGGTCACTGGTTCGATTCCCAGCCAGGGCACTTAACCAGGGTGCCCTGGTCTCCAGCCAGGTCCATAGCTGGAGGCAGGTGAAAGGCAACCATACATCGATGTTTCTCTCCCTCTCTGCCTCTCTCCCTTCCCCTCTCTCTGGAAATAATGAATAATATCTTTAAAAAGAAAGAAAGAAAGCTAGCTAGCTGCAGGACAACATGAAATACAATAACATCCATAGCATAGAGATACCAAAAGGAGAAGAAGAGGAGCAAGGGATAGAAAACTTGTTTGAAAAAGTAATGACAGAAAACTTCCCTAACTTGAGGAGAGAAAAAGTCATGCAGGTTCAGGAAGCACAGAGGGTCCCAATGAAGATGAATCCAAACAGGCCCACTCCAAGACACATCATAATAAAAATGGCAAATTTCAAAGACAAGGAGAGAATCCTAAAAGCAGCAAGAGAGAAACAGCTAATAACATATAAGGGGGTTCCCATAAGGTTATCAGCTGATTTCTTAACAGAAACACAACAAGCCAGAAGGGAATGGCAAAAAATATTTCAAGCAATGAAAAACAAAAGCCTGCAACCAAGACTACTCTACCCAGCAAGGCTCTCATTTAAAATGGAAGGTGAAATAAGGAGTTTCCCAGACAAAAAGAAGGCTAAAAGAATACATTTCTACCAAACCAGCATTGCAAGAGATGCTAAAGAGTCTGCTTTAAAAAGATAAAGAAACAGAGAGACAAACAGGAACACAGAAAAATAGATAATGAATAAGTACCTATCAATAATAACCTTAAAAGTAAATGGATTAAGTGCACCAATCAAAAGACATAGGATAGCTGAATGGGTAAGAACCAAGTTTAACTTATGAATGCTTTAAAATGATCTTATTATAAACAGATTTTACTAAATAAGGTATAATTTTGTATATTACTTGTTATTGCAGGTTAAGTTTTCTTAGATTGAAATTATTTCACAATATGGGAATATCACGTTACTTGCAATAACTCAGAAAAATTGAATGCAGTTAAGGAAGAAGAAAAAAGTTTAAAAATGTAGATGTAGAATACATGCTATCTTTCTTATTCGCTGTTTCAACATAAGTGCTTATTCGTGGGTGTATAATATATAGATTTTGTTAGCAATTTGTGCTTCAGATAGCAACCAACTGATTGTTCATGTGTTGTGAAATCTGTCAATCTTTAGGTTAGAAAAGATGCTGAGAATGAAGACTGATTTGGATGGAAACTGCAAACTACTAAAGTACATGATTCGTGTACATGGGCAATAAATATTCTCATATTAGCATGTAAATTAGATGAGATTCCTTTCAAATAGATAGTGGAAAGATACATTCCCAGTTATGAAGGCCCCCAAACTGGGGATGCTTGGGAAAAGGAATGAATGCTATAGTAAACTTTATTATTGAAATGTGAACATACCTAATCTCTACCTCAGCAGACTCTTAAATAGTTCAGGACTTAGTTTAGGACCACATAGAAAGTCAACCACAAGTTTAAAAAATAGCTAGAATACTATTCTACAAAATTATTTAAATCCTAGGGATTTTTATTTTTTACTTCAACTTAATAGACATAATAATTTCTACTCTGGGGACCAGTTGAGCACTCACTGCAAGTGCCATTATTTCTGAAGGCTTCAACTTGTAAAACACATGTAGAGGAAAAACAGAAGGTATTGAAAGAAGTAAGACCTATGCACAGCCAAAAAAAAAAAAAAAAAAATCAACTACTATTTAAGATGGAAAACTCCAAAAAGAGTAAGTTGTAGTTCCAGTAGCTTAAAATAAAGTTGAGTTATATTATTGGAGGGGGGAGGATCTTACTCAAAAACCAAATTCATTTTTCACTATGGGTTTGGCACTATCTCTAGGACAGCTTTCACAAAAGTGAGTTCTGCAATACAACATTTTTGTGATGTATTTCACAAAAATAGCATCCCAGAGTAAAGTAAGTATTAAGGAAGAAAAAAACTGCTTAATTTGCTACAATAAATCTAAAACAGTATCATTTAAAATGTAATAACTATATAAGCTATTGGCATATTTTAAATTTTTTGTATTAACTTCAAAATCTAGTATGTAAATATGTAAAAATATGTATGTGTATAAATGTATTTTTGCATGTGTTTGGTAATATTGCAATTCATATTACTTAAAAGAGTAATTTTTTTAAACAAATGAATTAACATAGGCATTTTGAAATCATGAAAACTTTGTATTAATATGATGTGAGAAGCTGACAGAGTCAGTAATTAAATGATGAGTTGTCTGGATGTGAAAGGAAAAAAACAGTACACACTGGAGGTTACAGAATAGACAGGGGGATGTTAAGAAGAATAAAGAAAATGGAGAAGCCAAAGAACTTACATGCATGACACATGGACATGAACTAGGGTGGGCATTGCTAGAGGAAATGGGGTGCTGAGTGGAGGGGGTGCAAAGGGGGAAAACTGGGACAACTGTAATAGCAAAATAAATAAAATATATTTAAGAAAAATAAATTGAAATAAAATGAAAAACACTGTGCTTAACATGTAAATAAAATAATGTTTACAATACATGTGAATAAAATAACACCTAAATATCTGCAGCAGCAAAAAAAAAAAATTAAATCTCTTTTTGGAGATATGCAAATAAGGTTTATATGAACTTGAGCTCTCTGAGCCTTAAGTTTATTTGTAAAATAAAGAGACACTTCGAAAATTATAAAATTTTATTATATATAGTTAATATTTCATGTACTTTGAAATGGAATAATTTATAAAAATAGTATCTATAAATGCTCTTGGTGTGCATGTCCATGCATCTATAAGCTTGTATTGAACTCTGCTATGTTGGGAACTTCTCTAAATTTACACACAAATGTCACGTCATTTAGCCTTTGCAATAATTCCGTAAGATAAATAGATTACCCTGATTTTGTTATGAAGAAACTGAGAAGCAGGAAGGTTAAAATGAGTTGCACAACATCACATACCAATGACTGAGGCCAGGATTTGAACACTTCATTCCTATTATTAACCACGCAGCTGTGCTACCCTATTGTACAATAAATTAATAACCTTACCTCCAAGCCCTTGGAAAGTCTCAGACAAAATGAGTTCTGTCGATATGCATCTTTGAGACACTGGAACTGGTTAATTTGGAAATACCTTCCTCTATTTAGCTTACGTTGATTTTTCACAACTTTTCTGGGAAATCTCATTTTGTGATTAAAAATTAGATAGCTCACCAGTTAACTAACTGCCCCCTGGCAGGGTAGCTCCATCATCCCCTCACATCTCCGGGGTCAGGGCGCATACTTAGGGTTTGATCCCTGGTGGGGACACATACAGGAGACAACCAACCTACCAATGTTTCTCTGTCACATTGATGCCTTTCTCTCTCCCTCTCTCTGCCTCTCTCAAAAAAACAAAAACAAACCCATTTACATATCCTCAGGTGAAGATGAAAAATGTTAGCTTCATTATCACATAAAAATTGAAATAACAACTAGAAAGCCATGGATCATGTAAGTATTCTTGACCTTGTACCACTGCCCAGAGCATTCCTTCTTATCAGAGCCGTTGACGCTTCTTAGCATATTAATGGGAACAGAGGATATGAAGGGTTAAATATATTAACTTCTTCTGGATTCCAGATTTTCGCAAACTGTGACATTTTACACCATTACATATTTCTTCAACTGATAACTATTAAAAATACCATGGGTACCCAATAAATGTTACTGAAGTGACTGGCTGTAAAACAAATCAATTTTACCATTTATTTCCAGAATGATATAACAGAGGGGTTCGGAATGAAAAATTAAAATTCCAAGAGGTACTATTAAAAACTCACATAAAAATGAGGCCCTTTCCAATGGGAAGCTGGTCATTATAAAACCTTGTGATTTATGTGTGTACGTGTGTGTGTGTGTGTGTGTGTATAAGAATTTTACATGTCCTCAATTCTAAAAAATCTCATTGTGAATTGACTTTGCATAATCATTACTTGTAGTCACAAATATGACCCCAGCACTGTCTGAAAAATATTCTCTTTTGTAGTTGCAAGATTGAATACTATACTATTGCATTTTTCATGTTTATTATTCCTAGATGATTTTTTTTATTCCTTAACATCTCCTTCTGTGTCAGTAAAGTTTCCTGAACACGTTATCCTCTCTTCTGACTTAGGCTTAATAATTTAGGTCATATGAGAGTTATTAATGTAAAACTCTTTAATGTTAAACTCTCTATGCTATGAATTTAAAAACAGGTTGTATATCAATAATGAATAATATAGGTTTTGTCTCTTTTACCTTCTGCTTTTCTTTTGTAGCCTTTAATTTACTGATTAAGAACATGAGCTGTGGAGCCAGGAAGACCTAAACTTTAATGTCTTTCCCCAAATTCTCTTAAGTTTGAGACTTCTGTGGTTATATATTTCTCATTGTAAATGCCCCTCAGCATTGTTGAGGAGAATACATTTTTTTAACCACAAAGTTTAAATATCAAGCACATACTAGGTAAACAATTGATGGCAGCTATCCAAAATAATATTAATCTAATTATGTTAATTAGCCAGCATAGATGGGTGGGTACTTCAGTGCAGATTACCTCATCCATTTATTGATGCAGAACAGTATTTCTCTGTCAAGGCACTTTTCATATCAGATACTTAATCAGCCATGTGAACCTGGTTCAAGAGCCCAGACTTTTCAGTTCTCCAGTTCACCATCTACTATCTGAATGGTTTGGAAAAATGGACTAACCTCCATGCATCTCATTTACATGAGAATCATCTTGCCCACCACCCCAGACAGTTGTGAAAATTAGTGAGATGGTGTGTAATAAAGAATTTAGGACAGCAAATAGTACCACTGTCATTATTATAGGCTCACTGTACAAAAACTGCAAATAACATTCATTTCCAAAAGTGGTGACATTTCCTTCCCTTTTGTTGTGTCAAATGCAGAAGTGAGCAGCAGGAAGAGGGCGGGGTGCTAGAAACCACTCCCGCTGGGGCCAGGCAATAAGGGAAAAACCACAGGCATTGTAAAGAACATTAACACTGACTGGAAATAAATGGTCTCTTTATTATTACTGCTGGGAGCAGAGTTTACCACCTCAAAAGAGGCCTCTTTAGGAGACTGACTATTTTAAGAAATAAGTCTCAGGAAGAATCTTTGACTTTTCCTCTAACCTAATGGAATTTAGATAGAGGACCTGCTCCAGGAAAGGGGACGATTATCACAGGCAACTAAAGGGAACTAGGAATAGGTGGGACAGACAGGGAGGGGCCTAGCACGGCCCCTTGGTCCAAGTCCTCCTGTGTCCCTCGCTTCAAGATGGCCCAGCCAGCTTTTGGCCACCAGGCATTTGGTTTCATCTGTGTAGAAATTGCCTCCCCCCTCCCCTTAGAAGTCCCAAGCAATGGCCTTCTGCACCCCCCAACATGGCCTAGGATGCCTCAACTGCCTCAATTGTCCCCAGGCTTCCTGTCGCTCTTGAAGACCCCTCCCCCCACATACTGACATAAACAATTTGGTTGTTTTACTTGGAATAATCCATCCCACATCGGTGTAACGCTTGAGCCAGCCAGAACTAAATTGTTAAAGAGGGAAAATGCCCCCCTTCTGCCAAGGCACCAAGTCCTCCTCTAAAGTAACCCCCTATTTCCACTGCTCCGACTTGCCTTGATGTCTCCGTCACAGCATACCGCTGATGGATTTTACATTTATTTTTTCTCTACTTTTATTTTTCCTCTAGTTTTATTGACATAAACTCTCATGATCATTTCAGTGTGTTTGTTAAACACACACCGAGATGAAATGATTTCTTTATGTAAATTCAATACCGTTTAATTTTAAGTTATTTTTGCGGGCTACATTAAATTCTCCCATTCATTATGACAAAAACCATTGCTCTATTGCTGTTCACATTTGTTAATAAATGGGGTACTTGTCCTAAATGCAAAACAACCTGACATGAAAAATCCACAATTCTAAAGCTGGCAGTTCTACCTGGAACTATTTCAAATTCTATTCAGATCCTTCTCAGTGAGCATAAACAAGAAATTCAGTGTTTGACTTGTGTGATATTGTGATTTATTCTTCAACCACAGTTCCTAGCTCGCAGATCCCAAAACCCTTAGAATTTCCTAAACAATAAGAATTATAAAGATGTCTTTTTTTTTTTTTTTTTTCATGTTAATGACGGTGACTTTTAGACCCCACCCAAGGACAGGGACTGGTTGCCAGGAAAACCATGCGATTAGAGGTTTGGAACTTTCACCCAGACCTCCAGGGGGGAGGAGGGGAGCTGCAGTTTCTATCTGTCACCAATAGCCAATGACACAGTCATGACTGCATGATGAAGTCTCCAGTGAAACCCAAAGGGACAGCTCACTGGTCCTTAAATGACGATCTCCCGTGCTGCTGAACCTTTATGCTTCCCTGTACCACCAGGCTGGGCCCCAGGCTCTGTGAGGACAGAAGCACTATTGTTTGAGAGTTTTGCCTATGCATTGGTGCTTCTGTTTATTCATCTACTTAACATCCTCTGTAATAAATGGATAATCCAGTGAATAAACTGGTTTTGTTGGGTTCTATGCCCCACTCTTATCAAATTAATTGAACCCAAGGAAGGGGTTGTGAGACTTCCAACCCAGTCAGTGATCAGAGGCATAAGTAAGAGCCTCTGAAGTGTATACGAGGTCTGTCCCGAAAAGAATCGGCTGCACAAACTGTTTTAATTATATTGACTTTGGCTCGATACTTTTGGGACAGACCTCATACACCATTTGTATGGGGAGGGGACCATTTGTATAGGACTGATCCCTTAACCAGTGGAATTGGATCCTATCGCCAGGTACACAGTGTCAAAATTGAGTTAAACCTTAGACACTGACTGGTGACCTGGAGTTGTTTGTTGGTACACAGGGAACCTCTTCCATGTTAGAACCAGGTCCAGGAACCTCAGTCAACTTGTCACATATTTCTTATATAAATATGAGTGATTTCCAATGTCTTCCCATTCAAAATGTATTCCTTAGGAAAAAAAGAGACTGCCAGAGGCTGAATCTCATAGTAGAAATAATTATATTCTTTCTCATAAACGTTGGGGGAAATAGAAATGAAACATAAGTTTTCTCAAAAAAAATGCTTTTTTCAACTTTATAAAAAGACATTCTTACTGAAATATATATCAGATATCAGGTTATTTGTTGTAGATTTTACTACCGGGCCCTAAAATACTCATATGCAGGAAAACGTAAAGTCAATCTGGAATTACAGAGTTATCATGGCATATCTTGTAACAGCTTTCATGATATTCTGCAAGAATTGGGAGAGTTAAATATCTATAAAATTATATTTTTAATACAAGGGTAAACTCCATGAATTGTCATGTCACTGTAACTCTAACCCATGAAACTTTACAATAGTTCAAACATAAATATCACCGTTGTTTATAAATCTCTGCATGATTGACTTCATGTTCCACTGTGAATTGGTTTGTAGTATTCAGATTAAAGGAATAAAAATGTTATCATATTCTCCTTCAAGGCCTATATTACACATCTGTCTTATGCTGCCTTTCTATCAGCAATCCTCAAATATAATTCCCCAACCTGTATCTCTCCTGCTATTTCAATGCATGCTTTTTTAAAAGTCTCCTTTTAACTAAGCTTTATTTGTAGGTCAGGCTCATTTTGTCAAAAACACATCAATAGGAGGCTTTAAAGATATATACTTATCACTAATATAAATTTCAAATTATTATCTGAGAGTAAATTCTTATTTTGTATTATTTATCTAGAGCATAAAATATCACTGCTCGGGACTTCTTTAAAGGCAGTATTATTTAATCCACAGGATGTTTTTTCAGTTGGAGTCATTGGAAATGGAATTCCACAGCATGTATAATGTGGCTCATCTGTTTTGCCTGGACATTTAGACACTAGGAAGAATACATCCATTTCATTTTAAAAGGATTTATACTATTTAGAAACCCACCTGTTTTGTGGGTAATCATTGTAGTTATATTAATAATGCAACAATGTAGAGAACTTAATGTTAATTTTCACTTAACATTGGTTTTATTTGATTCTTTCAGAAAATACAGCTAACACTAACGACAATTCTCACCATAAAGTTAGGTAAGAATTGTATTTTCTATTGCATGTGGGAAAGAACTGAGCATTTTATAAATATTTAAAATATCTCAGTGTTTAAGCTTTCTTTAAATTATTTCAACATACTTCTGGGTTATACATGAGGCACTTCCAGTCTTGCAGGAAGTGAATATAAGTATAAAGATAAGAGAGACCAGGTAACGTGCACTGGGGTTGAAAGACGGGAGATTTTATGAAGATAGTGTCAAGGCATCATTTGAATTGAGCCTTAAAATGTAGATTGCCTACATGAGGATGAGGAAAAGAAAATGGTTGAGAGCAGAAAAATTAGAAAAGTGAGAAACGAATAGATTCATGAAGTGGTTCTGTGTATGTGTGTGCGCACACGTGCTGGGGCGGACAGGATAGATGATTCTTTTTTTCTAATTACTAATTTTTTAATGATTTTTATTTATTATTTTTATAGAGGTGGTAGCGAGAGAGGCAGAGAGGGAGAGAAACATCCATGTATGGTAGCCTTTCACCTGCCTCCAGCTACAGACCTGGTGGAGACCTGGCTTGCAACCTGGATAGATGATCACTGTGTAAGAAGCAACTTCATGTACTTTGATTCATAAACAAGAAAGCCAGAAAATAAAAATAAAATGAAGACAAATAATGCTACAGATTATACTAAGTCCTAATTACCATAACTATACTTGGATTGTCAGTAAGGGTTCAACATTTAGAGCTATGAATTAGATAGAAGTCTGTGGGTTATGCACAATTCTTGAATTTTATCTGTGTTTTCATTACTGTCTGTCCTTTTTGGCTTTCCCTTCTACTCAAGAGGAGCATTGTGGTAAAACAAAGGGTTAAATGTGACATGCTGTCCTTGCGTCCTCACGTAGTTTTTTAAAAAGCCAATTATTTACAACCTTTAGGCTTTAACTACCATTGGCAACCAATCACTAGCAACACGCCTTCTTCGTGTGCCACAGTACCCTACCGCATGATGGGAATCAGGGAATTATGGGAAATTTTATTGTTTATAAAATCAGTAACGTAATGGAATCTCTGCTTTTGATTTGTGAATCTGGCTGTGTAGAAAGGACTGCATTGGGGAGAATTAGGTATTCGAAAGGGAGAAACCAGAAGATTGAATAAGGCTAATGGCAGTGGGTATAGAAAAGAAGGAACATATACAGATATGGGTCTAAAGATGGAGAGAATAAGAGCAGTTTAATAATGACAGATAAAGACCCAAGAAGATTCTAAGGGTAAGTCACTGACTGTCATGTACCAACAGAAAAAACGCAGTGAGAAGTAGCAAACAATTGAATATTTTCAGGGTTAGGTACCTGAATAACACAGGGGCTGAAGTAGTCTACTGTCAGGATAACATTCAGTTCTGAGTATAGAGAGAGAGGAAAAGCTCTTAATTGGAAGGTAATAGTTACAGAAATATATGAAAGGAGTAGTAACAGGGGAAAAATGAGATAGCTGTAATAGAACAATTAAAAAAGAAATTAAAATATAGGAAGTAGCAAATAATAAAAGAAGGAGGCTGAGGACTAATTATGAATCTATACGTGGTTTTACTTATATATAATCTATGCATTTAATTAGAACAAATAAAAAGAAGAAAATATGTCAAAGGAGTATTCAAGAAGGAAGTGAGCATAGCTGAAAATAATTCAAGGTGAAATAAATTTAGGGCAGAGGAAAGAGAAAACATATCGAAAGTTGCATGTATTACAGGGAGGGTGGGATGAGGAAAAATAATCATGTTTATGAATTAGGTGATTACTACAACATTTGGAAAATATGATAGCAAAAAAAAAAATAATTAAGCAACTTTCTACATGCCAGAAATTGTGTTAGGGTCTGAAGTTCTACGTGTGGGGAAAATAAATAAAGATAATGTAATAATAAATATAAACGACTCTTATACACATGTTTTTTTAAGTCTCAGTGCTGATGATGAAAAATTAAGCATTAAGAAATGAATAGAAGGCCCCGGCTGGTGGCACAGTGGATAAGGTGCTGACCTGCGAACCCAAAGACCATTGGTTCGATTCCCAGCCAGGGCACAAACCAGGTTGCAAGCCAGGTCTCCAGCCCAGGTCCCCAGCTGGAGGCAGGTGAAAGGCAATCGTACACTGATGTTTCTCTCCCTCTCTGCCTCTTTCCCTTCCCCTCTCTCTAAAAATAATAAATCTTTTTAAAAATAAAAATAAAAAATCAATAGAAGGCAAGGACATCGAAGAAATAGGTGCATTGACATGAAGGAAGGACAGAAATTAAGCTTTCTTTTCTTTCTTTTTTAATGAATATTTCTTTCTTTTTTAATGAATATATATAATTACATAAAAGTCTTCTTTGTTAAACACAGCTGATCCCCTAGTAAAAAGGCCTCTGACTTGTGCCTGATGTATTACCTATCCGGAATGGAATCAGGACCAACTATGTGATCTACAAGGCCTATTGTAAAATGAAATCGCAAGGCCCCTTACTGAAACTTAACCAAGACTTTCAAGACATTGGCGGAAGAAGAATAAACCAAGGTCAAGGTCCGTCTGAGCCTAAGACCCTGTGCAGGCTGGGTGCCCACAAAACCAGTCCTGCAGAGAGTTCATGCCACCATCGGTGTTCCTTTAATGGCATCTGTTGTTAGCTCCTCTCCTCCATCTCTTTCCCCTGAGGTACCAGGGAGCTTAGGTTGTGCCCTCCTTCCTATCTAACCCCCCTCCCCGGTGCCCTCTCACTGCCTCATAGCTTAGCGAGCTATCAGTATGCGAGGACCCTCTAAGTTTTGCCTCCAGGCCAGGAAAAACTTCAAATCTGTACACCTGACTGCCCAGTGTCTACCTCCTTCTGCCAGCCTACCAGACATGCCAAGTTGCATGTCCCTGTGCTTCATCTCAAGCTCGGGTCCTTATGTCTCCCCCAAAGGTGTGGAGTTTCTCCTGCAGCCCTACACCTGCCATCGCTTGCATCCCCAACCTTCTCATTCCTCAGGCCAAAACGTACCCCTATTTGTACATTTCTTTCCATTTTTCATTCATCTCTAATCTCTCATCTTCAAGGCTCTGAATTCAAAAGCCACCCAGAATGTGAACATGTCTTATTCTGTGTCCCTTGCTTCCATGCTGGTCAGAGCTTTGGTTGTCTCTCACCTGCACCAGGGCAGTGGCTTGTTCACTGAGCTCTTTGCTTCTCCCTGGTCGTCCTCAGCCTACTCTCAGCAAAGGAGCCAGAATGTTTGTGTTCAAGGCTAACCCCAAGGGCGTCACTCCACGAAGCCACGACATACCCCATCAGAGGAAGGAAGTTCCCTGTCAATATACCGCTGGGCCTTCCCACGGGTCAGCCAAGGAGTTAGCCCTGGAGTCAATCTTACCTCTGGAACCTCCAGAACTCTGTGGCTCTGGAAGCAACTGACTGAGCAGCCTGGAGCTAGCTGACGTCACCCCTTCTGTAAACCTCTGTCATACAGCCTCCTTTGTTCCAATGTGTACAGAAGTCAGCCTGGGCTGGAAGCTTGCACAGGAGTGGAACAGCCCAGTGTGCTCACGCCAACACGCCTAGCCGCCCGGCCATGCGGGCCTTAGCTTGCCACTGAAATAAAGTACGCCAAACCTCCCGAAGGCTCCAAGTAAGTCCTTCTTCACCACCAGACCAGGGTCCTCCCCACTATCCCCACTTGGTGGTCCCACTCTCACACCACAGGACCTGACAGCTGGCCTAGTTGGCAGGATGGCAGGTGAGTGGACCCTCTGCCCTGGTGGGACCCAGGGAGACGTGGCCGTACACAGGAATGTGGCTAGCGTCCTTATAGTCTAGGGGGAGTCACCTCCCCAGGAGTGGGCACAGGTGCCCCTAACCCCAGAGGCCATGGCTAAGGCGTTGCAGGCCATGGAGGAGATTCCCCATGACCAGCAGGACGCAGCTTCCCAAGTGGCATGGTTGTTCCTTAGGCTCCTGCGAAAGCCACACCGGGAAACCACGGAAGCCCAGTGGCAGGTGCGACAGTTGAAGCAGGCAGAGGAGGACTTGGCCGGCCGCCTGCAGAGCCTGGAAGAAGCCATTCCAGAGGTGGAGAGAGAGGAGCGCCGCCCTTGGAGGAGGGGACACCTAACTGCGCAAGTCCCCGTGCAGTGATGCACACTCGGCCGCCTTCCATGGCGGGTGGAACCTGAGGGCCCCTGTGGCTCGGGGACGTGGGGTCAGGCAGCAGGTTACTTATATCCCGCACATACGCCAGGCAACTAAGAGAGCCAGCAAAGCAAATGCACCCCCACACGGGGGACCGTACCTGCACGGCTCCTGCGACAATGGCGTAGACAACCTCCGGGTCCCCAGGAGCTGGCACAGCTGGGTGCCAGGACCACGCGTCCTCCATCCCGCAGCGGACCCACAGGGCTGGGCGCTAGGGTGCAGGCCCCAGATGAGACCATCACGAACGGCTGCTGGCTGCGAGGACAGGTATTTGGGAGCAACCTGCTGGCCCCGGGCCCTGCGGCAGCGCCATGCGCACCAACCCGCCCAGGGACTGCGGCAGCCGGGCAAGAAGCCGGTGCCTGGGGCCGCCCAGGACCGCTCGCTGCAGGGGGCGCCACTGGCAGTGCACGGGAAGGACTTGGTCCCGACCACAGCCCCGCTGGGTGCTTTCCTGAATTCACTAGCAGTGCTCCCTGCCCGAGCAGGGCGGCACACCTATGACATCACTACCGCCGCTGCGGAAGTGGGAGCAGGGGGTGGGAGCAAGGGGGGAGGGGGGGTGCGGAGGTGGGGGAGGGGTGCAGCCGGCAAAACTGCCCACCTAAGGCCTAGCTCCCAAATGCACCCTCCCAGGACAGCTGTGTCCCACCTTCTCAATGAGGCCTGCCCTGACACCTCACTTAAATGACACCTGGGGTTCCATCTCCCCACCTTGGTCTTTCCTCTACTCTATTTTTTTCATAGCCTTCGAAACCTTGTAAATCCCACATCCTAAGGTTTGCTTAGTGCCTTTCTTCTTCTACTAACATGAAAGCTCCACCAGGACAGCACTGGTCAGGGGCCCAAAGGGTCACCAGTTCAATTTCCAGTCAGGACACATGCCTGGGTTGCAAGCCAGGTCTCCAGCCAGGTCCCAGGCTGGAGGTACACAAAAGGCAACCTTACACTGATGTTTCTCTCCCTCTCCTCCCCACCCCCTTCCCCTCTTGCTAAAAATAATAAATAAAATCTTTTTTAAAAAAGAGAAAAAAATGCCCTGGCTGGTGGCTCAGTGGATAAGGCACCAGCCTGCAAACCTAAAGGTTGCTGGTTCGATTCCCAGCCAGGGCACATAACCAGGTTGCAAGCCAGGTCTCCAGCCAGGTCCATAGCTGGAGGCAGGTGAAAGGCAACCATACCAATGAGTTTCTCTCCCTCTCTGCCTCTCTCCCTTCCCCTCTCTAAGAATAATAAATAAAATCTTTAAAAAAAAAAAAAAAAGTTCCACCAGGACAGAGATCTGGCACATAGCAGGCACTCAATAAATAGTTTTAGAATGAATGGATCATTAAGTAAGTGCACAACTTTACGGAATTATGAGCTCACTACACAGCTTATTACTGTATTATAAATTAAGCAATTCAGAGTAAATCTATCCTGCAGTTCTCTGAAAACCCTGATACATAATAAACAACAGGATATAAAACTAAAAATAGCCCACTTTATTAAGTGGTATTTATAGTGATAACAGTTCATAAAATGTTCACTTACTGGGAAATATCAGGTAAATTTAATTTAGTTCCAGGTTAAATGTTTCTCACTCTATCATTTTGTTTCCAATAACTTCAGTGCCAATAAATGTATTTCCTTATGGGTATTATTGTTAACATTTAAATCTCTGACCTCCAAAACAGCAGGAATTGGTTAATATTTAACAACATGGAAATGTAAAGAGATGAGAAAATTAATTATTGCACCTTATAACTCAGTACTTATGGCTGAGTTTTAATGCATCATGTAAATGCTTTTGTCTTCAGATGATCTATTTAAAATTTGTATTGATTCTTGCACAGCAGGTGTCAGAAAAGAAAAAGGTGCACAAATGACTCAATTTAATTCCATTCAAAGGCCCAGTGACCACTGGAGTTATATGCAAATAAGAACACAGAAAAAAAGAAAACCTATCATTTCTAATCCTTCTTAAATCAACAATAAAAACTAAAGTAAACTACACTTACAAGATATTTTTGCCTAATTCTTTATCATCCATTTTATATTAAGATTGGAAGGTCAAGTTGTGACTTTGGGAAGAATGGAAAGCAGCATAATGTCAAGTCTGAGAAGATTAGGTTAGAGATGCTACTATGAAAAGGATTCTTCTAAAAGTATAAATCCATGTCACTGGTCCACTGAAAGCTTGCATTGGCTCCCGTTTGTACTCAGAACAGTGTTTCGTGGCCTTACATGATCCATACTCCCTAACCTCTGACCTTTGTCAGGTAAGAAGGATAATTCTCTCAATTCAAGATGAATTAGAAATAACATCCCATTCAAATTCTTACATCTCAAAATAATCCATCCCATCTTAAGATATAAGAATGGGCAACAACTTATGCTAAAATGAAAAATGAGTAATGATTATATACTTTCCATACCTGGGACTGAAGCTACAATAGTAAACATTTTATAATACCAATGTTGTATTTTTAATTCTGCATATTAATCAACCAACTTACTAAAGTCTTTATTATCTGCAACTGTCAGTATTTTTGAGTTAATTAAGTAGAATCTTCAAAGTTTATGGTCTTATTATCTTAAAATAATGAACAATTTCTATTTTTTCTATACAACTTTTATACTTCATTTCTTTCTTTTATCAAAATGAATTGGTATATATTTTCAAAATTGTTTCATAAAATGCCAATTATGGGCAGCCATTGTCTTGTTGCTAACTTTTGAAAAGGCTTATTTTTCTTGATTAATTACTATAAAATTGATTGCTTTGTTTTGGAAAATAATGTTCATAAAGTGAAAACAGTGTAATGAGGGAAATCAACCTAGAATAGTCAAAACCAAAACGTAGTCTAGAAAAATTATTGCACTTCAAATATAAAGGAAACCGTATAAAAATCTTTGGACATCCATGATAATATAGTACCAAGTACCAAGTTTAAAAAATCTTATTTCTACCAAATTCAACATGTAGAACAGTTATTAGCCTACAAGGCATCAGGAAATTTTGCACTCAGAACACTTCAATTAACCAAGAATTGTTAAGAAAAGCTGCAGTCCATAGGTGAGCATTGATTTACTTAACAGTAGTATCTCCACTAGGTCACAAGGACAAAGGTGACAGAATATTAAGTAAATGTTAAATATATTTTCACTAAATAGATGAAAAAATAAAATATAATATAAAGAAGAATTTCTAATTCAAAATTAGTTCGATAATAAATTTGCAATGTTAATTGAAGATTATTTAAAGTTAGATTGTAATTTAGAGAAGTAAAAAGAGAGCAAAGAATTTGGTAATTAATTCCATGAATGCCCAATCAACAGTATCTTTGAAAAGGGAGACTAATAGGATAATTATAATGGTAACCACTAGAATATTAACACAAGAAATTTAAAAGTAAACAAATTGTAAATAAATAATGATATGACAGAAAATAACATGATAGAATTAAGATAAACCATAATGTTTGTATTAATCAATGTAAAAAGGCTCAAAGCAAGCGTTAAAAGAAAAAGAAATTTTAACTAAATACTAAAACCAACTATGTATATATTTTTCTAAAGCCAAAATAAAGTTTCAGAATAATTGAATGGGGAAAAGCAAACAAACAAATATTTTTAAAATGCCAATAACATAACTATAACTGTCCTAAATATGAAACTACCAAAGATGTGAGTTGACAGAGAAGCATGTTAATAATTAGAGATTTTAACACATATTTCAAAACAGATTGAGTGGAAATTTTTAAATAAGATCTAGGTGACCTAAAAGGCACAATAGTGTTATATTTATAAATAAATGCTTAACATGAAACCCAAAAATAAATTTTCTCCTTTTTATAAGCATATGAAATGTCCAGAAAAACTGCCTAATATAGGCCACAAAAGAGTCATTATATATTTTTTTAAAAAGAAAAGAACAATATAAACTGAACTCTCTGGCTATAACAAAGATAAATTTCAAAATTCAAAACACAGCAAAACATGAAAAGGAAGCAAAAAGCACACACATAAAGGCTTTCTACATGAAAAGTTTTAACATGTTCATAGATCAAAGGAGTGATACAAAATGAAATTGAATAATATATTCAAAATGATTGTGAAATACAACCTATTTGATCTATGAAATTCAGTTAAAATGGTGACCCAAATAAATTTCATGGGAGTAAATCAGTAAGAAAAAATGAAAAGATAGAAAGGCAACTCACATAACAAATAGATCACTAAACTGAAAGAAAGCAAGATAAAATAATCATAATTGAAGGAAAAAATGGTTAGAAAGAGGAAACTCTGAAAACTAATAAATAAAATATATTGTTATTTGCAAAAATTACCAAAAAAATCAAACTACTAGCCAACCTCATTTTTAAAGTGAGGAAGCATTGGTATAAAAAGAAAAGAGAGAAAAGTCATCAAGTATAGAAAATCTTAAAAACATCATAAGTGACTACTGATAGAAGCTATATGAAAATAGATTTGTAAAAGCCTTAATAGTGGATAAATTTCCTAAAACTATAACTAACCAGAATGATTACATTTCACAGGAAATTCTAAAGTCTTCAGTTTCCATAGAACCAAAAGAAAAATTTCAAGATATTGCTCATGGAAAAAGGACTAGACCCAGATGCTTTTATAGGGTATTCTACAAAACAGATGAATATCAGATAATCAATGGCAACTTACCCAATTGGAAAGCATTACAAAAGTGAACATTCCATATTAAATTAAATATCACATCAGTGTCAAAGACTCAAAGATAATATAAGCCCTGGCTGGTAGCTCATTGGATAGACACCAGCCTGCAAACCCAAAGGTCGCTGGTTCGATTCCCAGTCAGAGCAGATAACCAGGTTGCAAGCCAGGTCTCTGGCCAGGTCTGTAACTAGAGGCAGGTGAAAGGCAACCATACATTGACATATCTCTCCCTTTCTTCCTCCCTCCCTGCACATCTCTCTAAAAATAATAAAATCTTTAAGAAAAAGAGATAATATAAGAAGAAAGCTCTACAAGTCTCTCTTATGAATTAAAATAACGAAAAATTCATTAAATTAAAGCAAAAAATTACAAAGGTTTATGAAATTAAATCTGATGAAATGTTAACTAAATAATTTGTTGTGATTCGCATGAGTGTTTGCTAGGTAATTTAATATTAAGATATACGTTACAATTTTGTAATTAATAAAGAAAAAGGAGAAAACAATATGATTTGCTACATAGAAAACAAAGTATTGACAAGATACCTTCATGATTAGAACATTATAAATACAAAGAACTAGATGAATACCTCATTAACACATGCAATATGTATATCTCAGCTTCAAAGCAAGTATTTTACCTATTGGAAACATTTTAAAGGCATTCTAATATAAAGCCATGCCCAATGATTGAGCACCCACAATTTTTTGCCACTGTTTAACATTATTATGAAAGGATTAGCCCAAGTATCTATTTATAGATGATCTGACTCTAACATGATCCCAATAATAATACCACTTCATTTTCGCAGAGCTTAAAAATTTGATTATAAATCTCCAAAGAAATATAATGTATGGGTGCTGTGTTTATATTTTTAATGTAGAAATTTCTACTCCATAATTTAAAGCAAACACATATAAAACAGCCCCTACATTAATTTTAATCTCAAATTGAAAATGAAATTCTTCACAAATCTGTGTCTTATAAGATGAGGCTTTTATTTTCAAATGTGGCAATGAAGTTGTTCAGAAGGACAAAATGTCTGAAAACAAAGACCCACCAAAAAACCCCATACTTAATAACATTAAAAATGTACATCTGAACACTTCACTAGTTTCACAGGTGGAAAAATGTGAAGTGTGTTTACAGTATTTGCCATAAGCCAATTTTATCTGCATCAAGCCATATGGTTTGGGAAACTGGGAGTTTCCTAAGGATTCAGAGTGAAATTTAATAGCACTATCTGAAAACAGAGTAAATTACTGAGTTTATAAGCCATTCTAAGATACAGCAGAAAGATTTTTTTTCTCCCTCATCTTTAAGAAAAAATAAATATAATATATATTTCTATACTGATATTTTAAAACTGTACCTGCATGGCTTTTGTCATTTTCTGAAAATTGCTCCATTGCTACACTGATCTACATAAAATTTTGTTACAAGATTTAGATATCACAGGTAACATTTAATGTAAGAAATCAGAAGCACAGAATGTAATGCAGAATTTTAAAAATATGTTAATTATAATTGAGATTTCAAAATTGTTACTCAATTATACCTATAAAAATAAACATGGCAAGGGACTCATCTAGGGAAAAGTATGAGGAATTCTGGTAAAAAATTACATATCAACTAATCTACAGAGCTCAAAAGGTTCTTTTTATGCCTTTTCTAGTATACTCTATGCACTCTAAAGTATCCAAGACAATGTTACTCTAAACATTAGTTTAGAATTTGAAGTTTTAGTTGACTGTACTCCTTAGACTTTTAATTTTATTTAAAATTTTGGAGTATGGCTCAAGTAAAGCAATTAGATTAGCAAGTATATTAAAATAAAAGCATTAGTTCAAAAAATAAAATATCTACAATCTTACCACATATTGTTAATAATCAAAGAAAAAGTAACTATTACATATTTCTTCTGAAAATGTTTTTAAAAACTTGATCTCATCATCATCTCCTACAAAATTCCATAAGTTGATAGAAACACTGAGAGAAGAAAAGTAAAATTTACACAAAATTGATTAGTTTGGAAACTATCCCTCCTGTAATTAGGATAGGTCAAGGCAAGTATCTTTGTAAATAATTTATCAGAAAGCACTCTATAAAAATCTAGGGAAATGTCAGGCCAGGTGCAATCTTTTTAAACCATTCCTGTATAAATCAATTAAAAGGCTTTATTTTGACACCCAGTGTCAGTATTTACCAAACGTAGATAGACAAGTCCGTTGCTGCAGCATGCATTTGCAAATAACTTCCCTCATTAATGTTTAATTAAGACAGAGGAAAACTGTCCTTGATATTTTGCTGCAATTAGTGCTCTCTATACCCCACTGACTTCTCATGATGAATTACTTTTCAAATGAAAAGTGAAATGATTAAAACTGGAGACACTCCATCTACTACACATTGCCTATACCACATTTTAAAGAGGAACACCAAAAAAAAAAAAAAAATATATATATATATATATACAAACTATGACACACACACACACACAAAAAAAAACCCAACACTATGCATAGTGAAAACACAAATAGAATAATCTGTTTTTGGTCATTTCAACTGTGAAACTCCATTTTGATCATGACTCTAAGGTGATATAACATGCAAATCGCAATTTATTCCTGTTAAATAATTAAATCATAAAGTCACACAATACCAGAGGACTGTGATATTCAATCCCCCCTCCCCTATCCCACAAATTAAAATATTCCACAGCCAGAAAGTAAATTGTGAAGGTCACATTATTTTTCCAAATAATGTCTCATCACGGCCCCTGTAGTTTTAGTATTTATTCATATAAGAAGCTCTAAACCGACCAACCTAAACCATCACTGCCCAATAGCAACAAAATAAAGTCTGGAAAGATCCAGTGACTTATGCATTGTTGTACAACTAACAAGTGATAAAGCTAAAAACATAATAAAGCTATTCATTCCCCAAATCTTTCCTGCCAGCCTCTTCTCAAATATTGTGTCATTTTAGATGGGAAGTGTAAATGTTTTTGACCTCTTTGCTCATTATATTTTCATTACATTCAGATAGCATCCAGATTGGAACATTTGTGGGGTTTTTGAATAAGAATTCTCATAGAAACTTTATATATAATAGCCAGAAACTGGAAAAAGCCCAGGTGTCCATCAACAGACAACTACAAATACAAATGATGGAGCACTACTGAGTCATAAAAACAAGCAAACTACTTAGGTACATACCAAACTCAATGGACTTCAGAAACATTGTTGATTTAAAGAGGCCATGCACAAAAGCATACACACTAACGAACTTATTTATAAGATATGCTATCACCCTAGATCACTTCTTTATTCTCAAAAACATACTCAGTTTACTTGGAAGAGAGTTTTCTGCACCTTCCATGTACCACATTTCTCTCATTGAGGGTGAACGAAGCACTTCATTCTGACAGTGGCTATGCCCACATTTCAACTCTAGCCTGATCTCAAATATACACTAATCCTATGCAAGTTCAAAAATGCACACCGAGGAAACATGAACAGACCCTTGATACTGGCCTTCCTTCTGGAGGCTGGCTACGATAACAAGTCAAACACCTTGAACTATCAAACAGGTCTACTGGTGGCAGGCTCCCATCAGAGCCCCTGCTGTTACTTCTGACAGATGGACCACACTTGGCTACACATGACTACACCTTGCCCACTCAAGTGTGGAAGAAGTGTCTAGTCCCAAGCCACTGGGGAAGTGCCTTAGTGATGTTTTAATTTCAGTTCCATGTCAAATGAAAAGAAGTGAGACCTGATTGGAGTGGCCCCTTTCATTTCTGCTACTTCCTTCATGGGAGAGAATTGTGTTATTTCAAGGTATACATTTTTGACTCTCTTATCATTACATATTAAAATCTTGAGGTTGTTCTTTGGACTGTTGAGATCCATTATAGACAAGATTTTTCCTTTTCATAATAAAGCAATTAAACATCCATATATCTTATTAAATACTGGGTAACATCCAATATAAGGAAAGTTCCTATGCATTTTCCATATACCTGAGAAACCAAAACCAAATATGAAAGAAAGAAGGACAGCATCTTAAAACAAGCCATGTTTTAACAGATAATAAATGGAAGTCTTGAGACACAGCCTCAGCTCAAATCAAGACATAGAATTTTATTATGTTATGCAACACTTAAAAATTTAGATTATGGAGGCAATAAAATATTAGGCATGTAGCATCCTTTATTATTCAATTCATTATTGAGAAAATTAATGGTGTGCTTAATTTAAAATTTACTTTAAATTTAAGAGATTCAAATTTGAATCTGAGCTATTTCATTTATTAGCTAGATATTTTATACTTTTGAAGTATTAGAATAACAACAATAACTACCTTTCAGATATTTTGTGAAGACTAATTAAAATCATGTATATAAACCATTTAACATCATGAGTGGCAGACCAGTATATATAGAGTATATATACTCAAGGAATAGTATTATGTAATATTGTGTATTATGCATAAATAATGGGCATAAATTATATAAAAAACAAAAAAATTAAATTGCCACTTAACTATTTTGTTTATATACACGTTTATGTGCATGTTTGCATATGTATGTATAAATTATTTTAAAATTAGTTTCTTTATTGAAAATCACAAGTTTGGGTAAAATTCTCTAAAACCCAGTAATGTTCATATACATAAATAGGACAATAAAATTACCAAGTGAGTTCTGTGTTTCCAAATCTTAAAAATCCTGAGTTTTATTAATTTTCTCCAAAAGAAAATATAACCTACGCTTCTGAAAATTAAACCCATGAGGCCAATAATTAACCTTGCTTTGAAAAGGACCACGGAGAATCACTAGAAAGTAGAAATACAAACTTAAATCTCATTTTGGAAACCATCTGGAAAATTGGTAATATAGTCCAGCATTATCTATACAATCTATTGACAAAACATTTTATGCATTTGATAGTCACAATAAGAATTGACATAGAGCCTCATACTAACACTTCATTTTATACATTGCATTACTTAAACTCACAGCAACACGGACTGTTAAGCAGCATTATTGAGATTCAGATAGACACTCTCTAACATGAATTTAGAAAGGAAGTTCAGGAAGACAAGGTAAAGCCAAGGCTCCATTCCAAATATTATGGTTCCCAATGTACTTTTTGTTCTTTTTTTTTTTTCTTCACCCTAGTCTATTGCCTTTGGTTCTCTGGATTTTCTCTTACCTAAGTGTGCATTTATGGTAATTATTCTGACAGGACTTGCAACTAAGTTCAAAGTCAATCATGTGCCAATTCAAGATTCACTTTTATTAGAGATACATATTTTAGAACTTCCACCCTCAAATATTTTCAAGATATTTTTAAGAACAAAACATCCTTTCTTTAAAAGCAGAACTACAAGGCTTTATCTTCATATGAGTAATACTATGGAATAGCTCTCCATCCTGGATTTATACGGTACAATGAATATCTATCACCTACTAACTGCAAGTCACAGCCCGTACCTACATCCCTTGGAACAAAGCCCTGTGAACAGCAGGGCTATTCTAAATTAATACCTGCAATTTGGACAATTTGCATTGCACTTTTAACAAAATATTTTGTTTATTTTTTTTAGAGAGAGGAAAGAAGGGAGGAAGAGAGGGAGAGAAACGTCAATTGGTTGTCTCTTGCAGGCCCCGAATGGGGGACCAGGTCTGCAACCCAGACATGTGCCCTGGCAAGAATCAAACCGGTGACCTTTCAGTTCACAGGCCAGCACTCAATCCACTGAGCCACACCAGCCAGGGCAACACATGCATCTTTCGATTTATGTGCATTCATTGGTAATTTTATCTACAGGATTTTATTTAAAAATTAAAAAAAAAAAAAAAAAAAAAACCACTTTTAGTTGACCATTTCTTTTTACTAAAACTATTTGTTTCATTTTAGTAAGCAAATAATGGATTCAGGAAAGTGGTAGAACAAATAGCCTAACAGATAAATTCAGTCAGTTTTCCAGATGTTGAAATGCCTCAGAAAGACAATGGCTCAGCTCAGTCTTTATGGCTGTGAGGAAAATACATTATGCAAATAGATGTGAGGAGATTAATAGATTATCCTCATGCTTATCATTCTGCTGATTATTAGAAAGGACCTGAAATAAAAAATCTAACACAGGATCTCTAGATACAAAATCTCAGATTTTTTAGATTACTCTTTCTTTTTTTATTGAATTTACTGGTTAATAAAACCATACAGGTTTAAAGTGTACAATTATATAACACATTATCTGCACCCAGAACTGTGCACTCACCACCCAAAGTCAGTCTATTTCTGCCATTATTTATTCCCCCTTTGCTGAAAGCTGTCAGTCTGTTTAGGTATGTATAAGTATTTAGTTAATTTTGTCCATTAGATTCCACCTATAAGTGAGACTATATGATATTTGTTTTTCCCTGACTGGCTTATTTTACTTAGCATACTCCCTGGTTCATTCATGCTGTTGCAAAGGGTAAGATTTCCTCCTCTTTTATGGCTGAGTAGTATTCCATGTGTAACTTGTGCAACAGCCTATCCTCTCGTCCACTGATGGGCGGTTGGATTGCTTCCAAATCTTGACTATTGTAAACAATGCTGCAGTGAACAGAAGGGCGCGTACATTCTTTTGAATGAGTGTCTCAGGTTTCTTTGGATATATTCCCAGAAGTGGAATTGCTGAGTCATAAGCCAGTTCCACTTTCAGTTTTTGAAGAAAGTCTAAACTCTTTCACCATGGCTGCATTCCCACCAACAGTAAGTGCATGAGGGTGCCCCTTTCTCCACACCCTCACCAACACTTGTCTGTTGATTTATTGGTCATAGCCATTATGGCAGCCATGAGGTGATATCTCACTGTGGTTTTAATATCTGCAAGATTTCATGCATGCTTTCCTCCTAATCAGAAGTCACAAAGGCCTTTCATTTAGCCTGTTTCAGCTTCTATGTAAGATGACCATTTTAGAAAGACCCATGAGTACATCTCAAACTGACTTTTCCATATGCCACATGATTATATATGTACATTATTACATGGTACCATTATGTATCCAATATACCTTCTAATTTAAGTAGAAACACATCCAGGTATAATGCACAAATGTGGAAAGTAAATTTTTTAATTGGTGGAAAGACTCTTTTTGTTCACTAAATTAAGAAATATTTTGAAATGTCTTGGACTTACTTGGAAGTACACCTTGGCCCTATTCAGGAAATGAGGCTATGTCAAGACAACCATTTTTGCCACAAAGCTGGTGAATATTTTAATTATTCACTGCACCCTATCTCCATGGACTTGCTTTATAGAGATTCATGCTTTAGTGTGATATAATAGAAATAAATTATAAACCAACATAAACTCTTCACTTTTTTTCTATTGCAATGTCGAGACTGTCTTAAACTATAATTGATCCAATTTCTCTTCTCACAGTAGTTGATAAAAAGCTATGAGCAAAAATGATAAATCACTTTCAGAATATTAAAGAGGCTTATAATTTATATTTTAGTATTGGCTTTACTTTTGATAAAGTAAACCCAATTTTGATATTTACTGTCATTTTTCATTGTTTCTTTTAAAAAAATCTACTTTTAATTTACTGCATTTTAGTGTACCTCACATGTCTTTAGTAACAATAAATTCTTTCTAAAAAAGGTCAGTCTATAAATTAATAAATATTTCAATGTATTTCATGGCAGACAGATCCTTTTATAATATCATCCCCACTTTTTTCTTTAGCCTTTCCCCTACCATTCCTTCTCATGCATTCTTTATCTATGCCTACTGAGTTTATTAAAAGCCATTGCACTGAGGTATAATTGACATATAAAATTGCTATGTACATTAACTACATTCAACTTGATGAGTTTGTAGATATGGATATATCTGTGACACTATCTCTACAATCTATGCTAGAAACATATCCCCAAAATGTCTTTTGCCCTCTTTATAATTGTTAGTATTTTGATGATAAAAAAACATTTAACATAAGATTTACCATTTCTTATAATTCCTTGGATACACCGCTGGCCAGTGTGGACCCTTGTCTTACAATACCTTTCTATTGTCATTGCCCTGTAAATGACTTGTTAAAGATTGACCTCAAAACTATCCTTTGATGACTCTTAGAATACTAATGAAAGAACGCAGCTAGGATAGTGTCAGCAAAAGTGAAGAATACTATCATTTACTTTGTCTTCTCTTTGATTTAATGTTACATACATTCAGGAATTTGGAAGATATTAGAACCTCAATATAGAATATAATAAATGTGATCTTTCAAAGAACCTTAAGTAAGTTTAAATATTATAGTAATGTAGAAAACAAAAATCTAAAAAAAAAATGACCCCAGATTCTAAGATGCATGTTCTATCCACTATAGTGCACAGTCATTTTCTTTATTTCCAGATGTGTTTTAATTACTTTAACAGATTGTAAAAGACCACTTTAAACTTTAAATTATACTCTGGGACATTGTTTTATCAACTACTAACCTTGAACTCATTCTTTAAGCAAAGATGGGTAATATGAATGGATTGGTTAAAATGACTGACTAAAATACGATTTGGGTAAACCAATTTAAATATAACTAAGCTTCCTGGGTTGGCTTAAGGGACATCCTCCTAGTGCATGGTTTTAATGAAAGTTGCCTTTCCTCTCTACACTCCTTTCAAGTAGAAGAAAACTGGAACCCAAGTTCTCTATGGAGGGGGAGGGGCTGCAACTTACTTATGCAGTGTGTTCGCTTTATTTATTTATTTATGGTTAGGATCACAGGTAGAAGGTATAGGCCCTTTGAAGAGGGAATGCTGCTGTCATCCTCCATTTCCTAGGAGATGTCACAGCTGTGACAAGGAAGGGTTTATAATGGCACAGTTCGGTGCCTTCATAATTTATTCTCTCTGATTTCACGCTCTTTTAGTCTCCTGCTCAACCATCCACTAACAAGTGGTGATATTAGCCAATAAATCAAAGACGTCCGCTTGTCAGCACCAGGTGCTTGGCCACATCACCGCCGATTATGAGACGCACAAAAGGACAATTTCATGTAGGGCACTCAGCAGAGGTGTTCCACTGATACTCTGTTTGATAGGCAGCCAGGGTGAGGTGAATGTAGTAAAATTCAATAACTTTTATGCCTTAAAGCAAGGAAGTACTAAGTTGAAGTAAAACGGGGAAGTAAATTAGGACCTCACATTTATTGCTATTTCTTTTATGATTCTAGTCTCTGCCATTAGCACTTTGATACAGATTAGAGAAAGAACACCTATTTTAATGTGCTCGGTTTATTTTGCTGAATCTAAAAGAATTTTTCTTTTCTAAATGCATGAAATAAGATAGTTTACACCCATCTATTAAAACTTGCATTACTGCTAAATAAATATAATGATAGCATATTTGTGTGAATGATAGATAATGCTCAGGAAGAGTCTGATCCTATTTTTTATTATTGTTATCAAAATAATTCATACCTTTAGATAATAATTGTTTATAGTTTACTTTACCTCTCATTACTCATATTATTGATTCAGCATAACATGCATATACCATTTACCGTGGTATAAATAAGAACAATAACAGTAGACTGAATTTACAGAGTATAAATGACTTGGCAATATATTTTATGAAAGGCTCCAAAACAAAATATTGAATTTTAAAAAGACCCCCCCAAATTCTATTTTTTTCTTTAAAGGCAATAAAGTAGAAAAGAGAACTTTCTCTTGGTTTTATTTATTTCTCTTTTTTCTCACCTTTTTTATTCATCATATGTCTATATTGATTATATAACTAGATCCCTGACTTAGCCTGTTTACTGTATTGACAAGTTATTACAAGGCAATCAAGGAGACCCCATTTTTGAATCAATTTCATGTTAAGGTGCAAAATGGCACACATAATTCTGTTGTGTTTTTAGCTGGTATGGCTGGTGTTTATCTTGGGAACATTTAAATAACTATTGTTCTTCTCACATCTTCCTTCAACCTTCTAGATTGCCCCAAAGTGCCCCAGTTTCAGTTAATGACTCTTAGGAAAAGCCGTGTCTGTCATTTTAGCTTTTCCTCCTCACAATTCCTACATTATAGATGCTTCTGAATTATTATTTCAAAATACTTATCTTTTAGGTGTCCTCATTATAAAATATTGAACTTTCCAAAGATACTGTGTCAAGAGTTTTTTTTAAATAAAATGATTATTGTATGCATTTAAATAATAAACAGGAATTTCACCATTTCTTTCTGCCTAGGTAGTGATGCATTTTGCTGCTGTTGTTGCTGTTATTTTGTTATTTATACTATGACTCTTACATTGATATTTTATACTATCATTTTATTTCTCTCCAGCCTAATAGGAATTCAAAGGTGCTATCTGTTTAGAAAGCTCTAGACAGAGATGATATTTCACTTGGAAGTATGTGCTTGAAGTTCTCTTTTATTTCTCTTCGCTACAGAATTATTAATTATTATTAAGTAGTAAGTACCACTTTATATTCTGCAAAGTTTTCATAACTATCCCTTTATGTCACATTCCTATGAAGCATGAGAGTAAATTTCCAGTTACATTAAGCACAAGAAACCAAGGAAGCACATTAAAAATATACTGAATAATAAATGAAGAAGGAAAATAGAAACCTCAGAAATATTAGGCAGGTGATAAATTAGAACACACGTGGGCTTTTGCATGACCACCATATAGAATAGGATGCCTGCTTCCACCTAAAGAGGACTTTCAGCTTGTGTTCCCCTGCAGTAAAAAGATAAGGATTGACTTACATGTAAAGGACTGAAAACATAGAAAATGAGATGATTAAGCGTTTGTGCAGTATTTACATTTGATGAGACACTCTTAACACCAAGTTTATCTAGCTAAGGCAACTGATGAATGTAAGTGGACTTGATGAGTTTCAAAATCAATGAGAACCAGTAAGTGTTATTTTATTCCATTATCCGGAACCTGGTAAAGCCAGAAGAATTTAGAATGAAGGCAGCGTAAAGCTAACAAAATCAGTTCAAAGCATTGGTCTCATCTCTCCATTATTTTACTTCTAGTTTTTGTAACATACTTGATCTGTCAGTTCTCGATATTGGATTGGGCGGAAAGTATTGGTTGCTTGTTACCTTGCAGGTAAACTCAGCAATGAAATCTATGAGCCTGTCTCCAATAAATTATGATGAATAAATGTTCTGATTTGCTGCATAGCTTTTGTACCTTTTGCGGGTCATCTACATGTATCACTATTTCATTTGTAATTCTCACATAGATCCTAGGAACCAGAATAGTATCCTTTATCAATAGAGAAGGAGCCTGACTCTTCCCATTGACACATGGGAAGTTTTGAACTTTACTGTCTTAGAGTTTTGAACTGTACTGTCTTAGGCCCAAGTTCCGGTTGCCATCCGAAGAACTGATTTTCTAGTTTCATATAGTATCCAACATAAGAAAAGTTCCTTTATAAACTGAGATGGGGGAAAGTTTCAAGGTATCTTTCAGACAATAAGAAAACAAGTTATTTCCACCTTTTTCTTCAACGCCTTTTAAAATCCTTTGAAGTTGAACCAACCTACCATTATAGGAAAGAATCCAGCCTTTACATCTTGACTTTCTCCTCATGGTTTCACTCTCATCAGACTCTACCAGCATGTTTTACTCCCAGCTCAGCTGCACAAATGCATCCTCACTTGAATTCTGGGGTTTTCATCCTGTGACTCCAGGGTAAAGAGCAGTAAAAATGTTCATTTCCCCATTCTCATGATCACTTCTTCTGAATGTGTATCGATATAATCGATATAATATTATCCGTATAATAGCTCCATCACCAGCCATATATTCTGTGTAGCATTCTGATTAGAAATGTGATCGGGGCCAAGTTATTTATGCCTTTTAAGCTTCTTTTTTTTAATGTGAAAATGAGACTAATAATAGTATATATTTCAAATGCTGAGCAGAACATTAAAAAAGCTAATAAATGTAAAGTGCTAAACCAGTGCTGGAAAAATAGTAGCACAATACTGGATAAATAAGAGTTTTTGCTATTATGGTGGCCACATTGTTTTTCCCTATTCTTTTTTTGTCAGAATGTATTGATTAGAATAATCATGTTATTACCCATTAACTAGAATTAGATTGTGTATTTAAGATTAAGTGTACTATTTAACTCCTGATTTATAATAGTACACAAGTTTCAGTCAGATTTATATGTAACAGGTAAATTAATAATATACAACACATATTAAACAAATTTATGTGTTCATTCAAGCTTTATTGAACACGGATGTTGCAACAATTATCACTTGTAATGCTATAATGATTCAACTGCAAATGCACCAATGATTATGTTTAAAGATTCTATCATGTGATAGAATCAACCAGTATGATGTTACTGGCATATCATTTGATTAGCACAATATACTTACACTAAAAAATGTTAAATCATTTGACAGGGAAAATTTAATACTCTTAATCATATAAAAATAAAGTTCGGAATATACTCACTGTGCAATAAATTATTTCTGGACACTGCCTTAATTTGGAAAATCTGGGTCTCGGTCTTAAACTGTGATAAAAAAAAAATATCACAGCCTCCTTGAATTAGTTATTTTCATTTGTTTTGATTCATCTCCCTCTATTCCACTAAAATATAAGCCATTCTAAAGTCTGGGTTGAATCATTTGTTTGGTTCTTCATTTATTTAGCATTTATTCATTCATTTATTTATCTCTGATGTATCTATAGCCTCTTATTGAATGCCCAAATTTTTTTAAAGTGCTGAATGACTTCATTTTTTAGTCTTTTGAATTGTGGGGGCCAGAGTAAATGATCTCTTAGATTCAGAGTTTAAATATATTATCTAAGCACAGTATTTAAAATGTACCAATGATGCACATATAAGAAAAAGAGCACCCTGGCTGGTGGCACAGTGAATAAGGTGCCAGCTTGCAAACCCAAAGGTTGCTGGTTTGATTCCCAGCCAGGGCACATAATCAGATTGCAAGCCAGGTCTCCAGCCAGATCTATAGCTGGAGGCAGGTGAAAGGCAATCATACATGGATGTCTCTCTCCCTTTCTGCCTCTCTCCCTTTCCGTCTCTCTAAAAATAATAAATAAAATCTAAAAAAAAAAAGAAAAGAAAAGAGAAAGAGCAATTCTTCTATGCCCTTGCATTCTTTCTCTTGACACCACACTTTGAATTTTATGAGAAGATTCATGTGTTTGTCCATTCCACTGAAACCAATAAAGAACTAGCTGGATGTGTGAATGAATACAAGTTCAACTGTCGAGTGAAAGGTGTCATAACTGTAATTATTGCCATTAAAATAACATGAGATGTACTGTTTACACTACTCAGTCCCGAAGGCCAAAGCTGCCCTAGGTGGTTTATTTACTTATTTAACTCTCACAACCAATCTATATTGTTGTAATGGTAGCTTCCAATTAAAAAATGAAGGCACACTATGAGAAATAACCACAACTTTGCACTCTAGGTCCCAACCAGTGTGGCCCACCCCACCATTATTTTAACATTGTTTCTGTACATGATGACTTGCATATTCACATGTACCTATGGAAAACCAGCCTGTTTTCTTAAGGATTCTAGAAGTTAATCCCCAGGAAGCACTGCATTACATATATCCACTGACTTCTTTTATCAGCATCTCTATCTGCTTCTGAACTTAATAAGGGATGAACATTTAAATACACAGTAAATTAAATAACTACCAAATTACTTTTTTCACAAAAAGCATGTAGCTCTTGTTTTGTGATGTACTGCTCTTTATCTAATATGTAATTCTCTTCCCTGACTCCCTTTTCTTTCCCAACCTTAAATAAGCTTTTCAAACGCATGTAAAGGAGTATTTTCACCCCTTTCAACCAAGCCTGATCACTTGTGCCAGTCTCTGAAGATTCTATTTGAAGAGCCTAATCTATACTTAGTTTAGGTTTAGAAAGTCAAGGCTTTAATAGTTCAATTAAACCATAACCTCTATCCGGCTCCCTTTTCAAAAGTAAGACTTGAATTGTGTACCTAATACCTGAATCAATTCACCCAACCCATGTGTCTGAATTCCGATTCTGAGATTCTTTATGTCACACATTGCTTAGGACATTCCCAGAAGTTTCTCAGGGAAAAAGCCTTTGTGGCTCTGGTAGTCAGAGAGAAAGTAACCATTTGAAAACCAACACAGAGCATTCTATATAAAAAGGTTTAATCTTTACTGGAAAAGATTTTACCAATTGTTGTCTAAACTGGGGGAAGGAAATTTCCCCAATACATACCCCACTATCCCTTACTTAAAGTGAGGGAACAACAACAACAAAAACAACTAAGAAATACTTATGAAGGTCACACAGAGGCAAGGAGCCGAGATCCATTAAAAGACTGAGATTTAATCATAAGATTATAGAATGAATCCCCTCTTCCACTCTTTATCACCGCAACAAAAGAGCTCCAAATCAATAACAGTGTATTGCAGCTGAAAGATCTGTAAGACACCACTAACTCTAAGAAAGAGGTCTTATGGGAGGAAAAAGACAACAGGAGAGACAAACTATAGAAAACACTCTGTGAATGTGATGAATGGGAATGTGGTGAGTGGATGAATGTGAAGCTTCTGGTATCCACAGCTGTAGCAAACGCTAAACACAGGCCAACTCATCGCCAGAGTAACCTAAAATCCCCAATAAAAGACCTATTTACCTCAGTTTCTATGATCTGACACATTTTGTCAGGCTTTCAACCATAACATGCTAACAGCGCAAGAAATAAACATGATCTGAAAATACAAAGGAAGACTCAGATCCTGACTCAGATTATGGCAAAGATGTTAACATTTTCAGCCAGGCAATTTAAAATAGTTATGATTCCTAAGTTAAAGGCTCTAACGAACAAAGTAAATACTATATTAAAAGAGTAGGGTAATATAAGCAGAGAGATGGAAACTCTAGGGAAGAATCAAAAGGTAATACGGAAATCAAAAACACTGACAGAAATGAAGAGTGCCTTGGATGGGCTTATCGGTAAAACTGGACCTAGCAGAAGAAATAATAACAAAACTTTAAAATAGAGTAATAAAAGCATTCTAACTGAAATACAGAGAAAAAAATGTTTTGTTAAATAAGAATATCTTAACTAAATAAATAAAATTAAAAAACAAGAACATCCAAGACCATTTCAAAAGTGTATTATACCTATAATTGGAATAGCAGGAGAAGTATGAGAAGATGGAGCAAAAGAAATCTTTGAAGAAATCATCACAGAAAGTTTTCTGAAATGACACCAAAAGGATCATGGCCAACACATCTATACCCAGGCACAGCATATTCAAACTGCAGGCAAACAAAGACAAAAATGAAATCTTGAGAGAAGTTAAAAAGATAGAAACAATTTACCTATAGAGAGGAAAGGGATAAGAATTACAGTGGGCTTTTTGTCATAAGCCATGCAGTAAGAAGAGAGTAGAGTGAAATACATGTGTTAAAGTAACACAAATCTACAATTGTATAATATTTTTTTGGGAAAGTAAAAGAGATACAAGTCTTTCTGTGACAAAAACCTACAGAAGTCATTGGCAGTGAAACAACTCTAAAAAAATTGTTTAAAGAGTTCTTAGGAAGAAGGAAGATAATATAAATGTAAAACTTGGAATTATATACAAGAGTATACAGGTTAGTATACAAACATGTATTTCCTTGCTCTGTTGGCTAACAGGGCATAGATGACTAATAGACACACAAATATACCTAGTTTACAAGTGTACCCTGGGTCCAAATCTCAACTTCAGATACCATTATCCAACAAAGGAAACCAGGGGTCTATAAAGAAAGGGCTGATTCTAGGACTGCAGCAGAAAATTAGCAATACCTTATAGTGGATGAAAGAAAGGAAAAAAGGGAGGGAAGTAGGGAAAGATGGAAGGAAGGAGGCAGGGAGTCCACAATGATGGGAAACCAAATGGAAGATCTCCCAATAGCTAAGATGAAACCATTTATGCAAAAAATAAATAAATAAATAAAAGTCTTGGAATATAACCCCAAGTATAAAATAAATATCCATGGATTTATATCAATGTAATATGTAATGAAATTATTATAATTATACCTAAATGGAAGAGAAAAGACAAATTTCTCATGCAGAATAATTCCAAAGAGTTTATGTAATACTTTCCTCTCAAGGGGGGAGTATAAATCTTTATTCCTAAATGTTAGATTCTCGTAGTAACTTCTTTTTGAAGCATATAATATGGGAAAGGGGAAAAAGACTAATTTTATAGTAGAGCAATCTGGCAAATACTACCAGGTGTTCAAGGCGGTCAGATTAACATCAACAGTGATAACTCATGTTGATAAGATGCTCTTGAAATAATGTGATGAAAATGTATTTGACCTCTATGATCTTCCTACAAAAACTCACCGCCTCAATTTTGTTATGAAAATAACATCAGACAAATGTCAATAAAGGGATGGTCTATAAATGCCAGACCAGTACACCTCAAAACCAATAAGTTGATCAAAAACAAGGAAAATCTGTGAATCTGTCATAGCCAAGAGAAGCCTAAAGAGATATGGTAATTTGAGAGGCTGACAGAAGGCAGTAATTAAACAGTGAACTGTCTGAATGTGGGAAAAAAACAAAACAAAAAAACAAGTACACATTGGTAGTTACAGAATAGACAGGGGGATGTTCAGAATAGTATAGGAAATGGAGAAGCTGAAGAATTTACATGCATGACACATGGACATAAACTAAGGGGGCATTGCCAGAGGGAATGAGGGGTACTGGGTGGAGGGGGCAAAGAGGGAAAAATTGAGCAACTGTAATAGCAAAATAAATTAAATATATTTAAATAAATAAATAAACAAATTAATTAATATGGTATCCTGGATGGGATCTCTGGACAGAAATAGAGCATGAGGCAAAAATTAAGAAAATCTGCATGAACTATGAACTTTAGTTAATTACAATATGTTAGTATATTTTAAACCAAGTCAGTTTTATTTGGTTCTATACTTATAAAAATAAGTTCAAGAAATACAAGACCTGTCCTGAAAGTATCGGTTGTGGAAACGGTTTTAATTATATTGACATTAGCTGGATACTTTCAGGACAGACCTTCTATTCTTAAGGAAAAAAGAAAACCCTGTTAGTATCCCACTTGTTTCATACCTAAAGCACAGCCTGCACAAAATCAAATCTGTCCTAAAGATGTACTAGAACTTTCATTGGTTGAGCAACAGAAATTATTGTTGCTCAACAAAAATCACATTGTCATCATACAATGACCAATGGACATTTACTTGGCTTGGATAAGCAATAATTTAGCTTCAAGGTTAGATGATGCAAGGTTAAAAGATTAAGAACTTTTCTGCAGTTTGAGAATAGCTACAGTTAACACTGGAAGGTAAATCTAATCCAAATGCTTAATATTAGCTGATTTCCAATTAGGAGTAGTAGTCAGATGTTGGCCTCAAAGAGTTTTCAACTAAACGACAGCAGCATGTGATAATTTCGAGATTAAATGGTCACATAGCGAGTGTATGTTTTGAGTAACATTCCTTCAATGATAAGAAATGTGGGGTGCAGTGACTTTTAAACAATGGCCAAATAAGGTTATGACAAAATAAATCAAGAAGTGAGATGGTTTAATGGCTTTTTAATGAGCCTAATGTTTTCCATTTTAATGAGCCCTCTTACATCAGCTTTAATCATTTTATGAGAATGAGAAATGATCAAGAAGTGGATGGCATTAATTCAATTTTCTGTTCCATCTCCCCACAAGCCATTATGGCACAGTGGCTAATGGGAGTCAACTTGGATGAGTGGGAACTTGCATAACAGGACAAGTCTCAGCTAAATTTAGTTGGACACTGGATATGTTAACCAGTGATAAGGTTATATTTCCTCGTAGTGCAAAGAGTGAACATCAAACGCCCACAAAGTATTTTAGCGCTCCAGCATAAGCAAAAAATTAACTAGGGTACTTGACGTGAGCTATAATTTGGCCTAACTACTTCTACAAACTTGTGTTTAAAATCTCCCACCTTTTTATTAGTGAAACATTGAGATAAAAAATGAACAAAAGAACCCTGAATTTTGACGTATATGAGGTCTGTCCCAAAAGTATTGAGCCACTGTCAATATAATTAAAATAGTTTGCATGGCTGATACTTTTGGGAAAGACCCTGAATAATTTTGATACAATCTATACTTAAAACCATGTTAAGATTTGTAATATAAAGTGTATAAGGGCACAATTTGCCTACCTCTTAGGACTTATCATTTTAAATTAATTATTTAATTACTAAATTAGATATACCAAATCCATATAAAACTCACAAGGAATAAGTATGTTAAAACAACAACAGAAAGCAAACAAAAGTAAAACAAAAATGATAGTGTTTTCTAGATATATCAATGGGTGTTATTTACAATGAGTAATGGAAACCAATTCTTACTAATTTACATTTTAAAACTTATTTGAAATAAAAACACTACATAGCTCATTGAACTGCCAGGAAAATTCAAGAACCAGGCTAAAATGCATGGGCAAGAATAAAGAGACTTGCATGGTAGAAGTTGTATATACAACATCAGCCCAGTGAGGACACCTCCAGCATATTCACTTTGAACTTCATCAGTTCTCCAACAGTACTGAGCAGCAGATGCCACTGTTGAAACCGCTGTCATAGCCAGACCTAGACCCTGGATAGTGTTCCTATTATAATTACCCCCACAGCCAAAATAGAAGCTTATCATTGTTGCCTCAAATTAAAATCTTTACTAGGTCTGAAACTGGCCCACATTCGCCACAAAAATGAGTATCTGGCCTGCGAACCCAAAGGTGGCTGGTTCAATTCCCCAGCTAGGGCACATAACCAGGTTGCAAGCCAGGTCCCAGCCAGGTCCGTAGCTGGAGGCAGGTGAAAGGCAACCACACATTGATGTTTCTCTCCCTCTCTACCTCTCTCCCTCCCTTTTTCTCTATGGAAATAATAAATAAAAATCTTTAAAAAAAAATGAGTATCTGGAATTTTAAGCCAGTTTCATGACAACTGGCTTGTCCTCCTATAAAATTCTTGAGGTAGAGAATATTACTCCAGAAGTAGAAGAAAACGTTGAGAAGTTTGGAAAGAAAATGATTGCTAGCTATAAATGATAAATAAACTTACAGAGAGATGGAAGAGTAAAGGTTGATAAGTAATAATTAAGGGGTAAGCTTCTCCAAACATTTAGTTTATTCAAGGAAAATGCAACCAACAATTCAGTTCAAGTGGAGTATCACAGAATCTCTATGCTCAACTGGGTAACAAATATTTGGCTCACCCTTTTCAACAGGAAGTTGCCTTAAAATTTTAACAAAAAATAAACTATATGACTATATTAATTTTTAAAAACAATCTGGTCAAGAAACAAATGATATAATTTATTAAAGAATAAGTTATAATGTTCTAAACATTCCTGAATATTAAAAAAGAGGAATGTTCTATCCGAGATAAGGGATACCATAATCATTTGGGGACATCTAAGGAAAACTTTATTGGGCAAATGACAGAATGTAACAAAAAATAAAGAGTAATGCTGTGACAAGCTAGGAAAGTTCATTTTTTTATGTTAAAATTTTTAAATTGATGATTGCTTCATAATAAATAAAACACACCTTCTTGATGAGGACACTGTGCCATAGTTTTTACTTATCCGACTGGTCTTGTATATACATATACATCTATCTTTGTATACATATAACACTTTGACTAGCAGCAAGCTATATGAGAAACTGTAAGGGAGAAAAAATAAGGTAAAGGAGGAAGAAAGAAATGATAAAGCCAACAAGAAAAAGAAAATAGAATACCAAAATATTTCACTAGATTAAGAAACTGCAAAGCGCAAAAGAAGAAAGGAGGTAAAATACTGCCCTGGAATAATGTGAATGTTCTCCAGAGTGAAAACATTTGAATCACCCCAAAGTTCACTATGTAAAACATTGGTTTATTCTTCTTAGCACCTTTATTGTTCTTTTTGACCTTAAGCTTCTTCCAATAACATCAAGGAAATTAATCCCAAAATATTATATATCACTCATTTCCTCTAGGTGCCTAAGAGTTCTTTTCTATACTCCAGTCCGATTTATCTACTTAACTGTCTTAACCCCATTCCTTCCCATTTTCCCTAGGAATCATTGTTCTGCCCACCTCCATGACTTCCTTCTTTTCACCAAAAACAAACTCCACTGCTCACACTCTTCCCTCCCTTTTTACACTTCCCTGCATCCCATTGACAACAAATCTTTTCCCCTCTCAAGCCATTTAAAATTCCTGAAATACATTGATGTCTCTCTCCCTCTCGGCCTCTCTCTTCCCCTCTCTCTAAAAGTAATAAAATCTTTAAAAATAAAGTAAAATAAAATTCCTAAAATAAATTGTTTCCACATTTCCATTCCTCAACTAGTACCTGTTCTCTCCTCAACCCTTGAAATGTGATTTCTACCAAAAATATTTGAAAGTACCCTATTTTCAAATTAAATCTTTCTCCCAAATCATAAGTTTAGAAGCAACTGTTTAACCTCCCTTTGATTGAGGTTACTTGCTATACTTGGGCATTTCCGGCACTCTTCTTCCTGAAGCTTTCTAGCTGCTAGGTCACAGTGACGTTGAACTATTGCAGGGCTCCCTCACACACACCTCTTCCTTTTTATTTCTTCCCTAGCTCCTTTTCAGTTCCACTTTCTATCTAATGTCACCTATTAAGAATTTGTATTGCCTATGATTTCATATCCCATGTTGTTCTGACTAAAGATTCTTTCCTGAATGATCCTATCTGATTCCATAGGTTCAACTCTGTTTGTTGCTAATACCCAGCATACTTTACCTAGCTTTAGTCACCATCTTTCCCTTGAACTTCTTCCATATGTTTGATTACTGTTGCATATCTGCTCCTCATTGTTACAGGAACAACTGGGTCCCAACGAGTCAAAGACAAAACTACTATGGCTTCCCTATCCTGTACGAATGTTTGTGTTTGTCCCAACATTGAATATTCTGTCAAGCAATTTCTCTCTTTGATTTCCACTTTCAATATCACCAAGTCCAACTGTGCCGATTAAATATTTTCAAATCCATTATTTCTTCTCCATTCCTACTGCCTCCAATTTAAAAATTACATTTATTGGGGTGACACCAGTTAGCAATACTACATTGGCTTCAAGTACAATTTCTATAATATGTGATCTGTATATTCCATTGTGTGCCCACCACCCAACATCAAATCATCTTCTTCTACTACCTCTATTTTAATTCATCCCCTTATTATTTCTGTTACCTATCCTACAAAAAGACACTTAAAAGGAGCATTCTCCAATTTCATCTACAGTTACTTCTGTGAATAGGAAAGCAACTATACAGAGCATACCAAGTGTAAAATATGAATTCTTTTTTTACTCTAGAAACGTTATTTCATACAAGCTTAATTTTCATAAATTTCTAATCTTTTATTCATATATTAAAATAGAGTAGGCATTTATTTTAAAACTCTGCTCATGTTACTTATAAGACTTTCAAGCAGCATTATGAAAATTGAGATTTATAAACTTTAGTGTTCTGAAATATTTTAATGTAAGTTTACAAAAATGTTTCACAACTAAATAAGCTTGAGAAATATTCAGCTAAATAAATTAGAGAATATTTTAGGATAAAACTTATCAAAGCTTTAATTTTGTTAACATGTACCAAGAGTTTCTAAGAAAAATATATCATCTTTAGTTTTTCATATGCATTTTTGAGGATATCTTACTATTGCTACCAACATGTTTGGAGTAATCTTAATGACATTACTTCAAAATATCATTATAAAGTATTTACAGCATAATAAACTATACTAGGGTATACACAATATGATATAAATCAAAATTGTTTTCATGACATAAATAAAAACTCAACATAAATCAAAATTGTTTTCATATTATTAATTTGCTGAAAATTATTTTCTCATCCTTTCTAAATACATTGATTTATACACAGCAAATTAAGACACTTGGAGTATGAAGAAAAGATGAATTTGAAGTCATTTTGCATGTTAAGTGTGATTCCCAAAAGAGTCTATTTAAATCTTTGTGAGATACTCATTCTTAATATCACTAAGAATACCGGATTAGGCTGGAATAAATTAGTGAGATGATTAATTAAACTAGAAATATTTATCATTATTAAAAAGTGATATATCAGGGAATCTAAAAGCAGCTTTCTTTTGGAACTCATGTTTAATCTAGACGGACTTCAACATTCTCACTTTCATATATTAAACTTCGGCTTCATTATGTAATGCAGACCCAGTGATTCTCAGAAGAATGTGGTGGATTTTATAAGAGGACCAGTGTGGAGTTCTGAATTCATGCTTACTCTTACTTCATCCAAAATCTTACAGGAACAAAATGGTTATCTTGAGCCTCTAGGAGCCTTAAAATTCTCACATACTTGTATCTGCTTTGCCTGACGTTCCAGTTTATATCTATGCATCCTGCGTGATCTGTATCTTCATCATCACTTGGATAGGGAAGGAGAGGAGCTGTCTGGATGGCTACCTACACATTATTTGTCTCTACTGAGATCTTTTATTCTCAGGATGCAGAACTATTGATTTCTTGGGGGGATAAAAGTTCATCTTACATCCACGTGTGAAAAAGTACAGAATGAGTAGCCATATAATATTTAGGAAGATTACAGGGTGGGAGGAATCCATTAAGAATCAGGACTTGAGCTCTGACCCATGTGACTCGGTTGTTTGGGCACAGTCCTGCAAAGTGAAAGGTTGCGTGTTCAGTTACTGGTTCAGGTCACATGCCTGGGTTATGGTTTCAGATCCCAGCCAGGACATGTATGAGAGGCAATCCGATGAATGTTTCTCTCTCACATCAATGTTTCTCTCTTCTTCTCTCCCTTCCCCTCTCTCTAAAAATAAATAAAATCTTTTAAAAAACAATCAGTGCTTTCATATAAAAATGTTCTTACACCTTTTTATTATAGAAAAATTTCAAACATGTACAGAAATGAAATAGTATAATGATTATACTATTATAATTTTACACCATTATACTATTACAATAATTTTATAGCATCACTCACTCCAACCCTTTCCCAATCGAATTGTTTTGAAGCAAATCTGAGGTATTTTATCATTTTGTCTATATATATTTTAATGTTTTTTCTAAAAACTAGAGGCTTGTTTCTAAAAGATAAATACAGTACAATTTTCCCACCTTAAAGAAAATCTAACACAGCGATTGCTAAATATCGCAAAATAGGAAGTCAGTGTTTAGAGTTCCCTAATTGTATTATTGATGTATTTTTAATTTTACAATTTATTTGATTTAAAAATTTAGATTGTAAATGATTAATTTTCCCTCATTTTTTAAATCTATAAGGTTCTATTCCATTCACTTTGTTCTCCTATTTCCTTTTCCTGATTGATTTTCCTTTAAAGACACTATTTTCTTTTACTAAAAGTGCCCCAAAGTCTTTTTGATTCCTTATATATCTTAAAAGTTTTACGTTTAAATCTTTTTTTTTTTTTTAATTTGTTACCATTGCCTCACTCAAGCATTTCAGTGAAATAATGAGGTTTACATTTTTGTTACTTCACTACCAAGTTAGTATGGTCATTCCAAATTGGGAATGACATTCCCAGTAATGTCATTCCAAGACTATTTTCACTATAGTGTGTTTACATTGTACACATATGTAAATTTTAATACACATGCTCACCTGAACTTCACTCTATATTAAGTGCAAGTGAGAACAGTGGAAAAAATACTAGCTTATTCAGTCAACCATTCATGCTACCCCATGAGGACATACCCTGAGTGAGAGACAGGAGCCTATATTCCTTCTACTACTCTCATTTCTGGCTGCCACTCCTAGGGACACATCCTGTGCAGCTGAGGGTGCCTGTTAGTAATGTCATGATATGCAATTAGTGATTTGTGCTCAATGATGAGAACAAAGGGGACTAAGTAGTGAAAAGTGACATAATATGTCACCACAACTTAGGCTACTTTCATATAAGTATTATTTTCTGCTAAAAGGCACTTGAAAACCAGAAAGTACAAGAAAGGCACTTGGACTCCCCTGAGAGCAGAAGATAAAACTCCCATGTGAATGATGCCCTCTATAATCAGGGGGGGAAAGTCTTTACCAACCAAGACAGGAAGATGAGGCTGAGAGAAATCAGTACAGGCTTCATTAAAATAACTCATCTGCTTTCAGTCTCCCAAAATGTTTTTGTTACTTTTCTACAATTACGTCCATTTGTTCTGCCTCGTATTTAAACACTTAGGCCTAGCTATTTCTCTGGGTCTTCATTTTCTTGTAGGAGCTTCCACATTCATGTGACAGGCAGCTTTTCTCTTGTTGAAATGTCTTATTATGTTTTTACTTCTCAGTTCCAAATGGCCTTCCCTATAATAACCTACATTCCAAATCCCATCCCAGGCTTTACTGAGCTACCTTCACTGTTCTGGCTGTAGATGACCCTCCCCACACCCCAGTTTAGCCTCAATCCTTATCAACAGAGATTTGGGAAAGGAAGAAAGGAGAGAAAGAAGAATCTCCAGAAAATCAGTGTTTGGGGAGCCATCTTTTCCCACAACCAAACCGAGAGAGATGGGGTTCCATGGAAATAAGAGAGTTGAGAATAGAAGGCCTTTTTTTGTTTGTTTCCAAGTTTGTTATCTGCTTCATCAAGAACCTTGCTGTAATCAAGGAAGAAGGGAACTGGAAGGCTGACAGGGCTGGGGAAGACAAAGCTGTATAGCACCCTGGTCTTCTCCTGCTCATGACAGCCAGGTGCATATCTCCTAGGAGTCAACAAGACCCTGTGCAGATGTCTTGACCACCTAGCCAACCTAGGTGCCACCTAGCCAATGTCTCTCCCAAGTCGGCTGCCTAGGAGACCAAAGGGCTCAAGTAGGAAGAAAGTGCAGAGCTCGCAACAGAAGACTAGAGCAGAGGGAAGCGGAGTGGTCCATTGTGGCCCCGGGGGGAATCCATGCCTGTGCCCTGCAAGAGCAAAGCAGAAGCCACTAGTCCATCCTAGTCAGAGAAGTAGGAACCACCAAGAGGAGCTGGACCACATAGCAGTCCATCGAATGAAGATATTTGTCTCTTTCCTTCCCCTTCTTCATCTCATCAGAACATTAGCACAGGAAAGACTTGAAGAGAACAGAGGGGATGTTTCAGAGGCAGAAAACACCTCTTCGCCCTCCCATGGAATCCTCCTGCAGGGGACAGACCTGCAGGTCAGCTCCACATGGGGAGAGGATAATATTTTTAAAAGATGAAAGAAAAGTTTCCCATCAATGGAAGTGAGCTTTAATTAACCAGTGACGGAAAATTATGGACTCTGTCAGAGATGTCAATAGGGACACTTTGACCCTTTGCAGTTGAAAGCGATGATAGTGGAAAAATGAATTCTTTGTGTTTACACCCCCAGTGAGTTGAAACTTCTCAATAAATCACTTTTACATGATTTTCCTACCACATGGCTCCTAAACACAAGTCAATTCCTTAACCATTGAAAGAACCATCTGTGGCAGCTCTGGGAGGAAAACTGGCTTGCTGAGAATAATATGTGCCCTGGCTCCAAGGTGGCATCATCATTAAAAATCTTAAGACCCATTTTGACCACGTGCAATTTTCTCCCACATGCTTTGACATACAATCAGTTCATAAAGTGCAATATCTCTATATAGTGCAACACAGACCCTCAAAAATGGGCTTGTTGTCTTATTTTATATGTGAGGATGGAACGTGACCCAACTATGGTTGTCACCTGCCTCATTTACTTCATAGGTAGGCTGCATGTCTCCATAAGAAGAAATTTTAAAATTAAGAAGTGGTAGGGTCATTTTGTTCAATGCCACATGTAAGTGATATCATCTTGGAATAAGCAAACAAAATAAAAATGGACATAGGTACAGAGAACAAACTGATGGGGACCAGAGAGGAGGAATGTTATGGGACAGGATAAAGGAAAGGAAGGTGGTGGGATTAAGAAGCACTAATTGGTAGTTACAAAATTGGTATGGGGATGTAAAGTACAGCACAGGGAATATAGTTAATACTGTAATAACTATCAATGGTGCCAGATGGGCAATTGCATTATTCGAGGGACATTTTGTAACTTATATGAATGCCTGTCCATTGTGCTATATACATGAAACTAATACAAAAATGACTGAAGGAAGACTGTAATAAAAATAAAATTTTAAATAAAATAAAATCAGTTGATTATATTGGGGAAAGAAAAAGTGCATGCTGGCTGGTGTGGCTCAGTGGTTTGAGCACCAGCCTGCAAACCTCAGGGTCACTGGTTCAATTCCCAGTCAGGGCTCGTACCCAGGTTGCAAGCCAGGTCCCCAGCTGGAGGCAGGTAGAAGGCAACCATACACTGGTGTTTCTCTCCCTTTCTCCCTCCCTCCCTTACCCTTTCTCTAAAAATAATGAATAATTTTTTTTAAAAAAGTGATAGGTAATGTTTTAGGACTTTTGCAATGTGGAATTCTTTCACAGCTACTCTGCCAATTATTTTGTTTACCTTGCCTGCCTTAAACTGTCACTGAGAAATGTCAAGTCCTAATCTCCAAAATAAAAATTAGTGTCCCTGCCTGACAGGTTGAAGTAAAATGATCTCTCTTGAAATACCATGCCAGAGAAGCTTCCAAAGTCCAAATGTCTGAATGTCCCAACAATGTTATTTTGCTTGAATGCATAAAACTTCAATGAAGAGATGTATAGAATTGAACAAGAATATTCACCTGTTTACATTTTCCTCATGTTGTGTGTGATAATTTTCTGGTTGACACTACAACTAGGGATCCTAAGGATAAATAGAAAGTAAGGAACTACTTGACATCCAAGCTTAAAAATGAACAATCATGTCAATTCTCACCAAAGAATTAACTTTGAGTGATTTTCGTTTTCCGCCTTTTACTTAAAGAAGCCAAACAAAGTTTTCATAGAAAGTTAACAAGAAATCTTTGTTGGCTAATCATCAGGTATTACAAAAACACAACCCTTTCCTGCTGCATACATAGGGTAAAGTGACAAATGCTCAGAGTGACTCAGTTAATGGTCTGTGGCCTTAAAATTTGGGAAATGTAATCACCTCATTCATCATTGGCACCAGTGAAATTTTTGTCTTCCGTAACAGGAAATTAGGTGGCTAAAGGCTGGAAGCACAAATCCATCTTCAACGACTAAGGTATCGAGCAAGAAGTGTAAGCAAAGAGCTCCAGCTAACCCAGAGAGACGGAGAAGTGATAAGCGACATGAGCTAGTCAGCTCCCGAGACCTTCAAGATGTAGGCAGAGTCACAAGAACAGCATCTGAGCTTGGTCAGGGATTGTCAAGAGGTGGAAAGCATGCTTACAGGATTTATTAAAGCCATAGATACAACCTCAACTCCAATCACTATGATTGCAGGGATTTTTATGACCCTGTGTCTCATCTTGCTGTGCTGTAACTGATAGGTTATGTTTTCAGCTGATGTGTGTACAAAGAGCTTTTTTTTTAAAATCTTTTCTAGTCCTATATAGTAGTGAGGTATTGCTTTTTGACTTGCTAAGTGAAGCATTAATAGGACTGTCAACAGCAAGATAGAACAGGAAATAAACATTAAGGTTTAATGTTGCAATGATTTATGCTGCGGGTAATATTGGCCTAGTTTATAAGGAATGACTATTATCTTTCATGATAAGAAGTGATGGCAGAAATAGAATGTTGGCAAAGGTAACTTTCTAAAGCTCTCTTATCAGGGAGATCTGTTTACAAGATCTCTGCAGTGAAATCTTGATTTTTCCAATAGTCAAGGTGATGTAAATATACTACAAGGTCTGTCCTGAAAATATCAGCCACACAAACTGTTTTAATTATGTTAAAGTTATATTAAAATATATGAGGGACAGACCTCATATATTTATATCACCATTACTGTTCAATAAAAAACAGTACATTCAATAAAAAATGCTGTTCTTAGTGAGGATTTTTTTTTTTAAAGGCTGTCACTGGTCATTTAGTACTTGACCAAATCATTTGAATTATTTCATAGAAAAAAATAGTTTATTTGGTAAATGCTTTATGTAAGATAGCAGAATGGTCTTGCAGAAACCACCAGTACAAAAGGCAGTTAAAACCCTCACCTCTTTCAGACACCAATGTGGTAAAAGGCTTCTGTATAGAATGTCCTGAGTTAGTAGCATCCCTTCCTCTCTTTGTGTTGCGCTATTACTTTGTGCTTTGTGTAGTAGTTATCTTTTGCTGTGAAAAGATTACCCCAACATTTAGTGGCTTAAAACAACCCACATTTTCTTTTTTAAAATCAGTGTCTGTGGGTCAGAAATCTAGGCACAACTTAGCCAGGTATCTCTGGCTCAAGGTGTCGCAGGAAGTCGTGGTGAACCTGGAGCCCACAGCTGTGTACCCTCCTAAAGGTTACCCTGGAAGGGGAGACTCACTTCCAAGCTCACTCACATGACTGTTGGTGGGCTCTGCTTCTCTCTGGTATCTAACTGTGGGCCTCTGTTCCTCTCCATGGTTTTTGGCCTCCATAGGGCTTCTCACAACATGACAACTTTTACCCCTAGAGCAAGACATCTGATGGAAAAGGAGACAAACAAACAGAAAAAGAGCAACCAAGAAGGGTGCCACCATCTTCATATAACCTGATCTTTGAAGTTACATTTCTTCACTTTTGTGGCATTCTATTAATCAGGGAGAAAAAAAAAAAAAAACATGTTAAATGCCATCTGCATAGATAGGGAGGGTGTACACCAGCTTGTGAATGTCAGGACATAGGGATCACATGGGACCATCTTAGAGCCCACCTACCACACTTAGATTCTCCATTCTACCTCATGGTTTACCTTCAATAATAATATTCTGTAGGTTATTATGCTTGCAGTAAATAAATGTTGAAGTCTTTCAAGAGTCTGCCTCACACAAATATGCATCTCAAATTATTTTGGACAGTAAACAATACCCTACATTAGAGAGGTTCTTTGAAGTTTGAGCCTAGTATCTTCACAATATTTTTTTGCAACAATTAAACTTCAGAAATGAAAGTCATAATTGCATTAGAAGGGTGAAGGTCTATATAAAAACCCTGAAGCTTAATTAGGTGTATTATTTTGGATTTCCAGTTGGTTGTAATGCCAAAGATTTTGTTCCAATTTCTTCATAAGCATTCACACTTGTAATCATCTATTTTTAATTCAATTTTCATTGTATTTTTTCTGTTACCATTTAGTCCCTTTATACCCTCCTTTCCCGAGGAATTACCACACTGTTGTCCATGCCCAAAAATCTTTTTCACTTGTAGCTGAATCCCTCTACCCCTTCACCTCTTTCCCCTGACTAGCTGTCATCCTGCTCTCCATCTCTGAGCCTGTCCCCATCTGACTGGCTTATTTCACTTAGCATAATGTTCTCCAGGTCCATCCATACTGTTGCAAAGGGTAAATTTTTCCTCTTTTTCATGTCCAAATAATATTCCATTATGTAAATGTCTAATAATGTACTGATGGAAACTTGGGCTGTTTCCATATCTTGGTGATTGTAAATAACGCTGTAATGAACATAGGGGTACTTACATTCTTTCAAACTAGTGTTTTGGGTTCCTCCAGATATATTTCCAGAACTGGGGTAGCTGAATCAAAAAGTAGATCCATTTTTAATTTTTTTGAGGTACCTCCATACTGCTTTCCACAGTAGCTGCACCAATCTACATTCCTACCAACAGCGTAAAAGTATTCCTCTTTCCCCACATCCTCACCACCATTGGTTGTTTGGTTGATGACAGCCATTCTGACAGGTGTGAGATGAAATCTCATTGTGGTTTTAATTCACATTTCTCTGGTGATTAGTGACATTGATCATCTTTTTATACGTCTATTAGTCATCTGTATGTCCTCTTTGGGTAAGTGTCTACTCAGGTCCTTTGCCCATTTTTTAATTGGGTTGTTCTTTTCTGGTGTTGAGTTTTATAAGTTCTTTATAAATTTTGTATATTAACCCCTTATCAGATGTATTGGTGAATATATTCTCCCATTTGATGGGTTGTCTTTATTTTGATTATTTCCTTTGCCGTGTAAAATCTTTTTAGTTTGATGTAGTTCCATTTGTTTATTTATTTATTTTCCCTTTGGCAGGGAAGATATATCCAATAAAAAATTGCTATGACCAATGTGTGAGATTTTTGCTGCCTATGTTTTCTACTAAGATTTTTATGGTTCCTTAAGCCTGTGATCCATTTTGAATTTATTCTTGTGGGTGGTGTAAGAAGATGGTCTAGTTTCATTTTTCTGCATGTATCTGCCCAATTTTCCCAATACCATTTATTGAATAAACTATCTTTAGTCCATTATATAGAATGCTTCTTCTGTCAAATATTAATTTACTATAACCTATGGACTTATTTCTGGGCTGTCTATTCTGTTTCATTGATCTATATGTCTGTTTGAATGCCAATACCTTGTTGTTTTGATTACTATGGCCTTATAGTATAGTTTCTAATTAGATATCGTGATTCCCCTGCCTTTGGTCCTCTTTCTCAAGATCATTGTTGCTGTGTGAAGCCTTTTGTGGTTCCATATAAATTCTTGAAATATTTGTTCAAGTTTTGTGAATTATATCATTGGAAACTTGATAGGAATTGCAATGACTCTATAATTGCTTTGAGTAGTATGGACACTTTAATAATGTTATTTCTTCCTATCTATGAACATAGTATGCACTTCCACTTATTTATATCTTCTTCAATTTCTTTCTTCAGTGCCTTATGATTTTCTGAGTAGGTCTTTCACATCCTTGGTTAGGTTTATTCCTAGGTATTTTATTCTTTGTGTAGCAATTGCAAATGAAATTATTTTCTTAATTTCCCTTTCTGTTAGTTATTAGCGTACAAAAATACAGCTGATTTCTGCATATTAATTTTGCTTCCTGATACTTTCTTCAACTTTTTTATTCATTCTAGTAGTTTCTTGGTGGAATCTTTGGGGTTCTCTGTGTACAGTATCATGTCATCTGCAAATAATGACAGTTTTACAGTTTTTCTTCTTCCTTTCCAATTTGGATGCCTTTTATTTTCTCTTCTTATCTGATTGCTGTGGCTAGGACTTCTAGTACTATGTTGAATAAGAGAGGTGAAAGCAGACATTCTAGTCTTGTTCCTGATTTTCAGGGGAATTCTTGTAGTTTTTTGCCTGTTGAGTATGATACTGGCAGTGGGTTTGTCATACATGGCCATTATTATGTTTAGGTAAGTTCCCTCTAATCCCACTTTGCTGAGAGTTTTATTTTTTAATCATAAATCAGTGTTAGATTTTATCAAATGCTTTTCCTATATTTATTGGTATTATTATATGGTTTTATCCTTTATTTTGTCTGATTCTATGTTGGTTTGAAAATATATTCAGCACAGTTAAACATCAGAAATAAAATTCAAAGACATAATTGCATTAAAGAGAGATGGTCTATGTAAAAAACTCTATAAAGTTTAATTTGCAGAGAAATACTTTGAAAGGTATAAAATATTAGTAAAGTGCAATAGTTAGTATTCATAGTAAGCATTCAGTGAGTGTGGTATCCTTTTCTTCTGGAAGGTTCTGAGACAAAGGAGGGTGATAACTTCTGTTATGACATTAAAACAAATTTGGGAAAAACTATAGTGTAGGAAAACTATTTCTCAGTTTTGTTTCTTAAATTTCTGCAGAAATACTTTTAAATACACAAATTCTTAATGAGAAAACACCTTTTATTCATATATGTAGTTACTGCTTCCTTCTTCGAGCAAACACTAACAGATACACACCATCATCAACACTAAGTGTGCCCTGGTAATTTGTTTAAAGAATTACTACAATAAAGTAGAAGATACTATATTTTTCTAGTTAGATGGTTCCTTTCAGTGCAAACAAGAGATGGATAAGAATGTGGACTCTTGCCTGTTAAAAGTGAGCAAAATGCTACTTAATTTCATCTTTCATTATAGAGAACCCTGTATTTACTTCAACTTTCTATGTATTTATTGCATTTGTCTTAATACTAGTGTATTATTTTCACAGAAACTAAATACATACATATACACACTCTATATCTATACATATACATTTCTATAGTGATAGCTATGTCTATATAATCTAGTCACATATATTCCTAATGACACAGGCCTGGGTCATCATTAAGACATATCACATGGTACATCTGCACTGGAGAACAAGTGATAGAGGTTTTATGTGTGCATTAAAAAATTACTGAACTTTTCAATCCTGTCCTTGAAGCCATACGTTGATAACTTTTTACATCCAAATAGAAATTATGTATCTAGAAGAACAGCTACATAAAGACACATTTTCATGCTAAATGAATAATAAATTATAGCTTATGTATTTTTTTTAATTTTAGAAGATTCATAATTTAAAGTGATAAATAATTAACATAGCAAAGCATTCTAATTAAACTGAGGTACAAGAACAGCTCAGACATAAAGTATCCTGCTTATGTTTAAAACACGTCTTCATAGAAGAGAAATACAGCAGCTTTTTATTGCTAACAATTATGCTTTCCAAAGAATACCTTTAGTTTATCAGTTTAAAATATTAGGAAATGTCCAAAAGTTCTATTTCTTCTCGGTTATATGACAGTACCTACCGGCAGAGGACAGAAAGAAGGGCATAATTAGCATTGTGCTATTAAAATCCAACATTTATTTGGCCTACTTCTCTGAAACATGATTTCTAACTGGCATTTTCATTTCCACATGTTCCTCTTCCACTCCCAGTCCACTCAGTAAACAAAAAAAACCACATTAATCCTTTCTTTGTAATAATCAATTTAATAGGCACTAGAACAGTACCCTGTGGATCTGTTGTAGGCTGGGAACAACAGTATGTTTGTTTATATTTAGGCTAGTGACAGTCTAAAGAAAGTTTTCTGTTTTTTTTTTTCAAACTGAAGCTGAAGGCCAGCTGATTAGAAATCAGCTGAACTCTCAAAATGCTTGGTTTTCAGGTGCAGATTAACATTGATTCACCTTGTACTCTTGAAAAAAACAGAAACTATACTGTTCTAAAATATAAATTGCTATCATTAACACTTCATATTGATTTTTTTAGATTAAAGCAGTGATTATGAAATAGTTTCTTTTATTTCTGCCGAAACATTGGATGGTTCTATACACTTCGAACAAAGAGCAGGCATGGCCAATAATGATTAGTTAATTTCAAAGAGATCCTTATTAAGAACAGCCATGTAGAATATATCGTGAATGACAGTCAAAAAGCACAATCTGACAGAAACCACTAAACACTCTCCTAGAGGCTTCTGCTTATTGCATAAAAATGTAGACTTAAGATTTCAATTCATTAGGGTAAAATCAAGGACTGTGATCCATAGATCATGTGATAAAAGTGTGGTTAATTTTGTAAGTAATTGCCAAGCTGACTTCCAAAGTGGCTATACCAATTTACAGTCTCACCAACAATCAACAAGGGTTCTCACTGCTCTATAACCTTGCTAGCATTTGGTATTGTCAGTGTTGTAAATTTCTGCCATCCTATGTATGCTGTGGTATCTCATTATTATTTTAATTTGCAATCCCCTGAAGACAGGAGGTGTTGAGCATCTTTTCATATGCTTATTGTCAGCTGTGTCATCTTTGGAGAGGTCTTTTACCCATTTTTTTCTTCTCATTGTTCAGTTTTGAGTTCTTTATATGTTTTCAATAACAATCCTTTATAGTATATGTTTTCTAAAATATTTTCTCCAGTCTATGATTTGTCTTTTCATTCTCTTGACAGTATTTTTCACAGAGCAGAAAGAGATAAATGAAATTTTAGCAGGCTCTTAAAATGCACCTTCTATTTAGAAACTCTTATTGCATGGTATCATTGGTAGAAATCCCTGCAAGATGCAGAAGAAGGTAAATGAACTTAAATAAAGGAGCACATTTTCTAATAAGCTCCCAAGTAGTAAGCCACATGTTTAGGGTGATAGCATTTCATAGAAATGACTTGTTGGTTTAGTTTTGTTTTTCTTTTTTACTGCCTTGCAAAATAATTCAAACAAACTTCTACATTTCCAGGAGAAGATACCACACTTAGCTATCTGCCTAACAGCAATTATTATTATGATAGCTAGAAGAAAATTCAGCCATATACTCATTGTACCAATTTCTATCAGATAAGATCACAGAATATCTCAATATCCATAACATGAAAACTAGGAATAATTTTTATAGTCTTTTCCTATAGTAATCCACCAAATTTTAATTCATCCATCTATAAACTGCTGCACACTTCTGCCAGATTCTCTGCTCAGCTGCTCCTTTGATTTCCCATCTGTTCATTTCTTTCTCTCTGCTTGAAGAAACAACAAGTATTTGTGGCTATGCATTCCACTGAGAAGGCACAGGCAATAGATAGATGTGTATGAATGAAGGGATTTCAACCTAAAGTGCCTTTTTCTGAAAATACTTCAAATCACATTGATTTGGTTTTCTAGGGAGAACAGAATGACCAGATGCCATATTTTAAGAAACTGTCTCATATTTTAAACCCTCTACTGCAGTAGTACAAAATCTTCAGAACACCTTCAGAAAAGACAGCAATATTTAGCAGATGAAAATAGTTTTGAAATATTTTCCAATGGCTCCCTCTTGCACCTGGAATAAAAATCCAAATTTTGATCATGGCCTAAAATTCTATGTGATCTGTCATCACTTGCCTCTTTTGTTCATGATTCTCTAAACCTACTGGCCTGGTTTGGTATGCCAGACCCTCCTCACCCATTCCTATCTTAAGATAATCTTCTATGCAGTCCTTTCCCCACAATAATCTTTTCCTACCCTCTCATGGCAGACTCCTCCTTATCCTTTAGGTCTTAGCTCAGGTATCACCTTTACTATCCCACCTCTCCATGGAATAAGTCCTTACTGGTTATTGACTTGTGAAAGTAAGTGTGTCATGATTATATTATAAAATTCATATTAAAATAACAATTTATTGCTATTATCAATAACTGCAGTTGGTTGTGAATAATACACTTAGTTTTCCTATGTTTCTCTTCTGTAATTTATAAAATGGAGATGATAATAATACCTCAAAGGGTTTTAGGTTAAATAAGCTAATAGAGTACTTTAGAACAGTGAGTGGAAGAAGAGAAACATCCAAAAAATTTTTGTTAGCAGTATCTTAGCACCCTGTTTGTTTCTGACAAATTTCTTAACACAACATAGATTTCTTTTTCAAATTAAAATTTTGTCTACCTACTATGCTACCTTTTCAGGTTTCTGAGGACAAGAATGTGCGGATTCTGTATCATCCTTGTTTTTCTAACCCTATTAAAGTACTGGCATACAATAAGTTTCAATTATTTATTGAATAATTAAATGGTTGGTAGATATCTGGGGAAATTATTAAGATACTCTGTCCATGAATGGATTGATACTCTCTTCTTCCCCTTTATTAATCAAACTTTTCTATTAAAACCTCATTCCTTGGAATTTAGAAACTTACTTCTGACTAGTGTGGTGGCTTCTGCAATTCAACCACCTTTTCTATGGTATTAATAAAACATGCTTGTCTGTCCCCAAATGCTGAGACATCTATTTAATCAATGCTTCCAAATTATAGGGCAAAAACCTATGTTTTAAGGTTAAGAATCTTTCCTCAAAATGGCACTACACAATGTTATCATTAAAGAAAGGTAAAGACTATTTTTGTAAGATACGTTCAGTTCATAATTTAGAAAATGAAACCAGTTGGACCACAGAGGAAAATGGCATGGAGTGTGTTGGCATTGCCTAGTTCCCTTCCTACCATTTTTAGCAAAGTTTTATAGTATACAGATAAATGTAGAGTAGAGCAGACCTTTCTGAAGACAGAAATGGAAGGAAATCCTGTTACCTGCCCTTTTCCTGAAATCAGTGTGGACTAAATGTCTTACAAATAAGAACCTTACAAGATGGAAAACCAAGATGGAAAATATACTGAACCAGGACAGTATATTTAAATGATTGTCTGTGTTGGCTTTACGAATGTATTTTTAGGTGGAGATAGAGTCTTTAATCAGCCTTCCAATAAGGACAGGGAAAAGCCATGGACTCAATAGCTAAATCTCCGGGAACAAACAAAAAGCCAAACAAAAGGACTGATCTTACAAAATAAGAAATAAAGGACAAGAGTTCCCATGCTAAGAACTGAGTCAAAGTAAGATTTTGGTTGGGTTACTCCACCACAGAATGAAGTGGAACCAAACCAACTGGAAAGCTACTGAGTTTTGGGAGAAAAAAAAATGTACTGGAAAGACGAAATGAGAAGAACCTGTCAAAATCAATCCTCTGACTTTAGAACTGCAGCCATGGGCAGTGAGCTGGACCTCCTCCAACAACATTTTCTCTCCACTAACTAGTCATGGAAGACCACAAAGGAGAGTCGGCATTGGGCAGGACGTAGCCTCCTCATGAACTAACCAAAGAGTGTTTCCAGAACAGGTAATCAATCATTTTAATGTTCATGGGAATGTAATCATTCTTAAGGACAATGGTTGCTTAGTGTTTTCCATTTTTCAAATGGGCATTTTTATTTTGGTATAGTACGTTTCCTCCAATGCTGTAACTTCAGAGGGTTAGGAAATTAAAATATAAATGTAAGCCATTCAACGGGCCATGCAATAAAGCACTTTAAGGGTACTGCTTTAGCTGGACTTCATACCATTAATATTCTCTGCCTTTACTGGAATCTAGAATCTAGATGAAATAGCTGGTGTGCCACTGACCACCTTGTAGCCAGGAGGCAACTTCACAGGTGAAAGCCCGCAATGGTGGTACCACAGCAAAAAGTTTGAAGTCAGTCATTGTTATTACCTATTTTGGACTTTAAAGTTTGTGAAAGGAAAATAAATCTTTGTCTAATTTAAGACACTATTCTTCTAGGCCTCTGTACTACAGCCCAAATGTACTTCCTAAATGCATTTTCATGCCAATAGGTGTCAGAACACTGTGAATCACTGTTTTAGAGAGTTGAAAATTGCATTACTTTATGATCTTTCTACTACTTTGCCATTGTTGAAAGAAGTTGACTAGCATGTAATTATCATCATTATACTTTTAAAAAGTTCTAAGTCTATAGTAGAATGCTAATAAGAATAATGTTCACTAGCTTTATATTCATTGTTGTGACTATGTTATAATATCATTTATTATATCATATACCAATAATTTTAAGAGGCTTGGTACCTGATTATGCTTTTAAAACAAATTCCTTGTTTCCTAGGTTGTAATTTAAGAGATAAATGAGTACATATTGTATGTTCAGTGTTAACAAATGTTCAGATACATACACCTAGATATACATGCAATCTGGATATATTTAAATAAAAATTTGACAATTTGTTATAACCCCATTTGTTTTAGCAGGAACTTTTCTGAACCCTAAGACTTCACAAATTAAATAAATTTATTAGACTGTCACAGCAAGTTTACTTTCTAAAGAAATGACAGGCTTGATTAGTAAGTATGCCCTTTATCTGTAAGGTTCTTATTTGTCTACCATTTCACAGCCAGCAATTCTGATGAATAGCACAATTAACCTTTCTGTTATTAAAACAATTAATTGCAAAAATTAAAGACATGACAGGAACAAAATATTAATGCATAAATTATTAGGGTTAGAAGTTATAATTAGAAATCCATGTATAGTAATTGTGGCAAAAACAATGACCAAATAGTATACTACAATTGATCTGTGATAAAACTTGTATTCACTTCTTTCACTCACAAAAGGATGAATATTTTATGTTGGGTATAAGTTTAAAAGAGAATTAATAACAGCTAGATACTATAAACACATAAGATATATGTGTATCAATAAAGAATTAATACTGAATAACTAATATAAGGATCTATACATATAAAAAGTATGTTTTTTCTATATCTGAGTTTATTTTCATTCATTTTTAGTTTATTTATTTTTCCCTTAAATATACTTTATTTATTTTGCTATTATAGTTATCCCAATTTTCCCCCTTTGCCCCTTTCCAGCCAGTACTCCATTTCCTCCAGCAACACTCCTCTTAGTTCATGCCCATATGTCATGCATATAAGCTCTTAGGCTTCTCCATTCCCTTTATCTTCTTAACATCCCCCTGTCGATTCTGTAAAACTATGTTTTTTAGAATAACCATTTTAAGAATGTAGTATACAAATGATGCTATGCTGATATTTACCAAAATAAGGTAGGGTTTCTTTCTTTCTTTTTTTTTAAAGATGTGCCTCTTACTCTAGCTTATAGCTAGCTATAAGAATACAAACACAAAATAGTCAAAAGAAACTAACCACTTCTGATTTGGAGTCAAAATACGTAAACTAAATTCATTGCTCTGTGTTTTACTGGTCATATAGGAATAATTTCCTTGAACTTCAGTTTTGAGAGAGCAAATTAAAGAGCGCTAGTCTCTCTCTTCTCATCAGTTTTGTAATAAGTAGGTAGACTATGCTAAGGCAGTTTTAAATGTCAAAGTATTATGCAAGTGTGAATTACTGTTTACTATTCCTTTTTACCAAAAACAAACAAACAAAATAGGTTCAGGAAAATATTCTATTCTGCAATACCCACAATGGTAGCCACAATCCATGTATGCCCACTGAGCACTTGAAATGTAGTTTGTTCAATGATTAAGGAACTACTTTTGATTTGAGTTCATTTTATTTAAATAACTATACCTGTTGAACTTTCTATACATTTCTTTCTTGTTACCCAGGAGAAGATGTTACTGAGCTTGCTGTTAATTTGGAGTCACTGACCAGGCCAGGATAACTATGAAGTCTGACCATCCTGTTTTACAAGACCATTAACCAACACCATTTGTGTTCCTTCCCACAGGAACCTTGAGCCAAGGCAAATTTTAGCCTTTCCTGAGCCTGCTAGTCATGCTGTCCTTCATGCCATGCAAGTTATACCTAATTTGCTCACATGTGGTGAAGATTTCTCCACTCCTAGACGTTTAGGTTTGGAAGGCCTAAAAAGGTCTTCTGTGGGCAATTCCATTCCATACCGCAATCAGTGTGCGGTTAACCTAATGCAAGAGAAATGACCATTGGCCATACACTGTGCATCAAGGCAATCATGCCAAATTTTAATCTTTAAAAAAATATATGGCATTGTTTTTGCAATAATAGCACTTGACTTGCTTTGTTAAAGAGAAATAGGATGGAAGAGTATTTTGATTTGAATATGTAGTCTGAAACATAAGCTATAAAGTAAATATTTCTAGTACATAAAAGAGGAGCTAACATATTGCTGGTATGCCTTGAAGGTTAGATAGATAGATAGATAGAGCCTCTGAGAAGAACATTTTATATTATATAAAGAATACTATGAATGCATAGAATTAGGTGACAAAAATATTAGAAGATTTAACTTGGTATTTTGTGCTAGTCACATAGTAGGTCTTCAGCCATTTATGCTGATTCTAAAGACTTTCTCTTTGCAGAAAATTTTCAAGTTTCTCCTTTCTTTGTTGTACTAACAGAAGCAAAGGTGTAAAATACACATGGAAATTCATCAAGTTGATCAAGGACACCTAAATTAACAAAAGAGAATATTCAATAGTCACCATGGGTTACATATGCAAATGACAATATTTGGTTTCCGAGACAAATTATTAATTTACTCATGATGTCCTTTTCTGATGTGTGATCAAAAGCTGTTGTTATTCATCCTTTTAACCCAGGTGAAGTTCTGGTGACAGGCCAGGTAGGAACAGGTGGATGTGTGGTTCCCAGGGCCTTTTTGTTCAATGAAGTGCCTCAAACACAGAAATACTTTGATCTACCTGACTAGATGAAACTGTGTGCTGAAGAAGAATGTTTGTTATTTCCTTATAAGTAAGACAAATTAGCAATACATTTTTAAACTGGAGAGAGTGCAAGAATAAATAAGCTGTATCCTATTTTTCTCCTAAAGCTAAGTGAAGTTTAAAAAAGGAAATAAAACTCACATTTCTATCTATAAAATAATTGCTTCTTCAGAGCACAAAGTTTTTATTGAGATTAAGGCTTTATTTTTAGCACTATGGTGATTTAGAAATAAGATTAAATCATCTGAAACCTTCAAAAGTAGCTCCTTATCATAGATTATCCCTACCTGCTGTCACGTAATTTTATCTAATGCTATTTATCCATATAAAAAAAGAAGCATAATTCCACATTGAAGCCTGAAAAAAAAAATGTTCACAAATCACTCATATGTGAACTCCTAGCCCATTATTGTTTTTCTAGAAAATGAAACTAATCATACTAAAGATAACATCCATCCACCTGCCCAAGATTTCATGGTGCCTTTGATGATAACGTGAAGCAAAGTTTGCAGAATACAACTGTGTACCTTAATAGCATATTGTATTGGTCAGGGTTCTCCTGAGACATGAAATCAATAAGCTGAAGATGGCAGGGGTGGGGAGGAGAGGGAGGGAGGGAGGGATGGGGTGAGAGAGAAAGAGAGAGAGAGAGAGAGAGAGAGAGAGAGAGAGAGAGAGAGAGAGAGAGATTGGTTAATGAGATTATGAAGACTTGGCAGGTCTAAAATCTGCAGGATAAACCAACAAATCTTCCAGAAAAATCAGTCTTTTTCAATTAAGGCCTTCAACTGAATGGATCAGGCCTACCAACATTATGGAGAATAATCTGTCTTACTTAAAGTCTATTGATTTAAATGTGATTTTATCTTTAAAAAACAGCCTTTTCAGAAATATCTAGAATAATGTTTGCTCATATATCTGGGTACCATGTCTGTCCTAGCCAAGTTGACAAATAAAATAAACTATCACATATATAGCTTTAATCACAAATAAACCAGTGACCTAAAAAATAAATAAATAGTTCATGTTACTTGGAAAGCTTTGGTGACCACTTTAAGTTAGTTTTGAAAATGTTTGCATTTTAGTTTCAAAAAAATGTGAAAGTACTGAGTTATGATCACTTGATTATTTTCTCAAGCAGGAAGAATTTACTAATACCTGCATAATCTTCCCTTACACTCAGGATGTTTTCTGACATGTTTACTGACATGACAGTAAGCCAACATTCCCAACATCATTCTTACATTTTCAACTTAATGTAATATGGTTAAATCCCAAAATAATTTTCCTAAACTCACTCTACTCCCAAAGTGGATAAAACTTTTATTTTGACTTTCTAGATTTGATATACCATTTTAAAAAAATGATTAAATGTGGTCAGACTATGATGTTCTAAATTTAATACTAAATTTCTTAAACATTATTAAGGTATCTTATAATACATTTATTTTTAAATATTTCATTTATTGATTTTTAGAGGGGGGGGGGGAAAGAGAGGGAGAGAAACATCAGTGTGTGGTTCCTCTCACATGCCCCTAACTGGGGGTCTGGCCAGAAACCCAGGCAGGTGCCCAGACTGGGAATTGAACTGGTGACCCTTTGGTTTTCAGGCTGGTGCTCAATCCGCTGAGCCACACCAGCCAGGGTTTCTTATTATTAGCCTTGCATCCTGGCTAATATTCCATCATCTACCTGCACACAGGAAATGTCAATCATATATACATATTTATCTATGAGATTTTAGCTAGCGGTTCCACATAGGCAAACAGACACTAAAGATTTAAAAGAAGAATGCAACTCATTACGGGCTACAGTTGAGAAGTATGCCGTGGTTAGCATGCTACAAATATGTAATCTTGTTATATTGTGAAATGCTATAATACAGTGCCCTTTTGTAAAATACAGTTGACTAGAGCATGGCAGAAAGGAGTCAGGAAGCCAAGGACTAGAACAGGCAATTATATAAGTTATTTTTCGCATTTGAAAATAAAAATTTCCTTGACTTCGACTCCAGTCTTTTTCATAATAAGTCATGCTTAACACCCCTGTGGGTATGGAAAATTTAATAGTTATGCTTTACTACATCCACTGATAAAATTGTTTTCCCTTGAAGAGCTTAGAAGTTTTAATTTATATGATTTTTATGTTAACTAAAATGGATTGGAGTTTATTTCCTCTATTTTTCTTCGTAACTTCTTAAACCTCCCTGTATGCAATTTTAGCAAATGTAATGTAACTGAAAGTGTATTAGAGTTATTATATGTCATTCTAATTTGTTTTGACTGTTGAGGCAGGATGTGTGAAAACTCTTTAACAGATTTTATCAAAATATATATGTTGCATGTAAATATAGCATTCCCTTCTTCCACTCGTCAAACTGAAATGTTCGGACTTTGAAACCTCTGTAATTTCACTAGGAACAACAGCCTTTTAAATATTCTGTGGTAAATACTAAATCACTCATATCTGGAGATCAATTAACTTAAAAAGCAAGTTTTATTGAAACTAACACTGTAAGTTTTATTGAATTTTGGGGAGTATTTTTCCCAAAGCTTCAAAGCTAATGTTTTTCTTAAATATTTAGTGCATGGCATGATCTGTATAGAATATTAATAGATGAGATAAGATTACTGGGCATGAACTTCCACTTTCTCCTACTCAGTGGTATGAAATAAGTGTGAGAGACAACTGGTAGTGTTTGGAAGATTATATGGGGAAGGACTTTGTGAATTTATTGTTGTTCTGAAATGCCCTTAAATGACTCTCTGGGACAACTGACTGATCAATCATTTTGCCAGGACCAGCCATTTCTCCCACCTTCACATCTAGAAGATAATAGCTTCCTTCCCAGAAGAAGAAGTGAGAGTTTATCCCTCGACCTCATATGGTCTGTTGGTATCTAACCCCAGGCTCTCTGACACCAAAATTAATCTATTTTCCTCCTCCCTGACTAGCCCATCTTACACTTGCCCTAAAAGAAGAGTACACAACAGAGGATCAAACCTCTATCTTTGGAATGAACCTTTATGGCCCACCCAACAGAGGACAGCTGTCCTTCTGTGAGCCTCTTTGCAGATAATGAGAGACTGGGAGACCACAAGTGCCTCTTGCTGACTCTTGCTTTATTAAGTACCCCTTAGAAAAATTGTCCTTCAATCTATACCTCAAGTAATGTCTCCTAATCTCTGTTCTACCACATGTTAAGTCAAGAACAAAATAGCCATGCACAAATATTGCATTTTTGAAGCATAGAAATCTTTGTGAAATGTCTTCCTATTCTTGAGTCAGACATGATCTTGGATACTGACTTGGAGAGGGATGGATTTACAAGAAGTGTCCCTAAGATGTCCCTCTGTGGAATGGGAATTATTTTGAGCTAAAAGCTGCTGAGACCCTGTGGGCTCATGAGAAATTCTTACTTCTCCTTTAAAGAATTTAAATTCGGGGCCTGGCCCATAATAAAAGTTATCATCAGAAACACTTTTTATATACTATCTACAGGGCAGAGCAAATCTCTAATTAGTGAACATCTGCTTTACTTATCATCCTGTGTATTACTTTCCTTACTTTTCTCCTCTCTGAAGCCCCAAGGCATCTCCTCCCTTTCTTAGCTCAAAATGCCATATATACCTTATTTTCTCTTTCCGTCTCTGAATCTCTCAGACATTTTGAATTCCCAAACTTATGTATACAGCTAAATTTGGTCATTTTCTCTTGGTAACAGACCCCTGAAAGAAACCTGAAGGGGAGAGAGGAAAGTTTTTCCCTCCCTCACAGTTTATTTGCATGAGATGAAGAACCGTCATGAAGATAGTCACACTTTCTAAACTCCTACAGCTAACTAGCCTTTACCTCTTACATTTACATTTTCTCCAGACACCTAGGGATAGACTGTGGCTACAGGAGGGTGAGGGTTTGAGAAAGAGTCCCCTGGAGAATGGTGTTAAATTAATTAAATAAGGAGACCATTAAACTCGGTGGCTCCAGTGCTGCTTACAGAAGCTTACCCAAATCTAAGCCTCCAAATGCCTCAAGATTCTAAAGTTGAAACCTGAGGACAGAAAATCACAGTCAGCTAGACTTGAAGCTATAGCTCATCAATAATTACCTTGCCTTGCTTTTATCTTGCCTCTGTTAAAGTCTCCCCCAGAGTTCAAGTTTCCCTTGAATATTCCTAACCACTTCCAGTTTGGCACTGCCTTATTCAAATACATTTTTGCTTAAACAGACTCTTAAAATTTCAATATGCCTCCATGTATCTTTTAACAGTAGGAAATCCTTCCCGTAAGCTTTCAAAGTGATACAGGCTGAGCTAAGAATGTTAAGCTCTGATCACACCTAAGAATTATAGTGGCAAGAGAATCCGAGATATGGCAAGAGAGAGAGGCATCTGAAGTAAAAGGAAATGACTTTGATATTTCCAAGGATACCCTCTCTGCCATATCCTAAGTCACACCAATTTAACAATGCTTTTGCTAGGTGACAATAAAGCAGACACCTACATGAAGCCATCATTGAGAATTCCTTCATCAATATTGTTCAGATGTCTTCAAATGCCTTTCCGTAAAGATTTCCAGTGGAAGACATCCCTTGCTCTATTAAATTACAATAGATTTTTAGTTTATCATAGGGGGCAAGTTCAGTCTTTGTTCCTCTCATACAATATCCTGAATAATTTCATTTCCAAATGTTCCTTATTAACTAGAGGCAATAACAAATTTTATTTAATTATGTGGAAGCAAAACCCATGGCTCTTGGCCATACTTTTTTTCTATAGTTATGTTTTATGTCCCCACAATTACAAAATACTTTTCAACACTACAATCAATCCGCTGTGTAATATGTCTTATATAAAATGATAAGCTACAGTAGAGCTAAATATTGCAATAGGATAGTTTCTAGAGAAAGCCTATCCCTAAGGGTTGCTTAAGACAGAGATAAGAACAGCCTCAAACTTTTTAACTTCACATTCACATAATACAATAAAACAAATTTTAAATTGCTAACACCCTGCACAGAGATGATCAGTCATCTCTGCCTACAACTTAGTAAATTATGAATCTGAAGAGATCACCACTGTCATCTTCATCTGTTGCACTGGCAAAAGATTCATATTTCCAACCTGGGCTATCTTAGCATACAATTCGGTATTATATTGTCCTGCCATCAACTATTTACAATTTAGAAAGATGATGACTCTTCCAAAGGCAAACATGCATTTTCCTTTTATCAGAGTAACGCAGCTCACCTGGACAATTAGGTAGCATCACTGCTTCTGTTATAAACTCTTGATTTCAAGGGGTAATGCACATTGCCAAAGTTCATAGTGAGAAGACATTTGTCACATGCAGGGTGTTCTGGAATACTTAAAGAATAAACTCTACTAAAAGCCTGAAACCTAAAAGTGTCTTTTAAATATATATCTGTGACTAAAAACTCAATCATATGATATTATTTTCACCTTACAAATGATACTGCCTCCCTCATCACAAAACGTGAAATCTGACAGTTAGTGGGGACGCACTAACTACCTTGAGCAACAAATCAAAGTTAAACAGTCCTCTTTCCTATGTTCTGTGAGGGAGTACATGACTCAGACACAACCAATCTAAGCTCTGCATCCTGCTGACCAGATTGGATTCTGAGCCGAGTTGGTGATCGATGGGCCAGTCAGAATAAAGCCCAGTGATTTGGGGATGATTGGAAAGGTAAGGTCATACTGCTCTTCTGAAAAAAGAAAAAGAAAAATAAGTCCAATCTAAGTAAACATATATAGAGTACTTCATTAGATTAGTTGGTATGGAGAGGAGTGAAAAAAAAAGAAAATATTAATCATTGACAAAATGTATGGGAGTATCTTCCCTTTTAGAAAAATTGCATGTCTTTGAGGGAGATTTACCTGATTCATAAAAAGGAAGGAGTGAAGAAGGAAGGAAAGGAGGGAGAGTAGGAGGGAGGGACAATCCAAATAACAGTCCTGAAAACTGACCTCACTAGAGAATATGCCCCTTTCCCTCCCTCTGTGAAGATCTTGTGGTCAATGCAAATCTTATGAGTCAATAGTATATTGCTAATTAGTTGAAATGTTCAATTTAACGGTTAAGTAAATTTAGCTAATAATTTATCTCAAGTGTGTGATTAAATTATTCTTGAGGAAATTCTTTTTGTTGTTGTTCCAAATCTCAATTACAATTTCCAAGTTGGTTTTGGTTGTTTTAAAAATATGCTAATTTGGAAATGGAAATGAGGTAGATCTATATCTTAATCCTTGCTCGAAAACATGCCACAGACGGATCAAAGATCTAACTGTACAAAATAAAATCAGAAAAGTATAAAGAGCTGGGAAAATTAATTTTGGTATAATCTTTGAGTAAGAAAGGCCTAATATTGCATGAATCCAGGAGACCATAAGAGAATACTGATACTTAAAAAAATTTTAATTCTCACTATGAAAGTATAAAAGGAAAAAGGTTGATTAAAAATTGGAAGGAAATATGGGTTATGTGTGACAGGAACAGCCTAACTCTTAATATTAAAAAAAAAAGAAAAAGAAAAAATCAATAGAAAAAAAATGGGGAAAATTAAGAGACAATGCTACAGAAAAGTATATCTAACCAGCCATTGAGCACTTGTAAAATACAAATTAAAAACAGTCACTCCTATATATCTTAATGTTTAGATAATTATTAAAATATATTTCTAATCCCACTAATCTTTGGCCTCAGAATTTCAGTTTTGGAAATTTACCCTACAGATTATAGATTATACTGAGCTATGAAGGGCCTGAGCTTTTTCTTTTCTTGTGTTTTACTTTTGAGGTAACAATTACCCTGAAACAGCTCCATAGATATTGGCAGAAGACTGGAGACTCCTGAGCCAGAAAGAAAAAGCTTTATCACTGAATGAGATAGTAAGCAGCATGAGTGGCATGCCTTCATGGATTCCCCTTGTCCCTTCAAGTACCCCGCCAGCAACATGGAGAGACCTAGAGGTAGGCCACATATGGGATGTGTTCACATCACAACTGGGGAAGAATGGGCATTGGGTTCTCTGAATATTTCATATTGACCAGGAACTAGAACTGCTTTTTTTCCAGAGGGAGAGAGAATCTCTACTTTCCATGGCTGTTGACCTTCCAATCATCCCTGACAATACAGACTGGAATGAAATCACCCCTAGCTCCTCTCTTCACAGCTCACAGCTACAGGGCATGGCCTCCCGACACAGATACCTCATGCTAAGTTGTAAGAATGAGTATTTTCATTGCATCTTTGAGTAACAGCAAACTATTAGAAATATATGAAGCATTCATCATTAAAGCTCTGAATGTACTAGAAAGCTTTTATATGCTAATGCATGAATGTATAATAAAGGAAGGAGGCTGATATATTACTTTTCCAACTCTCATTTTCTAGAACCTAAATATAATTAAAAACAAAACAAAACAAAACAAAAAAACCCAGGCATAGTGTTGTCACGATGAAGGAAAATAGCATAGTTGGAGATATGTGAGGAAGAAAATTTACTTCACTAAATATTGTTGTGCCTTTTGAATTTCATCACATTTGGCTGCACAGGAATTGTTATCTTTTAAAAACATCCTAATTCACTAGCCCATTATTGCTTCTGAACTCATGTCCAGTCAAAGCACTACCTTGTCACACATTTATTTATACCTAAGTGATTGGGGAGAAACATGTAACGGGTTCCTAAACCATTAAGAGAAAAGTAGAATTAGTACCACCATTATTCTCAATTTCAGAACCCTAGTTTTCTTGGTATAAAACACTCATTACAAATGTAACTAATTTGCTTATTTGCTGTTACATTGGATTTTGTTCTGTTCCGAGAGAGAGAGAGAGAGAGAGAGAGAGAGAGAGAGAGAGAGAGCGCATTATAATCTCTACTCTCCAGGCTGTAGTAAGTCCACTATAAAAATTAGAAGACATTAATCATTTTATGAAAAGCAACTAAATATTAAGGTCTGACATATGATGGGTATTTTGTTGTCAATTGTAAGAGTAGATTCATCCATTTAATGGAAGGTTGAAAAGCTTAAAATATTAGTGCAAATCTTCATCAGGAATTATTCCAACTCTAAGGGGTAATAACAATAGCTTGGATTAATGTGTTTATGTAAATCAGAACCAAAATTTTTCATTATTTTGATGTTTCTTATTCTAGATCAAGTCACCCCAGAAGCCAAATCTGGCCCATCACCTCTTTCTGTAAATAAAGTTTTGTTGGAACACCAACCAACCACATTCATTCATTTACCTATTGACTATAGCTACTATCACACTACAGCAGGAGAGTTGAGTAGTTGCAACAGAGACCACAAAGCCTAAAATATTTACCTTTGGGGAAGGTAAAGGTTCCTATTCCAGAGGTTCTTTGTGGAGCTTCAAATAATGGAGAGAACAAATACTTTCAACAACATTACAGTAAAACGGGATAACCATCAGCACTGTGACACAAATGACTCAGTCCTTTGCCTGAAGAGAAAAGGAATAGAATCCTTACATGAAAATGCTCTTACAAATTCCTTGAAAATAGTAACTGCTTATTCTTGGGCTAAGTAAAGCAAGAAGCAGGAGCAATTGATCTTCAATGTCTTTAGTCATGCTCTCTTTACACCATTCAAATTTTTCATTCAAGAGGTCCTTCTCCAGGAACAGCTTGGATCAGGCTGGCCTGATCCAAGAGGGTGGCACAGTTATTCTTCTTTGGGTATTCTAGAAGGGACAAGCTCTGAGGCAGAAGCCTGCCATTCTTCAAAGAATGTGTAGCTTTTGTATCTTATGATGTTTTAGTTTCTAAACTACGTCTATAGAAATAAGATAATTAAAAACTCATAGGGGGGAATGATAAGGGAACTCAGAAGTTAAAAAGTTTAGCCTCAATTGATAGGCTGTAGTGACTGATGCACGTGGAAAGCTGTTACTCCAAAATTGTCTAGTTTTTGAATACTTTTTTTCTTTATTCAAACACATACACACACACACACACACACACACACACAAAATCCTCCTGTGTTCAGATTACAATCCAGACTCTAAAAAGGGATGATGACTGTCATTTCCATGTTCTCAAATAGTTCTTAGATTTCCAACAGTCGTTTTTCTTCTCAACAGCCATTCTCCTCTGTCCAAGTACTAATGAGGGACAAGTCGTTTCAGCCAATAGGGAAGCCTTGGTGTCCACAGTCACAAGGCTGCTCCATCTGTGCCCTACTGGGCACCCTTCTGATTAAGGTGAGCTCAAACTTCAAAATAGAGATGATCTCTGTTTACAAGCAACACAGATGCTGCTTTGATGATGTGTTGTCAGTGTGTAGATATCCAAAATTGGAGCTCAGATTTTCAGCTCATTCATTTGGGATATAGTGGAAAAACTGCAAAACAAGACTTTTAATCAATAGCTACTTGGCTATACACATAGGGGTGGGCAAGAGTAGGCTTACAGTTGTGGCTATGTGAAACATTTTACAGTATTATGTATTAATTGTTACATTATTAACTTGTATTACAGTTGTAAGTTTACTTTTGCCCATCCCTGTAAATTGATTTTTAATGACCCAGAGGTAAACATATTCTAAAATTTATATAATTCAAGCCATATAGCTCCTCAGCCTGACTGTAAGTCACACATTTATTGTTTATGTTTTATGAAATAATAATGTTCCAGATAGTGGCTAAGAAATGCATATTTGCCCATGAGTCATACATCAGAGATTACATGCACAGAGATGAATAGGACAGGGAGCTTCAATTTACTTTAAGAGAATGAGATAAGAAGAGATAAAGGAAAATGGCATTCTCTGTTGATCAGCTTGATCATTTTTATAGATTACTTGGCAGAGAGGGAACAAAAATCATAGATATTGCTTCAGGTTTCCAAAGGATTAGCATTGGACTAAGTTGTTCTCTAAACCCCTTCTTATACCATGATACCTCAATTATTTGACTTTTCAGTTCGCAAATGCCAATCACTCCCAGGTGTCCTTCATTATCAAGTCAAAGTATTTTTCTTCCCCAGCCTCAAACTGCAGCATTTCCCAAGGCTTCCTGATGGTTTTGAGGGGAACAAAACTTTCCAGATAAGATACTTTATACTTTGAAAATCGCTTTCAGAACAGCATGCTGTATGTGTGGGAGATTAATTCCCTCCTCATCGCATGCAGATAAAGTTGGGGAGGTTTTTCTATGATAATCAAGTGAGCTTTCTGCTGCAGTAACCCTTTCTGACTATGATCCAGCATCTGCCCTGCTTTGCAGACTAAATAGAAAACCAGGGCCTGAAGTATTGCATTCACTTGAAGGTGCAAGTAAGCACAATACTATTGCATATTGTTTCCAACTGCAGCGATAACATCTGTGGTGACTCATGTGAAGTTAATTCTATACATCAAATTCACTAGATTTGCTCTTTTCAGCTGGACATCAACATTGATGCCTTTTTTTTTTTTTTTTTTTTTTTAATTTCGTGTATATGTTTAGTTTAGTGTCCATGCAACTCAAATCCAGAGTACTGCAAAAGAGACAGAGAGAACCAGTGTTTGGGCACTTGTATTTAGAAATGACTGAATCCAAGATAAATTATCTGAATTCAATGCAGGCTAATCAGGCATCCTGATCAAGTGGTAGAGCCAGAGCTTTATTCAAAGTTTAACAGGGAATGGTTAAAGGCAAGGACAACTTTCAGGTGCCCTTATCAACATATTAGCCCCAATTGCATTTTCCAAATATGTTATCAAAATGGTAATTCTGTGCTTTCCTTTCTGTAGCTAAACTGAGTTTCATAAAGGTAGAATTATTACTATAAATATATTGGGGGGAAACAATTTCAATTACTGGGAGAATATGTAACTCCAAGTCTATTTATTTCAATTTATTTGACTGTCTTGATATATTCGCGCACAGAACTTTATAGAGAATGAATAAATTCACCTTGAAATTGTACCAATTGACTTTGGCTGGGCTAGGCTGTGAGAGGAATCAGAGTCCCTTTTTAAAATAAGCCTTGACAATGCTGATCAAAACAAAGAGGCTATTCATTTATAAAACTGACAGCTCACCCCCTAGCTTCAAGCTTCTGAGATGATGGAGCCTGGGGTGTTAGCCATGGCCTGGGGTGCTGGCCTCTACCAGATACATTTTTGCTCCTCACACACTCAGAGCCTATATCTGATGTGTGACATTTCCTAAGGCATTAGCAGCTGTTCAGATGTCAAGCAGCTGGTGTGAGAACTGTCATCCACTCCAGGTTGTTTTTCTGTGAGTGACACATTGGCCCAGAGAACATTTCCATAAAACCACCTCGGTTCCCCTGTACAACCTATTATGACTTCAGTAAAGAGAAGCGTCGAAAATAACAGCTCTATTAAACAAAAGTGGGCATGCAGTGATCACACCAGATAATGGTAATTGCTACAGAGTGATAAAATGGACATTCAATAATTCATTACTAATAAGAGTTAATGTGCCAAAGTTTGTGGATAACTCATTTATTATGTAAGTGATAGTGAATTCAATTTTATATTGCTTAATACTTATTTAACAGGTAAAGCACTGAAAGGTCATTTTGGATACTCTCACAATGCGATGTGAACCAGAATTATCTTGGATGTGGGGGACCCCTGACCTGCAGTAAATCCCCCAGTGCCTTAAATGGAATAAAACCATCCCTTACAGCAAGTGCAGGGGAAGAAGGCTGACCTGACCAGTAGCTTGAGGCCAAAGGTGAGGTTTTATTCTTCTTCAGATCATTTACTGAAACACAGTAATCCTGAAGGCATGTAACTCATCAATCAATGCCAAACAATGCTAATTACAGGGAAACAGAAAAAACAAGTGAGGGGCAACAAGTGAGGAGCACCAAGATCTCACTCAGATCAGAATGAGCATTCAAATCTTAAAAACTTCTGCTGTTAATACAACGAAGTATTAGGTGAGGTGAGAAAACAATCCAGATATCATGGTGTCTAAATATTTTCTCATGGTCCAATTCCCCCTCCCCCAGGGCCCATTGTCTATAACATGGAAACATGTATGTACCCAGCCTTCTTGGTTTTCCTGTCAGGTCTTACAGACTTAGTCTGGCATGCAAAGGACTCCAAATTTTGATGTTTTCCCAGGTGGACCCTGACACTTGGGTAGGGCAGTGGGAGTGTGTTGTGTACATAGAAACAACCCCATCCATGTATGTGTGTGCTGTGTGTGTGTGTGTCCATCCAAACACTGAATAATCACAGAGAATAGAGCAAACCATGACCAACAGGGCAACAGCACTTCTAAGGATTAGTTATCTATAGAGTTATTTTGGCTTCTTAAGTACATTTAGCAACATTTTAGAGGAAGCATTCTCCCTCGGAACACTGATGGCTATGTTGAACCAAAGGGTTTCTCCTAAGAACATGCTGTTATAAAATCAAGACTGATTCAGTAAAGGTAAGTTCTTGAACCAGCATACAATGCTGTCAAAATATAATCATTATTGAAGAGAAGTGTCTTTTAAAATAGTCAGGAAAGAATGGAGCTCAGGGAGAGTGAGTTTGTATGAAATCTTTAATGAGAAGAACAAAGTACAATAAACCAGTCACAACTAGAAGCAGGATATTCCCTGAATTTCTAATCAATCTCCTGGGATGGAAAAAATAAATCTGTGATTTTAAAGTCATTTTAGTAAAATGAGAGTAATGTGGCCTGATTTTTTAAAAAATCATGATAATATGGCTAATTTATTTTTTTAATCTTCACCACCCTGACAAACCCACAACCTAAGTATGTGCTTTGACTGGGAATTGAACTCCGAACCCATGGTCTTTTGGTGTACAGGAAGACACTTCAACCAACTGAGTCACCTGGCTAGGGCAATATAGGTATATATATAAAAATATATATATATATATATATATATATATATATACATGTATATATATATATATATATATTTTTTTTTTAAAGATTTTATTTCTTATTTTTTTAGAGAGAGGGGAAGGGAGAGAGGCAGAGAGGGAGAGAGACATCAATGCATGGTTGCCTTTCATGTGCCTCCAGCTACGGATCTGGCTGGAGACCTGGCTTGCAACTGGTTAAGTGCCCTGGCTGGGAATCAAACCAGTGACCTTTGAGTTTGCAGGCTGGTGCCTTACCCATTGTGCCACCAGCCAGGACTGTAGCTGTATATTTTATTCTTTCATTTAATGCTGAACATTCATACATGTTCATTATGCTGCAAATAAGCATTCATACTCACAAAGTTGGCTTTCTTCATTCTTCCTAGACTCATTCCTAAATTTTTGTAACATGATCACAAATCCCCCTCAGAGAAGCATTTCTCCCACTCAGCCCAAATAATGCAAGAAACATCAACTAAACACTAAAATCAAAGGGCAGGCATGTGACCTGGGAATAAGCCAGTCCCTGCCATGCACACAGCCTTTAAAGTTTCAAATGACTCCAACAGGACCAATCATATTCTCACATTTAGCCCTGGAATTCCCTCTTGAATTGTACTACAGAGAGAGCTTCTCTGAAAATTGAATGATTACAGGGAAGAAAAAATAAAACACAGTTATAGAAAGAGCCCGGTGACTTACTTTGAAACCCTGGGTTTATTCTAATCTAAAACCAGCACAAACCACACACCTTTCAGTTATATAAGCAAATAAATTCCCTGTTTCATTAAGTCAATTTGCAATGGCTTTGTTCTTGGGACTTGAACATATGTTAATTTACCTATGTTCAAATATGTATTAAGTTCTCTTTTACAAGTTCTCAAATAAAATTGTGGTTGGAAAAGAAAGAGTATTATTCAAATAGATGTAAAAATTTGACAGATAGCTTTCACCAACTTTCTTTGCCTATGCTTTAATGGAAAAACATACTTAACAAATGATTTTAGAACAACTGGACATCCACACATGAAAAAAATGAATCTAGATACAGATCTTATCACCCTTCAGAAAAATCAACTTATAATTGATCAAAATTTTAAAAGCAGCCAGGGACAAATGACAAGGTAATTTCAAAGGACTGATAACCTAAATTGGAATCAATTTATCAATACAAAAAAACAAATGCCACAAAACAATGGAATGTTAATCTTCAAAATTATGCAAAATAATACAAAACCTTGCTTATCTAAAATTCTACTACATCCAGCAAAATTATCTGCAGACAATGCAGGTAAAATAAAGACACATTCAGATAAGACAAAAAAAGTAAAAGAAATAAAGAGGAAAACCTGGGATAATTCATCACCTTTAGGCTTTTGTACTAAGGGATATTCTGGGTGGAGTTATTCAAGAAGAACAATATTGATCACAGAAATAGCATAGAATGAAGGAAAACAGGAAAAGTAATGACAAGTAAATGCACAGAGAAATTCATTCAAAATGGATCACAGACCCAAATGGAAAATATAAAAGAGCTAGAAGATAATATAGGAGAAAACCTAGTGGCCATGGGTATGGCAATGACCCTTTAAGATCCAACACCAGAGATATGATTTACAAAATGAGTAATTGATAAGCTGGAATTCAAATTCAAATGAAAAACTCTGAAAAAGACAATGTCAGGAGAATGAGAGGATGAACTATGGACTGGGAGCAAATATTTACAAAAGACACATCTAATAAGGATTCAATCAAAATACAAAAAGAACATTTAAAATTCAAGTATATACAAATGAAAAACCTAATTAAAGAATGAGTCAAAGAATCTAAGACACTTCATCAAAGAAGATACACAGATGGCAAATAAGCATGTCTTATATCATCAGGGAATTACAAATTAAAATAATGATGGGACACACCTATTAGAATGGCCAAAATGTGAAACACTGACAATGTCAAATGCTGGTGAGGATGTGGAACAACAGGAATTCTTACTCATTACTGGCAGGAATGTAAACTGGTAGTCACTGTTGGAGACAGTTTGGTAATTTCTTACAAAACCAAATATACTCTTAGCATATGATCCAGCAATTGCACTCCTTTCTATTTACCCAAAGGAGTTGAAAATGTTTGTTGAACACTTACATCTACACAAAAACATACATATGGATGTTTATAGCAGTTTTATTCATAATTGCCAAAACTTGAAAGCAGCCAAGATGCCCCTTGGTTGGTGAATGAATAGATCAACAGTGTAATATCCAAACAATGGAACATTATTCAGTGCTAAAAAGAAATGACCTATCTAGCTATGAAAAAAACAAAGAGAAGCCCTAAATGCATATTAGTCAAAGAAGCCAATCTGAAAAAGTGTACAGTCCCAAATATTGTATGTGATATTCAGGAGGAGGAAAAACCATGGGGAGAGTAAAAAGATTAGTGGTCGCCATGAGGCTGGTTTGAATAGAGGAAGCACAGAGGATATTTCGAGCAGTGAAAATATATGATACCATAACGATGGATACATAGCACTATACTCTTCTCCAAATCCATCAAGTGTACAATACCAAGAGTGACTGTATGTGAACTGTGGACTTTGGGTGATTAGGATGTGTGTATATAGGTTCAGTCACTGTACAAAATGCATATGCCACTCTGTCGGGGGTGTTGATAAGGGAAGAGGGGCATGCATGTGTGATAGTATAGGGTACACTTGGAAATCTCTGTATCTTTCTCTCAATTTTGCTCTGAACCTAGAACAGCTCTAAAAACAAGGGTATATTAAGTTTTAAAATTTTACTCAACAAAACACACAAAAACACAAACACAGAATTTTATAAGGAAATAACCATCATATTTTGTTGCCATTGCCAATACCAAACTTAAGGTAATCTGAAAATCCATCACCTTGATTAGATATTATTTTTACATTTTTCATATTATTTCAGTGACATCTCCTTTTATACATCTGTATATCTATCTATCATCTATGGAAAAGTGGTCTGAAACTGCCAGATCACCTCTATCATGTCTGTACATAAATAAAATATAGAAGCTTATGAATTAATTATAGAATAAATTCACTACACCTTTTGCAATTTTCACATAGAATTATGTAAAATATAAAGTAACTACTTTGAGATAAAATACACCCATATATATTCATACAAATAATTTATATATATATATATATATGTGGGCACATGTGTATTCTTATATAAATGTGTGTAAACATATTTTTTCATGTTTTCATAATCTTTTTTTAAGCTTTTTTATTCATTATTTTCAGTGATGGGCAGAGAAGAAGGATGAAAGAAAGAGGGCATCAATGTATGGTTTACTTTCACCTGCCTCCAGCTAAGGACTTGGATGGAGACCTGGTTTGCAACCTGGTTATGTGCCCTGGCTGGGAATCGAACCAGCAACCTTTGGGTTCACAGGCTGGCAGCTATCCACCATGCCACACCAGCCAACACAGATCTTTCTTAATATCTTGACTTATTCTATCCTACCTTTTCCTTGCATATTATCACTTTCTGCCCAAATATGACAACTATTAACTTCAATATTTTTTGTTTGTATTGGTTGGATCCTTGGTCATTTGAATATTTAACATTGATGACTAAAAACAACTACTTTCTGAAATTTTCCAACTTTGATTATCTTCATTCTCAAATTTTTCTCTTATTGTATATTGATTTTACAGTCCCTTGAATAAATATACTATATGTGTATATACATATAATATATATGTGTGTGTGCTTGTGTGTGTGTGTGTATATATGTGTGTATATATATATATCTATATATATCTATATATAGATATATATATATTCTGCCTATGGAAAGGAAGGTGAAGAAGGAGAGAGAGCAAATACACTCTGGATATCTCTGTCTATTCCTTTAAATACTTTTCTGAAAACATAAAACAAAACCTTTAGGTTTTTGCATCTACTTTACATTTTGTGTGTGTGTTTTTGTTTGTTTGTTGGTTTTGGAAAGGGAATGATGCTAGGCTGAGAGCGATTGGGAGAATGGAAAGAGAAAGATTCCATTAACTTCTTTCACCCCTAGTCTACTGTGATGTTCAAGGTCATAAAGTGATACGTGCTTGACAGAAAGAAATTACCATATTAGAAACCATGGTTTTGAAACCATAAAGTGCACACAGCAGGAAACATCTGCCTTAACAAATGTGTTTATTTTCTGTAAGCTATCGTATGCACATAGGTAGGACATTACAAGGTATTTGGTGTTCTCATTTTATCCAAAACTAAAATTAAATTCATCCTTTGACTCAGTTTAAAAGCAATAATCTAGCCCCAATTCAATTACATTTTAGATTCCATGCAATTTTCTTCTTCATATTATTCTGGTCAAAATAATGTAAGTTCAGCATTTGTGAGCAATTCTTAGTTCATTTTGTGAGTTAAGACCAAACTAGGGAAGTAGTCATTTATCATAATTTTTATTCCTATAGATCTAGCAAAGTATCTATGCTAAATGAATACCTTTTTAATAATTGGACCTTGTAGAATCAGGCAAAAGCTTGGTATTTTCTCCACCCCTTTTAAGTATTCAGTTGATGTCAACCTGAAATTTTCTTATTTTCAAAGTCTACATTTGCAAAGGATCCATGCAAATATGTTGCCTCACATCACAATGAAAACAACTAGAAAAAAAAATCTTTTATGTGTATGTACAAAGCACTCATTAGTGTCAGAAGAAGCAATCACTCTGTGGACAGAATGTGATTCCTAAAGAACCTTTTCCATATTTTAACCAAGATTCTTATTTATCAAGTACCAAGTTTTAGGCATGTTGATTAGGAAAGAAAAGGTGTAAACATTCTATTTATTTACTATTACAAGTTGACTTGTTTTGATTCAGGTTATGGAAAATACTATTTCCTACACGCTTCTCTATTTTTCCTACTGTTCTTGGCTTTGTTTTTTTTTTCACTTTTAGACAGAAGACACCACTTAGGGATTTAAATTCTGTTTTGGTAGCATTGACTAGCTAACCTCTAGAGCCATCTTGATCACCTCTTGCTCGCAAGAGAGAACAACCACCTCCATAATCTCCAGACATCCAGGAAATTTCTTATTGTTGATTTTCATTCCCCCTTTTCAACAAAATTGCTATTCAAGTGTTAGGTTCCATTTGGATGGCTTAATGGCACATCTTGCCAGTTTCCACAGCTCTGGAAAATGTCCCCAATTTACTTTAATTGTCTTCTCTCAGGTGGCAGTCATCAAATGGCAGCAATATCGGAAATGTTTGCTATGAGAGCAGTGGGTTTACATTTTCCAGCCCTCTCAGCCACAATGTATGCATGTGACACCGAACAACCTGACAATTAAAAACACACTATTTCTGAGTTGCTCTGCAAACAGCAGGATATAGTCTTATTAGTTAATTACCAGAATGTCAACTGGTACCAAAGCAGCCGGCATTCTCTTCTAATCTGTAGACTCTAGGAGAGCCTCTTTGGAACTGACTCCTTTATCTACTTAGATTAAAGACTGCCACTGTGAAATAAAAAAACACAACTTATTATGCTTAACCTGCCAACATGTTCCCTTTCCCTTCCATACACTACAGACACTAATTAATTATCTATTTCTTTACTTGTAACTAAAGATTGGAAAACAAAAACTGCATAGTTTCATAGTTGATAGTCTTTGTGAAGAAGGAAAATAGGATCTTGTTTTAAATAATATTTTCTTAATTTACAGTAAATTCAGTGCCATCAACCACTCATTGATCACCAGTGGGAAAAAAAAATGTTTCAGTAATTCAATAATTCCAGAGAGGTAATTAATTAAGTCGATGTTCAAATTAACTTTTGTGAGATTATTCTCTTGTTCAAATCCTTTACTACTGCCTGGTGGATGGCTGAATGAAACAAAACCAGTAAACAATTTCTAACATATATGGTCACTGTCAGATCATTTTAGTCTCACTTTAAAGCATCATGTGATGGCTAGAATTAAAAAGTAAGAAGTTCTCTACTGCAGTATTTTGACTTCAGGATAACAAATTTACTTGCAAGAAAATGGCTGCATTTCTTTTGTATTTCAGTTTCTCAAATTTTCTAGCCTCCTCATTCATAGCCTGTGTACACAAAATGGAAAGTCAGAAAATGTTGCTACCCACCATTTAACTTATGGTTTTATCACTGTTTAGTTTTATTTCACTCAAGAAGATTTATGTAATAGGAAGTACAAAAGGTGAAGCCAACAATATCCAATAGACATTGGGAATATGCAAAGATAACTAATAGTCTCAATAAACACAAATACTGCAGGCAAGAAAAGATTATTTTTAGAGGTTTTATTTATTATTTTTAGAGAGAGGGGAAGGGAGAAAGGCAGAGGGGAAGAGAGACTTCAATGTATGGCTGCCTTTCATGTGCCTCCAGCTACAGACCTGGCTGGAGATCTGGCTTGCAACCTGGTTATGTGCCCTGGCTGGGAATCGAACCAGAGACCTTTGGGTTTGCAGGTCAGCACTTTATTCACTGTGCCACCAGCCAGGGCTCAGAAAAGACGTTTTTTAATATTTATTATACTGGAGTGTAAGATTATAGGAAGAAATTAGAGAGACTAAAAGAAAAATTACTGACGATTCCAGGATTAATCCCTATGCTATGAAATATAAAAGCTTTTAAGTACTTGACTCCTATGGCGAAGGTTATCTTATTCCCTTTTATGGAGAAAATTAGCTCAGCAAAGTGAAACAATCAATTAAGCAGTTTATGAGTGGCAGCCTGGGATTGAAACAATGTCTGCCTGGGTTTATAATCTGAGCTTTCTGTGCCACCATCTTTGCATACAGGTCTTTACACCAGGTCTGTCCAGAAGGCATTAAGCTACATACTATGAAAAACAGACATTTATTGAATAAGATACAAGAAACATTGTACATAGGATAATGTTCAGTTCCCTTCAGAGTAGGTACTTTGGGACCTCACACAGTTCTCCCAGTCTCTATCAGCTGCCCCGTCCTATTTTCCTGGGCCAATCACCAGTTGCCCATAGCTGCAGCCTTCTGAATCATTGGAATAGTTTCCCTGAAGGAATGTTCAACGTCAATGCAAAACTTGGTGTGGACTGGTTGCTCTACTCACTCAGTAATTTTAATTGCATGGCCACACAGTGTGCGTGCTCACTTAACAGGGCACATGCTCACTCTACTGCCCCCACTGACTAGTACAGTGAAGTCATCATTGTTCATGCATGTACATTGCAGTCCACTGTCCTTGGTTACCAGGTTACATCAATGTTGTCCAAACCATTCTCATTATATTAACAATGGTTGGACTTTTCTCTAGACGGAACTTATTTATCAAAAGATGGTTCTATATTCCCATCTTTAAGATAGGTGCATATTCCATCTTCAAAGAAATCCAACAACATTTGTTAGTAATAGCAATATAATTATAATTACTATTAAAAAACTCTTATTTTCTAACTTCAAAACCACAGGTTAGAACTTATACTTAAGTCTGGTATAATAATGCATACTTTAGACCCATATAACGTCCATTAGTAATCCAAAAGTTATGATTGAGTGAACCACATTGTCTTCACTTTCCTAGAATACATCATTATTTTTATTCTACAGACATACATTTTTGAAAGTTCTAATCCAGTTTTTACTTCATTTTTCAAAGTTTTCAAAGTTTTAAAATCATATACCCCACATATGATTGAATTACTAGAATGATGCACAGTTTTCCATTATTAGTGAGTTATAATAAAAAAAAATTCCTAAATTTAGGAAATTATTATACAGATGGTATATCTATATAACTTATCATGCCTCAAGTCATTCTAATATGAAATCAGTGTTTAGTAAAGATCTTGGGGTTCATTCAAAATAATGTTTCAATTCAGTTTATGTAATTATTTTAAGCATTAATGATTAAAAAATGTTAACAAGTTAGCACAAATTTGACATGACATGCAATTCTTATTTTCTTCTGTCTTCATTAGTTATCTATAGAATTTCAATATATAAAATATTTAAAAATAGATGCAACATCAAGTCCACAACTTTGATATTAACAATTAAATATGTCATCTAGATTAAACAAATGTTTAAAAGTGATGTTTTTTGTGGAAAACAATATAGCTGTAATTTGCTATTATAAAGATTTGAAAAAAAAGATATGGACATAGAAAACCAGGGTTCATCATAGTTATGTTAGTGAAAACCCAATAAAACATAGCCTAATACTATGCTCTTCCAATTAGAGCAAAATTTCATGAAAAATTTGGTTTTATTAGGAAAGACTCAAATTTGATACTTTGCTCATTTTATTCTATATCACTAATTATTTTTCTTTGAAAACAATGCATAAAATTTTGTTTGGAATGTCATGCAAATAATTTTCTTCATCTTTGTAATAACAAATTCCTTTTCATGCCAGTCTTTGGTTGGTCTTGGAAAGTTTAGAATATTTCATACAAGTTAGGGTATCATAATGTCAATAAACTACTGAAACTGTAAAAATGCACTTGAAAATGAATATATCCTACACAATAGCAAATAACCAGTTGAAATTATTATTCTACTGAAATGACTAGTGGTTTCCATGAAGGGAAATGACATGGATTCAGCCTAAATGGAAAACTAGGCAACCAGATTCCTACCAATGAATTTTTAAAAGATTTTATTTATTATTTTCAGAGAAGAGGGCAGGAAGGATGGAAAAAGGGAAAGACGCATCAATGTATAGTTGCCTTTCACCTGCCTCCAGCTACAGACCTGTCTGGAGACCTGGTTTGTAATCTGGCTGGGAATTGAACCACTGACCTTTGGGCTCACAGGCCAGTGCCTATCCACTGTGCCACCAGCCACGGCCTAATGCATTTTCAAAGACAATTAGAGGCCCTGGCTCTTCTCCTCTACACTCAATGCCCTGTGTGGGGATGCAGGGTTTAGTGTGGGGAGTAAGAACCCTCCTATTCTATGACCTACTCTATGACTTAATTACTATGATGTCAAAAAGTAATTAATGAAGCTTGAGCATCAATATAAAAAATAAGCAATTATTTCCATTTGAAGAATAACATATGTCACCGGTTGTACTTCAGGTTCTCTACACAAAACCACTAAAGTTAGTCCATAACCTGAATCTACAAGATTACTTAAATAACAACAATTTGTAACTTTTTTTTTTTCTACTTTTTGTTTTCATATAGCCATTTGGTAAGCTAACAATTTGGGCACTGAGTATACAATCTTATGGTATAATGTGGCTCTTCAGAATAAAATCTGAGCTCCACACAGTGCAGATCCAGTAGATGATGAAAATTTTGTTTCATTTGAAGGAGAAATTGGCACCCTGGATCAGCAGTCTGTGTGTGTTATTTGAATGTACATTCACATACATGTACCTTTGCTGATTTCAGCAAGGATCTAATAGATCTATTTGACCTAATAGATTCCGTATCATTGATATACACATATGTAAAACCTTTATATGTTTTAATATCTGTAATATCAAAATAAATATAAATAACTTATAACTGTAGAATAACTTTTCCTTCTAAGAGAGGGTTATATGATAAACCTTTAAAAAATGCCATTAAAATTCAAAATGAAGTAAAGTTTAGCAATGAAGAAAATTGCTTATCACATGGCATAATTATTTACTAATTATTCACTTTATGCTTTCAAAATATGGTACAGTGTTTGTGTTTGTAATAGCTCATTCATTTTTCATGTGAAAGCATATCCATAAATATTTGTCTAAGTAAAGACCTGCTCTGTGTACAAATGATTGTTGAAACTGGGTGCTTGAAAGTAGATCTTCAATGTTTTCACTGAGAAATAATGAAAACATATTTGATAAATAATTCATTTACACCTGCTGTGCATAATAATCACTCATGATGTTGGAGTTCATTCTGAAATAGTTCTTCAAATAAGTTGTCTTTTGCACAGTGTTGTTTCCAGCAAGAAGACTTAAAAGTTTCTGATATTTTAGTAAACATGTTGAATACATACAATAAAATTGCTCCCTGGAGCTTTATGTAAATGATTCTATCTTAAATATCCAAATGACATATAAAAGGGATTTCAGTATTAAATCAAGTTATACTTTTTAAATTTTTTAAAAATTAAGGTAGCATATTCAACTGTAGAATTTTGTTAAAACAAATGTGAAAGTAAATATTGTAAGGCCATACTTCCCAATGTGTGGTCTTCCAAAAGTCAGCAACTAAAAACTAGCTAAAAATGCAAATTCTCAGCCCCTTAACCAGATCAAATATTGTATCAAAAACTTTGGGACTGAGGCCCAGATATCTAAGTTTTACAAAGTGGCTTAACTTAGGGAACATCTAGTTATGTTATAAGGATGCAATATTGAAGGTAAAACTTCTATGCAATTAGTATGTTGTAAATGTTTAGCATGTCTTAAAGATTAAGAACTTAGGGAACAATAAAACATACCAACATTTCCATTTACATTTGAGTGTAAAAAATATATTTTGCCCTTTTTATATTAAATTTATGTTTACATGATTTTTGTAAAAGTAGACTCTAATTGTTTCCACCTCTATTTGAAGAACTTTTACTTTGTTTTGAATATTCTATAGCTAAAGAACCTATACTTTACGAAGGTTTCAAGGAGGTACAAATACATGTTCTTTTCACAGTTCAGAAAGAAGATCTCTGTGTTTATTTCTTTGTGTGTTCAAGACTTTGAGCATATAATTCCTTTATAATAATCATAATCATAATAATAATAACTGGTGAAAGGATCTCAGCAGTTAAGATTTATTGTGCCAGGGGTTTCATAAATAGCAAAATAATTCATCCAGGGAAAGCAATGAGCTTTCTAGGTAAAATAAAATTGACATTAAACTTAATAAGATGCCAACATATTCAAATAAATTTGACTTTTAAGGAAAGATATTATCCCTTTATTCTGATCATTGATGTTAGGCAGCTACCTATGATTTTGTAATTTCTAAATTTCTCAAACCATTTACTTAGTTGAAATTATTTATCACCAAAAAATGCTTTTCCATGCCCTAATCACACTGGTAAAACAACTTAGAAATCTCTTCTTTATCAATAGGTATACTCAACAAATGGGTGAATGAATAAATTAAAGAAGTTGCCTTACTGAACACCAAATTCTGAGATGTCTCAATAGAGTAGAAACTATGTTAATATGAATCTAGTGCCTACTAGAGCTATCTAGGGTGTAAATATTGACTTGGTAACTATTAATAATAATATTATTTGACCTTAATATTTTTATATATTTCTTTTGGTAACAGTTTCTTTATTTACATGTCTAACAAGCAGGGTAACTCACTCAAATAGCTTATGAAGTAATTCGATCATCAGCACCCAATTTGCGGTAAAGTCTTAGGGATCAAGAAGGTATTGATTGTCAAAGTCAATTAAATCCCTCTTCTGAAAGCTCCATGTATAGATGCATTAGAAATGGCCACTTGGAAAGATCAAGATAGGGACATTAGAATACAAATAAGCAAAGACATTTGACAGAATGTACAGCTGAAACCTGCCTTCACAAATTTAGTGTTGTCTGTTTTATTTTGTTTGGTTTTGGGGTTTTTTTTTAGTTAGTTCTGTCCAGAAACAATGCTAAGAGAACTACTGTTTTATTGCTTGTTTCTGCAGCATTGCACATGATTGGCATGTCTTGATTCTAGTAATCTGCTTCTATGCTCTGTGTGCCATTCCTGGACGTAACTTTAACCACAGCTCTGAGTTCTTAGTAATGTTCTTTCCAGCTCAACCCCACCCCAGCAATCTATCAGGTTTTCTTGAAAGATGCCAAAACTCAATTGTTTTCTTTAATAAGTAACAAAAGTAATGAATGTACATAGCACAGCAATGTTTCATGCACATCTGTGTAATCCCATCTAGACTAAGAAATAAAGTATTGCTAATTACCTACAAATCCAACTTCTATACTCACTCCCAATAGCTACCTAATTCCAACTTGGAAAAGGTAACTGAAATTTAAAACCAGATTTGTTTACATTTAAAAGTATGTATAAATGCTGTTACACAGTACATAGCAGTTTTAGGTCTGCTATCATTCACCAAATGTTATGTTCATAAGATTCAGCTACATTGTTTGGTGTAGCTATAGCTCTTTGATTTTCAGTGGTGTATAGTATTTCATTATTTGCATGTAGGACATGCTATGAATAGTCTTGTCCAGGTCTCTTGCACATATTCTTTACTACATATCTAGGGGTATAACTTCAAGGCTATAGAGCCTGTATATATTTACACATAGGAATGAAAGCCAAACCGCTTCTCCAAGTTCTCCTTTCTGCAATGTAAGAGAGTATTCAGTGTTCTATCACTTTGCCAACATGGAGTTGTCAGCCTTTTTTATTTGAACCATTCCAGTGGGTATGTAATGATCCATCATCATGTCTTATTTTACATTTTTCCCCAGTACAAATAAGACTGAGAAGTTTTTCAGACTTTTATTTGACACTTGGGGATCTTAGTCAAGTCTCTTGCCCATTTTTCTTCGGACACTTTTTTTTTTCTTTCATAATTAGTAGATCTTTTCTATATTCTGGATGTCAGTCCTTTACCCACTTACCTGTTCTACACATAAACTCACACGCTGAATTGCTTTTCCATTCTCTTAATGTTATCTTCTAAAATAAGTGTTTGAATTTACAGTTGTCCAATTACCAAGTATTTCCTTGATGGTTAATGCTTCATGCATTCTACTTAAGAAATACTGCCTACTCTATTGTAAAGATAACCTATATCATCTTCTAGAAATTTCATATTTCCCACCTAAAATATAATTTACTGAAATTCATTCGCTCCTGTACTTGGTTAGTTTTGTGAGGTGCTGCATTTTAACAAATACTATTTGTAGAAATAGTTTGATTTTTCAGATGATGAGACCTTACTGTAGAAAGAATTAGTATGTGCTTCTTCCAGGTGTGTGAGGACATTAGAAATGTGAGATTACCTCAATTCAATTCAAGGTGTGGAGAGAATACAAAACTAAGCAGCAATTCTTATGGGATACTACTTTTAGTTTTTCCTTACCCTTATGATGCTACCTTGAACTCTTTATTTTTCTCTTTTTAGCCTCAAGGAACTGTCAAAGGAACTGCCCAACCCTGATCAACCCATTCAGGAATCCATTGGAGAAAAATGTTCATGAATATTTCCCCATTAATTCTGTCACTTTCAATACCATTTCTCCCGTCTAAATTTTTTAGTTGTCCTCAGCAGGAAAGCTGGGTCTGAATTATCTACTCAACTGTTACCAGTAGCCCAACTACACCATTTCTTGTCTTCTAGTTTATGATGCTGGCAAAACTCCAAAGAACCATAAGGTAGTCAATAAGAAAATGTAGGTGTTACAGAAACTGCAAAGAATGGTGGTGTGGGTACAGAAAATTCTTCAGTGAATTGAAACTATTATCCCCATTTGGCTTAAACTACTCTTTTTCTCTGCCACAATATCCAAACATGAAGAAAAGACAGCAATATCACTAAGATTTCTTATAAATAGCAGGTGATTAGTATTATTTTTCTCCTATTGAAATTTTATTTTTTATTGCAGCCTTATTTACTTTTTTAAAATTTTATTGTTGTTGTATTACATCCATCCCCTTTTTGCTCCCCTCTGTCCCCCTCCCCACCCACCCATTCCCCCCAAAGTCAATCCCACCTGTTGTCCATGTCCATGGTTCTTTTATACTAGGTTCTTGTCTAAGCTGCTCCCCTTCCTTGCCTCTGCCTCCTCCCCTCCCCCCAACCCCTAAATTTTAAATTTAAGAAGTGTATATTATGTACTTACTATAATGAGAAATCAAATTTGCTTTATGTACATTTTATTCTTTATCAAAATTTTGAATTGTAAGAAATATGTAAAAATAACTAACTACACTCTAAAGTAATTTGTATTATAATATTTGAGAGATTTAATTTTATAATTCCATTTTAAGATGAAATAAAATGAAAGCTATAATGTGGAAAATCTAAAATGAGACTTAAAAAAAATCAAGTGATCTTGTAAAGTAATAGGTGCTATATAAAGACAGGAAATTGGGAGGAAAAAATAGTGGAGGAAGAAACAGGGAGGGAGGGAGGGAGAATGAGTTAGGAGTCAAAATACAAAATTTATAGAAAAACATAATGCCATAAAAGAAAAAAACACTTAAATATTCAAAATTAATATAATATTTCTATTTTCTACTCATGTGTTTTTCAGAACCACCAAACAATGCTTTAATTCTTAGTGAAGCCTAAATCAGAGGCCTACACATTTATCTCAATTGTGATGCTATCTATCTGAAGATAACGACAGAAACCAAGTTAAGGGCTCAGTTACACAAGACTGACCTCAAGTCAGATACCCATCGCAAGTCCAGGTTGTTACCTGTGCTTCTAATCAAATCACTATAAAATAAAAGTTCCCATGACCCCTCCGTGGTGTGATTAATTGTAACAGCTCACAGAACCTTGGAAAACAGTTTATTAACTAGGTTACTGGTTTGTTACAAAGGATATTTAAGGATATGAATAAACAGCCAGGTTAAGAGATACAACATAGGGTCTGGAAGAGTCCTGAAGAATGTTCATTTAAGCATTATTCAAGGTGGCTATGGAGACAACCCAAGTGGCCTTTCCATTGGTGACTGGATAAATACGATGTGGTACATTTATATAATTGAATATTACTCAGACATAAGAAGAGAGGAAATACTGCCACTTGTGACAACATGGATGGATCTTGAGAATATGCTAAGCAAAATAAATCAGATGGAAAAGTTCAAGAATCATATGATTTCACTCAGGTGGGATATAAAAACAAAAACAACAAATAAACAAACATAAACTCAGTCAATAACAGCAATGTGTTTTACCAAAGGGAAAGGAGGGTGAAGGGGTAATGAAAGGTAGAGAGGGTCAAATAGAGGCTGGCCAAAGGAAGGATATGTGCCGTTGGGTGGTAAACACCCCATGCAATATTCAACAGATTCATTATAGAAGTGTATACTTAAAAACGGTATCATTTTATTTACCAGTCACCCCAATACATTTAATTTAAAAAAGGATCTTCTGGCCCTGTGGAGTCTGTGGTATGCTATCCTCCCAGCACTTGGATGCATTCTGGTTCTCTAGCCTGGAAGCTCATTAAACTCTGTCTTTTTGGGCTTTTATGGAACCTTTATTATAGGGAGATGATGGATTAAATCATTGGCTATTGATGACTGAACTCAATCTCCATCCTTTCCCCTCCCAGGAAGTCAGGTTTGGGACTAAAATTTCCCTTGGCAGCAGCCCTCTTTCTGGGGCTTTCCAAAAAACCACCTCATTAACATAAACTAGTAGTGGTTGAATGGGACTTACTAGGAATAACAAAACATGCTCTAATCACATAGAGAATTTTAAGGGTTTCAGGAACTTGGGGCTAGAAAAATACTAAGACTAAACAAGTATTTCTTACATAAGTCACAACATCATATACTCAAAAATACAATTTGTGAGAGGAAGATGGTATTAAAAATAACATAGAAACAAACTCACCAAGTGTTTGTTTCCTTACCCCATAGGCAACTTATTCACTCTAAATACCTGATTTAATTTCCTTAATGTATGTATATGTATACCTTAATCTATTGAGAAAAAATTTGTGTGACCTGTGTGTTTCTAAGTATAAGAGTATTTCAATGACAGCAACATCGCTAGTCATCAGAGAGATGCAAATTAAAACTGCATTAAGATACCACCTCACACCTGTCAGAATGGCAATCATCAGCAAATCAACAAACAACAAGTGTTGGTGAGGATGCGGGGCAAAGGGAACCCTCATACACTGTGGGTGGGAATGCAGGCTGGTGCAGCCACTGTGGAACAGTATGGGGTTTCCTTAAAAAACTAAAAATGGAACTGCCTTTTGATCCAGCAATTCCACTACTTGGACTATACCCAAAGAATCCTGAGACACCAATTCATAAGAACCTATGCACACCTATGTTCATAGCGGCACTATTTACAATAGCCAGGTGCTGGAAACAGCCTAAGTGCCCACAGTGGATGATTGGATCAAAAAACTTTGGTACATTTACACAATGGAATTCTATATGGCAGAAAGAAAGAAGGAACTTGTACCCTTTGCAACAACATGGATGGAACTGGAGAGTATTATGCTTAGTGAAATAAGCCAGTCAGTGAAGGACAGGTATCATATGATCTCACCCATTACGGGACAATAATGAGCAAAACTAAC